>JAYKKM010000518.1:0-227500 GCA_035772405.1 Chrysogorgia sp. JL179-B06 | reverse complement strand
ACACCACATATTGATACCAGTGTTAGCATTGAAGGGGCTATCCTGTATAAATATTATTGTATTATTATTATTAATACTACTAATAATAATGCATTAACAATAAGAATACTAATAATAATAATGCCTAATGCAGATTGCATGAGATACCATATTTGCCATGTAACAAAGCATATATATGGCATTGTGTACTATAGTATCTAAATTATATCACCGTGCACCACTGCACATATATACTGTATTATAACCTATATTCAGCATGCCATGCCCAGTCTGCTTGTCGACAATGATCTAGCTAACACACACAGTAGTGTCAACATACCCAATGTGAACATAATAATAAGCTGTATTTTACATTGACAGAATAAGTTGTGACCCACTAGGCCAGCTACTGTACTGTACTGTAGGTCTAACATGTTCCATAATGGATGGAGTACTGTAAACACAGATTATACAGTTATATGGAATACATGCCAGTATACAAAACATGGACGTCAAGATCATATCGTCAGAAACATAATATTCCTGGTTGAAAAAATTATAACCTTCTTATTGCCAGTGACGGCCTTTAACCATTGAGCCATCGAGATTCAGATGGAGAGGTTACAATGATGCACTGGTTCTAATGATATATGTACTGCCTATGCACACCAGTTACTATATATTTCAGTAATGACTAATGATTGGGTGTGTTAATATATACACTGCTGTTATATCAATAGAATCAGTACACAAATGTAACGTTCACTCACCATCTGAGTCTTGGTAGCTCTTGAATGGTCAGAGCATCTCACTGGAAATCAGAAAGTTATCCATGTCCGGGACACAGAATAATTTTTCTGAGGATATGAGCTTGCTTGACAATCATCCATGTACTGTATCGTCTGTTTCCCCCCGAGCTCTCCCTTATTCACTACAGCAGTGTATATATTAAGTATTAACACTGACAAGTATACACAGTAATGCTTGTTTATTGCTACACAATTGTAGGCCAGGCCCAGGTCATATAAACACATCAATAGTATGCATGTTTTTTCACCCTAAACTACTGTATATATAGGCTAATTATCAAGCATATAGTATTTATAATTTTAATCAAATAATAAACATACTGTACATGCAATTCCAAAATTTGTACTACACTTACTATTCAGCAGTATTATAAAGAACAAATGGTATATATTTTAACAGGCTAGGACTGGCCATTGTGCCATCTTGTCAATGGCCAGTCCAAGCCTGATATTTAATTCCAACTGTCAAAATATTATACATATATGTTTTGAAAATTCAAAACATTACACACCTTCAAATTTTCCCAAATCTCTCTGTTAAGTATTTCAAAATGTGTCTATTAGATTTCGGAGCTTGCAAATACACAATACAGTGTACAATTATTTAAATTACATTAAAATTTATAGTGAGTCAAGTCAAAAAGCACTCAACTGAACTGAACTGAAGGTAATGGCTATTCGTACGGTAGCCGTACGACGCTATAGTCTCTTAGAATTCAACGAAATCCTAAACCTAATCCTAACCAAATTGCTAACCCTAACCAAAAAAAACTATGCAGAAAAGGCAAATTAATTGCTCAACACAGACCGGTGAGAAAATCACAATGTACATAATTATAATAGTCCTTTTACCTTTTACTTGTGTCTGTCTTTGATTATTACATATAAAACTTGATTTACGAACTTGACATCTTCCGACGACGATATATTGCATTTTCACTGCCTTTTCACAATCTTTTTGAACACAAATCTTCATTCACCGTATAACCCGACAAACACGTACTTTCTTTTAATTCAATGCAGATATTTACCATATCTCGTCACCAGGGTCAAATTTTCCGATGGCACACATGAGGACGGTTGATGCATATATATAAATATACCTATAAACCCGATCCGAAATCAGGAACACTTGGATCTCGCGTGATAAGGGACTAAACGCCGGTCGATATTAGCACCCTCGCCCTCAGGCCTTCGGCCGGCGCTTCGCGCCGGGCGAGGGGAAAATATATCAAATTGGGTTAGTATTCTAGGGCGTGTTAGAAGGTTTATTACTAAAAAGGTGGCCCTGCTTGTTCATAATACGATCATACTTCCAGTATTTGACTACTGTGGCATATCGTGGATCAACCTATTGCAACAGGATGACGACAGATTACGACTTCAAAATCGATCTGCTAGAGTAATAGCAAAGGTGTTCACTTGTTCATCTGAGGCCACGCGGCATTTAGGATGGCCACCTCTGTCATGTAGACGATCTCTTCATAAGGTTCAACAAGTGTACAAGTGTTTGCACTGCTTAGCTCCGGCTTATTTTTAAAATTATTTTACTTCTTTTAATATTGTACATAGATATAATACTATAAATAATACTCGTTTATCTCTTCTAAAGGTGAAACACAATTTCGGAAAAACACCTTTTTATTTAGTGGAGCCAAACTGTACAATGAACTACCTTTATATTTGACTAACGTGGAGACTAAAGAGGCTTTTATCCGCTAGGCAAAGAAATTCCTTTTTAAGACTTGACCTCTTCTGACCATCCAAAGTGCATATTTCGAACGTTTTTAGCAGTGTCTTGTTTTAAAATGATTTGCAACATTCTGTTTCCTTATCCTACAAGAGCCTGGTAACTAGCCTAGGGTATTATACAATGCTTCAAAACTCAATTTATTCAGCCCCCCTCTAATGGGAAGGTCGCTGAGAAAATTTAAATATCGAGAGAAAAATTGATCTGTTGGGAATTTGTTGTTTTATTTGTCTCTATTATGTCTAAAGGTCGTAGAGCTAGCGATAAAAGTACATTTAAATGTGGAAAGCAAAAGAAATCGAAATTTAAAGGAACTCCGCAATGGAAAAAAAGCCAAAAAAGGAGTTGCAGAACAGCCACAAACATCTTTGTCTTCGGTTGCTCCATGTGTGGTAAACGAGTCGTTGCATGAAACTGGCTGTGAGGCAGGAGAAACAATGTCAGTAGAAGAGAAAAAATACTGGAGACTGAACAAGCGAGAGTTTCTGCTTCGTCTGTAAAGCTTCACATTGCAGATGGAGATGCAGAAGGTTATCGTCTCATTAACTTGGATAGCCTAAAGGACGCCATGAAACTTATGCACAAATGTAAAGGGGGAGAAATACTAGTCGTGGAAGAGTATAAGAAAATACATGGTTTTTAAACTCCTCACTTTACTTTGAATGCACAAAGTGTAAACACAGGGTTTTTCTGAAGACAGAAAAAGTTGACAAGAAAACTCAAGCATTTGATGTCAATAGGAGGGCTACATATGCTGCCTGTGAAACAGAAATTGATCGTGAAGGTCTTGCCACATTATGCGAGATATTGAACTTGCCTCCACCTGCAACTGAAAAGTATTTCCAAGAGCACATCAAGGGCATCCACTCTTGCACCAAAACCGTTTTGGAGCAAAAGCTTAGGGAAACTGGTCAGGAGCTGGAAAAGAAATAAGAACAAAATGCTGAGCTTGATGAGAACTCTGTCATAGACATTCCACTTTCATTTGATGGTCCTTGGAGTAAACGTGGTTTTACAGCTAACTATGGTATTGGCTTTGTTTTATACCGAGGTAAAGTGCTCGATGTCATCATTCTCTGGAACGTTTGTGAGACGTGCAAACAAGCTAAGAAGCTGAAGGACCCTGAAACATTTGAGAAATGGGAAAGAGAACACAAAGACAAAAAAAGGACTTTGAAGGATCCAGCTCTGCCATGGAAAAGGAAGCTGCAAAGATCTTGTGGGAGCGCTCGATCGAGAAATATGGATTCAGATACAGAGATTGTGCGATGGGATAGCAAAGCATATAATGAAGTGTGGGAGACATACGGTATCTGTGATCTTTGTGAAAAACATGAGAAGAATACCAAACAAAAAAGTCAGGAATACCAAACCTGGAAAGAATCACCAGCTTGCAAAGAATGGGAACAAAGCCACTTGAATGGTACTGCCAACGGTAACCGAGTAAACAAACTTGACTGCATTGGCCATGTCCAAAAGCGGTAAGAACTTGCTGAATATGGTCAAAGGAAAGAAACTGCCAGATGGTAAGCCAATTGGTAGAAGATCTGGGAGACTTACAAGACCAACAATTGACAAACTTCAAAAATACTATGGAAATGCCATTAGAGCCAATGTGGACGGAAAGGCCAAAACAACAGCTCAAATTGACAAAGCTATAAATAACATTCAAAATGCTGTAAAAGCTTCTTTATATCATTCCATAAAATTACCGAGAGGCATCAGTTTTGTCCAAAGCACAAGGAATCGTGGTGCTCGTATTTGTTTTAAGAGTTCTTTCAAATAGAACAAACTTAATTTTCGATTCATTTGCACTTTAACAAAACTATATACAAACTATTTATTAACTATCTTAACTAAGCTATTTAGAAAGATAAATTATTTTAAAGCTGATCTAAAAAAAATACTGAATTGAAGTGGTGTATGTGTGCTCTGGTAACCCATAATATATCAATGCTCCTTCCTTGCTATTTCCAATTTAACTTTAGGTAAAATTACAGAGTTTTTAGTACTATTTCTAGTATTTTGCATATGGGTTCATGAAAAGTAATTATTACAAAGTTCACATGATACTTGGTGTAAAGATTTATAGAAGCCTTATAGATACGCATTGATCTATTCACTACATTTTCAAAACAGTACTAGTAGTAGTAGCTGTAGCAAACTCCATTTTTTTTAGTCGCGAAGTTTTAGTAGCATACTTGGTGATTGCAACAATTTAGACATCAGTGATTTACTAAATCAACACAATTTAGTCCAAGTAGTTAAAGATCCCACGAGAGGAAATGCAACCCTAGACCTTATCATCACTAATATGCAACCTTGGTACGATAAACCTATGATAACGGCCCCTATCGGAAGTTCAGACCATAACGTTGTTCTATGGTACCCTAGTGCTGGATCCCTTTCTGTGAGTCCAAGTGTTACAAAACGCCGTGTACGTCGCTTCCCTCAGTCAGGTGTTGAAGCATTTGGTAGATGGCTAACATCTCAGGACTGGTCTTGTGATTCTTTATCTCCCTCTGTTGATGAATTAACTTCCACTTTTACTGATAGTATCCTACAAGTTCTTGATACTTTTTTCCTGTTAAAAGCTGTTAAACTTCATCATTCTGATAAACCCTGGATGTCTACCTCTCTTAAACAGCTTATCCTGGACCGCCAAAATGCTTTTCACAATGGCAATATTCCTCTTTGGAGACACTACCGAAATAAGGTAAAACATATTGTTGATTTGCAAAAAAAAACGTTTTATTCAGAAAAAGTACGTCACCTCAAACAAACGGATAGTAGATTGTGGTGGAAACTCGTAAAGAGATTATCTGGTAGTGCCAGTACTTCAACATCTTTTCATATCGAAAAAAATGGCTCTATCTTAAGTGACCAAGAACTAGCTGACGTACTTAATGCTTTTTTTGTATCAGTTAACGCTGATATTCCTGCTTTGGATCTTAACAAATTACCAGCGTTCTTACCATCAATCGACCAGGTACCTACGATTCAACCATATGAAGTGTGTAATAAACTCTCAAAGATTAATCCGATGAAAGCCCCTGGACCTGATAACATCCCGTCACGGATTTTAAAGATCTTTGCATATGTATTAGCAGAGCCAGTAACTAATATTTTCAATACCTCACTATCATCTGGTGTTGTCCCTGCAGCTTGGAAAGAGGCAAACATCTCACCTGTCCCTAAAGAAACACCACCTAAAGAGGACTGTGATTTTGGCCCTATTTCTTTAACGCCAACCCGCTCGAAAGTTCTTGAGGAGTTTGTTGTTGGTTGGATTATTGAAGATATAGGAGGAAAAATCGACGCCAAACAGTTTGGCAGCCTTAAAGGTGGATCGACAACTAAATGCCTTCTTGATATGTTCCACAACTGGCTGTCAAATCTTGATAAATCGGGAAATTGATTACGTATGTTTTTTAGATTTTAGCAAGGCCTTTGATCGAATTGACCTCAACTTATTAGTAGAAAAGCTTCTGAAGCTGGGGGTGCGTAGGTCTCTTTTGCCTTGGCTTTGCAGCTTCCTATCCGAACGAAAGCAGCGAGTTAAATTGAGAGAAACAGTATCGGATTGGATAGCACTACAAGCAGGAGTGCCACAGGGAACGAAATTAGGCCCCATTTTGTTTCTTGTTATGGTCAATGACCTTGTCCCGCCGAACTGTAATTATTGGAAATATGTAGATGACATATCGATTTCGGAGGTGATATCCAGGAATAGTGACTCGACCATCCAATTAGACCTCGACTCCATTTCATCTTGGGCCTCTAATAATCATATGAAACTCAACCCAAAAAAATGTAAAGAAATTAGAGTCAGTTTCCTTCGTCATCAACCTACTTTTTCTCACCTCCACGTTGATGGTGTTCCCATTGAGATCGTTGATAGCAACAAAGTTCTTGGCATATACCTGCGGAGTGACCTTAGATGGAACAACCATATTGATGCAATTATTAAGAAAGCTGCCAAGCGGTTATACATTATTCGAGTTCTACGGCGCAGTGGCCTCTCTGTGGATGATTTGCTGACAATTTATGTAACCTTAATTCGATCAGTCTTAGAATACTGTTGTCCTGTTTGGCATTCGAGTCTTCCAGTATATTTATCTGATAAACTTGAACAAATCCAGCGGAGAGCATTCAGAATCATTTATCCATTTAGATCCTATAGAGACGCCTTATCCTTGACTGCCAGTCCATCATTGGAAGAAAATAGATATCGCTTATCACAGAAACTGTTTAATGATATTAAATCGACTAATGATCGCCTTTCATATTTGATTCCTGAGACTAGGTTTAGTATACATGGCCGTAACCTTAGAAATAGTCAAAACTTAGCCCTATATAAATGTAACACTGAACGTTTTAAGCGTAGTTTTTTTCCAGCGAATATTAACTATTTTAATTTAAACCAATGATCAGTAGTTGTTAATTGTAGTCCTTTAATTATAATGTGTCGAAAATTCATGTAAATATAAAGTATTTCACCTTGTAGTAGGTGCCATTTTATATTGAAATAAACCATGCTATTATTATTATATTACTTTTTGTTTTTTTACAACAATCGCTTTTCGGTACTTTTCGAATTTGTCATCAGTCAAAGTCAGTCAGCACAACAGACTGAACAATACCATACAGTCTCGGCGAGTACACTGAGTAGATGCCTGAACAAAACACAATATCAAATTAAATTCGAGACTGTGCCCAGTCCCTCAATTAAATTGGGGACTCTCCCACTGTCGGGATTATTTATTAATTATAATAATTATGTGGTAAAGTGACGAAGTCATCCTTGATCCAAGTCTATCCTGGTTGACTGGTCGTGGATTCACCGATTCAGGATTGAAGTATGGAAGAGCAAGCACCACCTGGGCTTGAAAACCCATGGCTGCATCTTTCTAGTAATTACTTGGAATATTACACCTCACAGCTAACTTGTTCAATCAGAGAGCAAGGTTTGTATCATGTGCCCACGGTATTTTTCGATGAATACTATCCCAGGGCCATCTCGACGTACATGGGGTGTTTACTCCGGTGCAAAAACGCTAATCACGAATACACCAGGTGATTCGAGTTCGAATACCCTGCTCGTACCCAATACATTGCTTAATTTCATTGAGCGCCAAGATGGCAGGCAGAATGTCTGTTTTAAATTATTTCTGTATAATATACCAGTTATAGTTATACACCTTCCATTCAGGGTATTCCACCAAAAATATCCCTTGGGGTGATTCACCCCGCTAGGATTCCAAATCTACTAGCACATTTGGACTAGGTAATTTTTTGTGGAATACACCTCGCTCCAGGTCTAACTGATATTATTACACGATTGAGTCGGTTTTCTTTGATGTACCGTGGGCTTTATCTAGCATAAAGACCATGAATACTAATTAGATAAGAAATGAAGGAACAAACTAGGGAAATCTTTGTCCAAGGTGGATAAAATGGACAAAACTTTGTTGGAAAACCTCCTCAATCATGAACAAAATCAGTTAGATCCCTCGGACGCTGTGTGTCCTCGGGGCTTTATATAGCCCTCTTCGGGATCTAACTCTTACATAGTAGGATACTTCCATTTACAGTAGCAAACTGAGTAGCGAAATAGTTCGATACATTTCGGAAACAGTACATTTGTTGACAAGTAGCAGTAGTTGTAGCTGTATTTGTAGCGAACTACAAAAAAATTGTAGTCAACCCATCCTTGTTAAATATCTATTGGAATGGCCAACTTTTGTTTATGACTTGCTTCTTTTTCACGAAATTCGTTTCAAACTAAAACTGTTGTTTTATAATTAGCTTCTACTGCGAATGATCGTGAAACTCCATCGTACATTATACCTCTTCTAAAAATGAAAGCCATCTAATTGCTATTTAAAGTAATATTTGGCATTTCACTCGATTAAATTACAGGTTCTAAGGATTTAATTGCTATTTAATATGGATGTAAATTAGCTTCGTTTGAAAGCAAGGCTTCTGTTACATTGCACATTAAATGCGGGCTGCGGCTAGTAAAGAAAATTTAGATGGAAGTAAAATGACAATTAAAAGGTAACAATTTTAGTATAGTTCTATAATTGATTGGGTTACCCAATGGATGCCACAAAATGTTACAAAATTCTTGAATAAATTTACAACTACCTTCAACAATCACTGTACCATTTGAAGATGACAGTGGCTATGAACGAAGACTATCGAAGGTGGACGTAAAATGAACACAGAAGACTTGTCGGAAATAGTAACGGCAGCTATTTTGCTAACTGGGCCATTGACTAATCCTTTCAAGTTGTGCTTCAACAGTAGACATACGGTAAAAGTCGGTAAGGCGTACAGACAAGGGATATTCAGGTATCAATGGTAACTGCTATCCAATATCTCTCAGAAAATGTCCACTCCAAATGACAAATTGTTGAAGACAAAATTAATACCTCTCCTTGACAGTGCCAATTTACCACTGACGACTATTTGTTCACTTTAATTAGTAGAGTATTTTCCCTAAGGAATATTAAATTTTAAAAAAATCAATTAAAAATATTTCATAAATATGTTTATCCTGGTTTTCATTTGGTTACCAGCAGTATCATAATGGTCTGCAAAAAGTAAAGATTGACTTGCATACAAAAGACATGATAGATCTAGACTATATTACATCCACCAGCACGACTTGGTTGTAACACTTGTGACCAAATGGAAAACGAGGCTTAAAAGAACATGCGTTTGATAATAGCTAAAAATTAGATGTCTTTTTAGCTTGTAAAATTAAACAAAAAGATCCTTAATAAAATCAAATGATTGTCATACCATATACAATCTACTCTCGCATTCATCACCATCCACATCAGAAATTGGCCTATCTATCCTATCGCACGTCAAAAAACATTCGCAATAACGTGTTCTTGCAATGAAGAGTAAACAAAGCCTTAAACATACATACTTCAGCAAATTACAATACCGGTAAAGAGATACGACATTAAATGCTGCTGTTGAGATTCTAATTTTGGAATTACGACGTCCTTGTAATGGCGCAAAAAGGTTTCCATCTACGTCCTCACTATATCGATTTCTTCCTGGTCCATCTGCATTCCATTTCTTGTTCCGCAATCGATTTTCTAAGACAAACCGGAACGCCTTTCAAACTAAGATAGGAAACAGTAAGGTGTTAATGCAAATGGCACATAATGAGATACCAGGGCATGATATACATTCAGAATGCATCACTTATAAATCATTTAGAGCAAAAATAACCAATTACAGAATGATTGTGAACAATCATGGAAAGATGTAAAACAATCATTCAACTAAAAAGCGAATTATGAAGAGTGCATTTAAACGAAAAAAGAAAGAGATCATTAGGTCTGTAAAACCGATGGAAAGTTGGAAACGGCGGATATGTTAACAATTTAACGTTAAGTTGAAAAATAAATAAAGGTAAGTATATAACGTTAAAAAAGCGCAAGTATGTGTAAGAAAAATAAATACACCATTTTTTTGTTTTCCAACTGCCATGGGAACTTTCCATGTTTTGCCTTCGACCTCTAGACAAGATGATGGTGTCACAATATTGTAATCGTTAACATATTCCTTTAATGCAGTTTTGCCACATGTGATTTTTCTGCGAAGGTGATTATGCTGTTTGAATGATTCTTTAAAACAGAAATGAAAGAGAAATTATAACAGTAACACAGTACAGTTATTGTAACAATAATATCAATAACAACAATAAAGAAAACAAAACCAAAGCAATAACAATAACAAAATAATAATAAATAAATACACATTCATCATGTACATGTTTTGTACATGAAAATGTGATATTTTGATAACAGCATGAACTAACCGGCTATGTTTACCCATGTTACTTGCGGTCTGATTAATGGTAAACATAAACTGCATGTTACGCTCCAAGAAGAACAATACTTGCTTCATAACCAATTTCTGGCCTTGCTGAATGGTTGCATCCCTATCTTGAGCCAGAGTTTCGCTGTTGCAACTAGTAACAAGTACAGAGTCCTCAGCCTCCATATTTTTATAAAATTTCGGAATTAATTTGAAGCATATTTAGTAAGAATTTCATCTCTGATTTGGCCAATTAGCTTTGATGCAAGTCTATCGCACAGAAATACCTTTTCATTGTCAGACAAAGCCGGTTTCTTTGCTTGCAATGATGCTTCCTCTGCATGAAAAGATAGCGAGAATATTAGTTAATACATAATAAAATAGTTAATACAAAGTGAAGGAATAATAAAATGGTTGTTTTTAGAGCGATTGCAAATATTCATAAATATCCTCCATATTAATTAAAATTCACATGAAATTATCTGTACAGCAACTCTAATGAATTAAATTACATTAACATATAAATATGTACCTGTATACATGTATAATACATACACACACACTACACCATACCATACAGACATACCATACAGACAACCATACACACATACATACATCAAAACCTTGAGCAACAGTCTCACTTCAGCTATCCATTTCGGTAAAACTCACAGGCCATTCTCAATTTCCATGTCAAAAGGCTTGTGATTGGTCACTTTGCTTTTTAAACTAATTGACAAGATGCCCGCTAGCCATTAACTCGGGATGCTAGGGCTAGTGGATTTGAATGAAATATACACAAATCTATAGTTGTATATAGGCAATGATACAGCACTGTCAGTGCAGGGGTTAAATTCTCCACTGAAATTTTCAACATCACCACAGTATTTGCCAAACCAAAACAAACACCTCACTCTATTCCTACACACAATCATTATACAATATACACTCATACTCATGTTTTCACCACGTCGAACAAAACCATAGGACAAAAAACATTCACCTAATATCATCACGCCTTTCATAAGACAATCGTAAGAGAAACAGATGCCGGAAGTATCTAATGGCTCAACGGGTTGGTATGTCAAGTTACAACACAACATTTGATAAGATATGCTGCACTCATTCTACGCTCATTCATTTCAATTGTCGTTTAGACTAAATGTAATCAGTACCATACACATATCGCACTTACTCACACCATGTTCACACATACGCTGCGCTCACCCGCTTTCAAACAATTATTAATAACACATGTTGATGAATCTTACAATTTATCTGAGATAAATAAGAAACCAACACCTTCTCACACATCACACAAAACACATCATGATCTCATCACGGACACACTCACAATATAAAACTAAGACTCACAACCAGGGTCAGCCTATTCGCTCACTGAGTTCACTGCAGAGTGCAACAAGTTTTTAAAAAAAGTTTTAGAAAGAAAGTCAAAATGACCAAGAGAGTTGGTTTATCACGTAATAACACGACATTCGGTAAGCACAAATATATTCCGTCTTGGCTTCACTATGTGTGAAATAATCTTTAATGAGGATACCTGATCACCTGTTCAGTGATTTTCATCAGGGTCCTAACAATATATTAGATTACCTGTACATCAAATTATACAAATTAAAAACGAACAAAACAAACAAACAGTTAAAATTAGTACAGTGCAAGGTAAATAAAATGTAAAAAGAACAAGTGTGTATAAAAACAGATCATCACAAATTAAAATTGTGCTTGTCAATTAAAGCTTTCTTAAAAATATGAAGTTCCCTAATCGATCGGATAGACAGATCAATACTGTTCCAGTCATCAGAAGTACGAGAGGTCAGTCCATTGACCCCATCGGCGCTTTGAAGAGGGCTTTCTTAAGTTCTCCTTATTTCTCGTATTATAGGAGTGTATAGTTTTGTTGAAAGTTAAGTTAAAATCATAGTCAATCAAACCATTAATACATTTATATATAAAAATAGATCGATGTAAATATCTTCGATGATTTAAAGGCTTCCAATCGAGTGTTTTAAGGGCATCAGTTGCGGAAGAGTGGTATGGCCGATCCAGGATTTCTTTGGCTGACTTGTTGTGTAAAATTTGCAGAGACCGCATTAAATTGTTGTTACCTCTGTCTCCCCAAACACAATCACAATAATAAAAAACAGGTAACATAAATGAATTAAAAAATAGTTTCCTAGCACTAGTGGGGAGATACATCTTAATTCTTCTAAACAGACTTAGTTTTTTCAATAATTTACCGCTAATATAATTCACATAGTCATCCCATGTAAGATGACTGTTTATGGTGATTCCAAGATACTTAAAATTCTCAGAATTTTCTAAAAATTGTCCTGATATGCTTATTCCAGTAGGGTCTACATTAGTTAGCTTTCGAGGACTTCCAATGATCATCAATTTGGTTTTACTGACATTTAACGTTAGACGATTATACTTTAGCCACTTCGTAACATTCATCAAGTCATTGTTGATAACAACCTTTAGATCATCCGCAGATCGCGAAGAATAATACAGGGCAGTATCATCAGCGTATAATGTCACATTTACTCTTTCCAGGCAATTAGGGAGATCGTTTACATAAATGATAAATAGCAACGGTCCCAAGATGGAGCCTTGTGTTACTCCCATTGGTAATCTGGACAAGTCAGACAAATGATTTTGATAGAGAGTTCCTTGCAAACGATTATTTAAATAGGATTGAAACCACGACATTGCAGAATGACACACATCATAATGAGAAAGTTTCTTTAGTAGTATTGAATGGTCTACACAGTCAAAAGCTTTTGACAAATCTAGAAAGACCACCCCTGTTAATAGGCCAATGTCCATGTTCTTTAGTATTGAATCAGTAAACTGACCTACTGGCACACTTGTAGAAGATTTTGGTTTAAACCCAAATTGTCTTTCGGATAAAATCGAATTTGCCTTCATGTATTCGTATAATTGGACATGGACCCCTTTTTCCAAAATTTTACTCAAAACGGGCAGGACTGAAATCGGTCGATAGTTTGATGGATCAGACCGTTTACCAGATTTAAAGATGGCGGCAACTTTTGCATTTTTCCAGATGGAAGGGAATACGGATGTCTTCAAAGAAATGTTAAAAAGGCGGGTAATAGAGGGTACTATGACATTGGAAGCATCTCTTAACAGCCGTGCACTTACTTTATCTAATCCAATGGCCTTGTTAACCTTTAGATTTTGTAGCTGGTCTCTTACAAATGTTTGTGAGATCTCATTAAAACTAAAACAAGAAGTTGTATTACTTAACCATTCAGCAGCTACAAATTCAGATGATACTATTAATCCAGATAATTTCTTTCCGATACTCACAAAGAAAGCATTGAGTGAGGAGGCAATATCCTGAGGTGTAGTAGATATTATGCCATCATATTCAATTGAGGTAATTGGGTCAGGCGTAGTTTTATTAGGTAGAACATGTTTCATGGCACTCCATAATTTAGAACTGTTTCCTTTACTCTCCTCGATGAGCTTCATGTAGCAGTCAGATTTAGCTTTCTTGATCTCACTACGCACCAGATTTCTATATCTGCGAAACTTATTCCAATGAAAACCGGACTTTGAGCCTTGCGTTTTTCTATGATGAAAATCACGCTCTCTCATTAGGTCGGATATTTGTTTTGTCATCCAATGAGTACGAGTATGTTCTTCGGCCACGTCATTAAATAGTTTAGTCCACGAATAAACAGCATCGTCAACGTCTTCAAGGCCATCGATAATTGACCACGGAACACGAGAAAGATCATTTGTGAAGGCATTTTTATCGTAATATTTAAATGACCGATATTCAATTGTTCTTGGTTCAGATTTACGTACGCCAGACTTCATTATACAATACACAAGGGAATGATCACTTATTCCCAAGTGCAACACATCCGATTGGACAATTCTGTGCTTATTATTTGCAAAAATCAAGTCGATTGTCGTTTTTGAATGGCTCGTTATTCGAGTAGGCGAACAAATCAACTGATGCATGTCTAATAAGGCAAAAAATCTTGTCACCTTGCGTTTTATTTGTAGGTCAGTTCTTTTTCCGGTAGCGTTAAAATTAACATTAAAATCACCGAGAATGATCTTTTCATACCGCCTGCAATCAACTTGTGATAGTGATTGTTCAGTCCTATGTAGAAAATCATCCAGTGGATGGTCTGGTGGACGATAAATGTTAGTGACCAGAAGTGGTTTACATTTGTTTCGATTGATTTCCACCCAAAGGACTTCATCAATATTATTGTTTAAATCGTCACGTTCAGAAAAGGGCAGGCCATGTTTAATGTAGGTTATCAAACCTCCGCCACGCCGTGAGATTCGATCTCTTCTAATACATCAATAACCGGGCAAGCTTATTTCCCCATCTGAGACATTTTCATTAAGCCATGTTTCCGACAATGTCAAAACATCAAAAGGCTTGTTGATCATTAACAGACGAATTTCGTCTATTTTTCCCAGTAGGCTGCATACATTTAAATGAGCGAACTTCATACCTTTGACCTTGATGGTAATTGGCGATGGATGATCAACATTAGACTGGCTATTAGGACCAGGATTTAGGTTAATGTCATTCGATAACAGTAAAATCATGCTGCATAGGTATTTCTCCAGCGCCACAGGTTTCATTAGATTCCCGTTCGTTCGGCGACGTTGTGTTCGTGAGACCAGTTCATGTGGATCATATCTCACAGATTTCATAATGATTTCTTGACCAAAGGAGATTTTTGAGGTCTTCAATGAAGCATCGGGCCACAATCTACTTGAACTATCATTTTTCTGATCAACCAATGTATTGATCAAAAGTCGTAGAACAAAATAACTATAAACAGCACAGAGAGCACCTCGCACCACCATCTTGTAATCACAATAATGTTTATCGTCTGTATCCACCATTATAGAATGTATATCCACATCACCATTATTTTCCAAATCGCTGACAATCACTATCAATTGTCACAACCAATGCTTACAACAATTTGCACTCACACCCAAACCCTTCAAAAATCCCTCCTGAAGAAGACTGTTAGGTCGAAAGCGTCGAGGGTTGCCAATATACGAACAACCACAACTACACGTGTTTCTATTCAAACATCCCAGTTTCTCCATTCGCAAACACACCACCGCCCTTCGACTCCATTTTCACCTCCATTTTCACCGACACATTGTTCATGTCAATCATCAATGTTATCCGCATAATATAATTATTTTGATATTCGTTAATATACTCAAATGTACTGTTTGCCCACTATTTACAAAATTCAACACCGATGTAGGTCTCATTACCCACCCATATATTATACAAATTCTCACACTATTCACAATCGCTATCTACTCCTACTGTTGGTACACACCACATTCGTATCCAAATGGGAACACCCGTTTTAAGTGTCAAATTTACGTCACCCGTTTTTAATTATAAAATCACGTCATCCAACTCAGAGCCCCATGCCGTATCTGAATTTACTCCAGTCGATTGTCAAAACATCCTACTTATTACCATATTTAACACCGGTGCAGGTCCCACCACCTATCTTTTTATCAAAAAGCAAGCATTAAATTAGTTAATCTTTTTCTCAGTGTATAAGGCACAGCAGTAAATGAAACCATTTAGCTGGTTGTCATATGCTAAACAGCTTAAATTAATGTAATTCAAAATCTTTATTTCTCCATGAAGTCAACATTTTGAGCTAGTAAACAAATTCATAAATTGGCATCTCCTTCATGTACCGGACACACAATGGTCATAGACATAAAGGTTATTTTCTCAAGATTCAGAAGCTTTACAAGAACAAAAACCCTAGCCATAACCCAAATAAAAACTCTAGTCCTAACCCTGAAATAAAGGAATACTAACCCTACTTTTAAACTAAATATTTCAATGATGTAATATTCTCTGTCCGGTACACGAAGTAAGAGAACATTTATTATTTGAATTATTAGTGGCTTTATAATGGAAAACTCGGGAGTTCAGTGGGCCAGCTCGCTTCATGTAATATCAAGACAGATTACTGTCTCGGTTAGTCAGCCGACTTACATCCATATAGTCAAGGCCAAACATCAGTTCAAATGTATGCACTACAAATGTATGCACTAGAAAACCAAACGTGCTGTAAGAACATGCACTTTTGTCTCCTATATCAACATGCCAATCATGTTGTAATACAAGCGTGTTGTCTGTGAAAGCATGTTGCTGGAGCACGTTGTCAATATTTTTAACTGTGTTGTAACACGCGAATTTTCAACATGCTAAAAGCGTGTTGAACTGCATAGTGTTCCAAATTTATATGTGTTGCAAGAACACACTATAGCCTGTTACGATAACACGCACCATGTTTTCAGAACAAGCACCCCAAATTGGCGTGTTGATATAGGGGACAAAAGTGAGTTGTAAATTAACACGTTTGGTGTCTTGCAAGATTTTAGTGCGACACGCTTGGCGTGTTGGTTGCAGCTCGGACACACTTTGTGTATTGCTAATCTCTAAAAGTGTGTTATACACGGCAGACATGTTATGAGCTGCCGTGTCAGCTTCAGACAAAACACAATGGAGGTTTTGATGCAAGTAAACAATATAATCTTTTAATTTCAAATGTTGAAGTTCAATCCTGCCAATGTTAGGTGCCCATAAAACGTTTGTAATTTCGTTGGCCTTACAACTTTCCTCGATTTAGGGGCTCTCTCTTGTTGAATACTTTGGAGACTATTTTCCCCCTTACCAATGCTGTCCTCCAGAAGCAGTGCAGCATTGAGGGTTTCTTTGCCATATTGAATATTGAATACATAGTGGGCTACCAGCCAGTTTCAATAATCTATTACAGTTGGACTGGTGACTTTGCATATAAGCACTATCGACATACAGGAAGGCTTGTTCGATTCCTGCTGCAGATTTGGTGGTTATCAAACATGGAGGGTTGAAAATACTGAACTGGGTGTCTCCTGGCTGAAAATTAATGACTCTGTATCAATTACTGGAACAATATTGGGTGTAAGTTTATTAAAATATTTAAAATGGAGCTTTCACCAGCTACTCTGTCAGTTGCTAAATGTGGTAACTTTATATATTTTTTATATATATTAAACTTGTTATTATACTTAATATACTGTATATCTGGAGAGTGAGATCTGAGACAGTAGGTGGTGTTGTAGTTCAATGGCTGCAGCATCTTCCCAACTCTTAAGTTGCAAGTTTGGTTTTAAACAAGGAAATTTGCTTTTTACTGACTTGTTACACATGCACATTTCGCACATGCACATAAATTTTTTAAACATGACCCTATTTAACTTTAAGGATAATATATTTGGCATGTTGTCAGTAGATGTCAGTTAAAGTAAGGTTTAGTAAACTTGAGTGTCAAAAAGATTATATTTTAATTAAGACCCAACTGGTACCAGTTGTGAAAAATGCAACTCCAAATCTGCCTTGCTCTGTACTGCAGCTCGGTCAGTAGAGCGTTGGTCGACTAGAAATCCAGAGGTTGCAAGTTAAATTTCTTGCCAAGGCATTGGATTGGTTCTGACAATGGATATCTTTCTGACATTCAAGTTTAATACACTTTATATACATTACTTTTTCTTTCACCTATTGAACTAATGTTCATGCAGGTACCTGTCTAATAAAAATTAATGATTTTTGCTTTAAGGATCACTGCCACTTGAAAGCATTACTGCCACTTGAAAGCATTTGATTTGCCATCTCAATTGTTGTCACAATTGTTGTCTTTCGTCGATGAGTTGCAAGTGACTCTGGTGTATCCGAATCTGTTGTTAATGCTAGTAGATAGTTTGCAGTGGATTTCAGAATAGCTTCCCGTCTCCTTTGTTGAGAAATGTAGTGGTTTCTTGTAGCCTTTACCTAGAGTATTTCTTGAATTCAGTAAGTCAAAAAGTCTATCAATAGTTATTGCAAAGGTAACTGTACCATTACTGTTTTCGAACTATGGTGTTTTCATAACTATGTCAAGGAATTCAATTGCATCTGCTACTGAAGAAAACGCTAATCAAACATTCATCTTGGACGTGTTTTTTCAAATTTTAGGTGGTTTGATGATAGCTTATTTCCCAGCTTCAGTCCCTTCTCTTCTTCTAGTGCGTGCAGCTGTTGAAAATGCGTGCAGCTGTTGAAAATGTTCCCATTGTACCTTTTCACCATCGATGTCAAAGGATCTAATGCTTGCCAATGCATTCCTGGCAAGCTTTAACATGTGACATAGGTCAAGGATTGCAAAAACATCTGTGGTTGGGTGTTTAAATTTCATGCCAAATTTACAGCCCAGCTTCTGAAAAGTGCAGCTTCAGCTGCCAGTGCCACCAATGGGGCATTTCCAATGACTTTGGGCTCCAACCAACAGGAAAACAAGTGCTTCTGAAGCTAACATGTCAGGATTCTCTGGAATTCTCCATATATTCTCCATAGTCCAAATCCAGCATATTGATAATTTTTTTGATACCACTTTAGGGAGCAATCATTAATGTCAGGGGTGGGGTGGAAGATCTTTCACAACACATGATAAATTTTTCATGGCCCCTCCAAAATGCTTATTTATTTTATTCTTTTATTATATTCTAACACCCTCACCCTCCCCCCCCCACACACACACACACATCCAATGCAATTTACAATTTCATGTCTTAATATTTATACGTGCTGTAATTTATACCTTCCATATAAAATGGTTTTCATCTTTGTTTGCTCTGAGGCAGTGCAGTGCAGTACAACACACAAAACAGAAGCTACAGTATCTACTCCATAATATCATGATCTTAATACCTTGTTGTCACGAACCCTATAACGAATGTCTTTCGTCGATGAGTTGCAAGTGACTCTGGCGTATCCGAATCTGTGGTTAATGCTAGTAGATAGTTTTCAGTGGATTTTAGAATAGCTTCCCGTCTCTCCTTTGTTGAGAAATGTAGTGGTTTCTTGTAGCCTTTACCTAGAGTATTTCTTGAATTCAGTAAGTCAAAAAGTCTATGAATAGAGAACTACTTTTCAGTTGCCCTCTGAAAGTCTCATCAAACTCTGGGTGAATATCAGGGAGGGACATACAAAAAGAAACATCTTTGGGAATTTTCCTGGAGAGTGTAATAAGAGCTTCCGGTAAGTCCATTTCCGGATTATTATGTAAATAGGTATCCTATATAAGTTCAGTAAGTTTAGACTTAAGGGTGATTTGTACTTCAGTTGAACTGAATAAAGAAGAATCATACAAGCTCTTGTATATTGGCCACCAACTTACAGAAGGTCTGCAACCAGATGAAGAGAAAGTGGTCCTGAGCGGGATGATTCAGTATTTGGCAAAATTTATACCGAATCTATCAAGGAAAACCGGTCCTTTGAGAAGTCTAATGAAGAAAGATACACCGTGGCAGTGGAACCATGAACAGCAACACGCATTCCGACAACTTCAAAAGGCATGCTGTGAACCACCAGTCCTTAAATATTACGATGTTGAAAAGTCCGTAACGATTTCCGCCGACAGTAGCCAGTCAGGAATGGGAGCAGTTTGCATGCAGGACGGACAGCCTGTTGCATATGCGTCAAGGGCATTGATGAACACCCAGCAAGCATATGCACAAATAGAAAAGGAAATGTTGGCTATCCTGTTTGCATGTGAAAAGTTCCATAATTACATATATGGGAAAGAGATTATGGTGGAGACAGACCACAAGCCCTTGATATACATATTCAAGAAGCCACTTCATGATTGCCCAGCACGGCTACTAAGAATGCTGCTCAAGCTTCAGAGGTACAAACTGGAGGTTTGTTACAAAAGGGGAAAAGATCTACACATTGCAGATACCCTAAGCCGAGCCTACCTGCCCTTAGAAGCTGGTGATATCTTAGACGAAGAGCTAGAAGTTCACGTTGTTTTGCCAATGATGAAGGCAAGATTAGAACAGCTGCAAACTGAGACTCGGAAAGATTCGACGTCGCAAGAGCTAAAAATGAAGATCCAAGAAGGCTGGCCCCAGAGTAAGATGCAATTGGCAACATGTCTCCGACACTACTGGGACTTTAAAGAAGAATTGGCAATACATGATGATGTCATATTCAAGAAAGATAAGGTGGTGATTCCCACATCACTGCGTGCGTTTATGATGACTGCGGTACATCAACCACACTTGGGAGTGGAAGCAAGCAAACGTAGAGCTTGTGAGTTGTTGTACTGGCCTGGTATCAACGGTGACATCGAACGGATGGTGAAATCGTGTGGTATATGCAACCGCAATAAGAAGCAACAACAGAAAGAACCACTCCACCCTCATCCGGGGCCAAGCAGACCGTTTCAAAGAATAGGAGCAGATCTATTCGAGTTTGAACAGAAACAATACTTGATAACTGCTGATTATTATTCAGGATGGTTTGAAGTAGATTTACTACCAACCCAGAATACTAGTACTGTGGTCCAGAAGTTGAAAGCTCATATGGCCCGTTATGGAATTCCAGACGTTCTGACTACAGACAACGGTCCGCAGTTTGACAGTAATGAGTTTAGACTGTTCGAACTGAAATGGGGTTTCCAACATGTTACCAGTTCGCCATATTATCCACAAAGCAATGGTGGAATTGAGCACGTGGTGCAAAGTGCAAAGGCATTGATGAAAAAATCGAGAGAAGATGGAGGAGATTGTTATCTATTTCTGCTGAATCATCGTAATACACCAAGAGATAAAGAATTGGGAAGCCCAGCTCAGCGGCTAATGTCTTGTCGAACCAAAACGATCTTACCAATCGCTGAAGAACAACTACGACCTCAACAATTGGAAACCGGAGTAGTCCAAAAACGTCTACAGCAGTATCGGGAGCAACAAGCGAAGTACTATAATCGTACCGCAAAGCCGCTGGAACCTCTGAAATCTGGAGATGTGGTCAGACTACAAAACAAAGATGGGTTCAAGAAGAAAGGCGTTATTGTTCATAAGACAGAACATCCACGATCCTATATTGTAGAGTCAGGCAATCGGGAGTACAGAAGAAACCGCAGACAAATTCTCAAGGTGGAAGAGCCACCTGAGTCCGTAGAAATGGAGCCATCAGAGCAACCAGAGGTGGAACAGGAAATGCAACGAAGTCCAATAGAAGACCCAAGAGAAAGAATGGAAAAGGAATCCGTTCAAGCAGCACAAGATAAAACTACTGAACAAACTGAATTCGGTATAAGGAAAACTCGATCGGGAATAGTTGTAAAACCACCAAACAAGTTAAATTTATAGATACTATTAATGCTTTAATTGAACAAACTTTCAAATTAGTAATAACCTTTATTTGTCGTAAATGTAGGATTATACACACCTTGTTTATAATTTTAAAAGAATAAAAAAAGGAGATGTAATAAGAGCTAACGGTAAGTCCATTTCCGGATTATTATGTAAATAGGTATCCTATATAAGTTCAGTTAAGTTTAGACTTAAGGGTGATGAGGCTCTGGTGATCACAACAAACATTCTGGATTACACCATGGCCTTGACAATCCAACTGCAGGAGAGGAAAATTGATAATATATACTAATATGAAATTTTTCTCTTAATTTTTTTTAGAGTTACAAAATTTTACGAAGTTTTCGAAATTTTTAAAGTTACAGAATGAACTTGATAAATAAAAAGGTCGCTTGGAATGCCGGAAATAGCATTTTCGAGGTTCAAAATTTTCCGGAGGGATGCCCCCGGACCCCCTAGAAAAATGTGCATCGGTCAAACATATTGCTAGATCCGCCCCTGTCTTGAGTAATGCTGCCGCAACACCACATCGTTGTGTGCAGAGATCTCCATCTGTACAATGGTCTACTATGTGGACTAATTTGGACCATTGTATGTTATGATCGCGCTGCGATGGACACTTCGTGGCTAGTCGCCCATGGTGTCCTGCCAACTTAAGATCGTTTGATCCACTTCAACATGTCGTGCATTCACCCAAACTATCATTGCGGTAATCCGGAAACGGCGATACATCTATTTTATCATTGTTCCTTTGCTGCAAAACTCATTCTCATTGGTTTTGTGAGTTTTTGAAGCAGGTTCGTTCGTCCTTTCCACGTCCATCCTCGCACAACCTACTATATGGCTACAATAATGCTGATGGGGGTGCCAGCTGGTTTTATTGCGCTCCTTGGCATTCTTCTACACCAGCTGTGGTTGACACGAAACCGCCATCGTTTCGATCGGATTTTCCCAGATGCTGAGTATTCCTTGGAGCGAACAAGGTCATCGTTTCGCTTCATTACACGAACCCAGCAACGACATTGTCCCGGATCGTATTTTCTATCGTACTGGTTAGCTGATGTGGTGCTGGGTCACCTTTTATTGGACGGAACTCTTCTTTTTCCGACTGAGCTATGTTCCCACTGTAATAATAATAGTTAAGTTTTTAGTTTTTTACCATTTTTAATCCAGTTTTAACCCTTCCTTGTTGTTCCTACGAACACAGACATTGATCATCGACAACACCTCGATCTATCGAATATCACATCCCGTCGTTCAACTCGTCGGCAGCGATCGGAACAAGACCACCGCCAGCCAACTTCGTGCTGTCACTTCTGCCATCCATCCAACTCTCGCACCTATTCTTTATGCGGCACATTCGCAAAACAACATTCGCTCACACATCTTCACTGACGAATTTAATACTCCCATGTCTGATTGATTTACCTATACGAACTCGGCGCCTCTGCGAATTCGACTCGCTCCGACAACACTTCGCAATTCGATGTAGAAAATGTCTAGGACCACACCCCGAAGTCAAGTCCGGTCGGCCGCACGCCTCTAGTAAAAAACAATCTGGAGACGAATGCGAACTAATTGGTCCAGGAAGTGGTGCGTCCTTTGGACGTAAAACGACGTCTCATGGGCGTAAAATTTGGCGCGAAGTACCCTAAAAATAAATGGGGAAACGTGAAACTTGCAGCTTACTACCCATTGGGGGTGAAGTTGTATCTTGTACCTTCGGGACAAGTACGTTCGTCTTCTCGACGTTAACTTGAAACGTTCGCCTTCTTGGATAAGGCCGTAAAACCGTAGGTCCTCGGCCGCTACAAGCCTAGTGAGGGACATGTGCACTCATTGCGGCCGGTTCGCCCACTGCACGCGGCTTCCTTTGGGTTGCCACTTCCTTCTGTTTTTTCTCAGCTTAATCATTTTGGTTAAGTTTACACTTGGTCTATCACCAATTCAAGGTTCGAGGAGCATTCACTGTGCTGGTTGTGGTGGAGCCATGCTCTAGGTTAGTGACACTGCTTGAGTACAACTACTGGTTTGCTAAGGCAGGCAGATCTCTGGTTCTCTTTAGAACCCTTGTTGGATTTTTGTCGGTTGAAGCTGCGAAAACCGGGGTCTTGTGTTCTACAAGTAATTGTCCCCGTTTCTAGCAACAGCATTTGACTTATGCGCACGTGCTATTTTGTTTGGCTTTCTCAGGGCATATTTCTGGTCCTATCAGAAATCGTGTTGGATTTGTGTTCTAGGAATACCGTCTTTCTTTACAGTTAGGCCTTATCTTCCTTTTCGCAGCTTATACAACTATGCCGTGTAAGCTGTTCCCGTTTTATTTTGAATATTATATTATTTCCGACTGGCGAAGACTTTAGCTGCATGACAGGCCAAGTACCGAATCAGTCAAACGCTTTCTCTCAAGTTTAGGTTTCTTATTGTATTTATAGTCTCTATCCTATGTTTGGCTAGTAGACTCTTCGTTTACATTGCTTTCTATAGATATATATAATAATTATTGTTCCTTTATAGTCTTCAGAGCAGGTTCGCCTGTTTGACTGTTATTGTTTATACTAGTAAATATTATTATAAATCCTGTGCCGTATATATCGGCGTGCACGTTTATATTTTCGGCACACTGACGGTAAATACGGCTTTGTGACATATTTTCTTGTTTATATGTCATAAAGAAGCTCATCTTTCTTCTTAGTTAAGTATTCTCTTCGTTTTCGCAGCGAGCACGAGTATACTGTGATCGTCGTTCTCATTGTTATTTACATTTTATAACCGTTGATTTTCGCTCAGACTACGAACACCCAGACTACGAACTTGTAGTTGAGTATTTCTGACAAAAGTGCGCAAGCACGCTTAACATTGAGGACGGTGACAACCATCCTGAAACCTGCCGATCGTATGTGCCACCTGCTTGTTCCAGCCAGACATCTGAGAACATAAGTGTCCAGATTGACTGATACATCGTCAGAGAGCTCTCCCAACAACCGATCCCCTCTCGCCAGTACCAACCGCGACGGTAAATCCAGAAAAAATCTCTTCCACCTCCCTCGCCACCGTCTCCACCAAGTCTCGTACACCCACCAGGTTGCATACCAAGGAAGAACCTACCACATCAATTTTGTTGGTACGCCCACAGCCAGAACAACACCGCCATCCTCGATAACACCCTCACCCGACATCTCTAACTTCGAGGTCCTTGACGACACAACCACTAACAGACCACATCGTGCCGTAACAAGCGACTTCTTTGCTCCAACACCACCCAATGAACCCATTGTGATCCAAATACCATCAGACCCTCACGAGAACAATATGCCACCGCCTGCCTCGCAGACACCTGCTCACCTTACAGCTCCACTCAACCAAATCACAGTAGCGCCAGACACCGAGACATTCACGTCAGCCACCAATGCCAAGCAGCTATCGGCTTTCCAAACCTGATGAGCCGAAACATTCCCAATCGACATACCGTGGCCAGAGTTTTCCACCGCCTGCCAAGAATTCGCCGAAAATTGTGTCGAAGTGGCCCCATCAATCCAAACACCTCACCCTAGACGCCCAACGCAAAGCCGTCCTGATCGTCCTAGTGCCAGACCTCGGCACCTCCACCAAAATGCGCCTTCCTACAAACATTATAGCGACACTCATGCAGCGAGCAGCCCGAAAAGTCCTAGGCGACAACAGTCCACTGTATACCGGAACAAATGAAGCGGCTCAGGCCTTCTTTACTAATATTTTTGGCCCAAAACAGTGCGACTCCAAGACGCTAATAACCGAGTTTATTAAAACTATCATCAATGGCTAATTCCACGCCCGGCTGAGACAAAATCACCATCTATGCCTCGTGGATAGAAACTGCAAAATTCTAGCAGCTATCTTCGCCTGATGTGTTGCCCAGAAAGATGTCCTGGCCATATGGAAAACCGCAATGACCATCCTCTTTCACAAGAAAGATTCCACAGAAGAAATATCAAACTTTCGCCTGATCGCACTAATGTCATGCATCTACAAACTCATGATGGGCATTCTCGCCGATGCACGTCACGATTCGCGCTTAACAACGAATTTATGTCCCTAGAACAAAAAAGCGCTCGACCAGCTGAAGGCTGCTATGAACATGGCTTCATCCTTCAATCCCTCATCGGCGACGTTAAACCCCAGCAAAACAAGCTATTCCTAGCATAACTAGTCATGAGGAACGCCTTTGGCAGTCTTCTGCACATGGCTGTTTTTACCACTCTCTACCATATGGACTTCTGAACTAATACGCAATGCCCCGACTGCCATTCGCACCTCAGCTGGTATCACCTACGACATCCCAATCCACTCGGGAGTGAAACAGGGCTGCCTGTTGAGTCCCATACTGTTCAACCCGACTCTCGAACTGGTCCTCCGAAAAGTCAAGTGTGCCGCCACAATATCCCGACAAGGTCCTGCCCACCACCACGACATCCCAGTCTCCATCCTTGCATATGCAGACGATCTGGTCCTTATCGCACGCCAGAAAGACAACCTTGAAAATCTCCTAACTGCCGCTTTGTCTGCTGCGTCGACTACGAGCCTAGAGTTCCGCCCGATAAGGGACGAACCATTATTTTTCTGGTGGGGGGGATGAAATTTTTTTCAAGACAAACAATTTTTTTCAGCAGCCTTCGTTTGCAAACAATTTTTTCACTACAAGAGATACATGTAAATTATTTCTTCACTATTTTTAGAGCATATATCAGGTGTCTTAGATATGTGGATGGTATATGTAGTGACTGTATAATCATCTTTATCACGGTTTCCTGACCAGTACAGTACAGTACAAGACACAGACCGTTTACTACAGGGTCTTATCTGGGGCAGGTGGTGAATGGAGATATACCATAGTGTTTACATGAGGCCAGCCTGAACTCGGATCGGCCTGAACTCGGACCGGCCTGAATTTTGAATTTCGGTTTTTATTTACATGAGGCCAGACTTGAAACTATATCGACTCCAGAACAAACTTCCATTGTTATGATCAGGTTCTGGTTGTAAAACAAGGCTGTATTGTGAGATCCCGTGGTGAGATTTCAAACTTTTGGCGTGCAATGAAGACGTTTTGAAACACCATTCGATTTCACCATTGTCGAAGTACATTGAGCATCCTGTTCTCTTGTGAATCTTTACGCTATGGCAGACTTCCACCTAATACTAGACGATCACGAGGATCCACAAGACCGTCACACTCGAGGTCAATGCCACAGACGAGTGTTCAGTCAAACGAATCGCCTAATGCCAGTGGTGACTTATCGAGGTATCGCTCAGATGTGTCGCTGGGTTCTTCTGCTTCGTGTTCTTCTTTGGCAGTTTTAGCAGAAACGCCTAGAACATCGACAACAACCCAGACGCAAATTCAACGAACTGTACCAACTTCCTCGTCGACTTCTTTGTCATCTTCGTCTCCCACCTTGGCAAACAGTAATTTGTCTCCACCAAACGGCCCAATTCGCCTTCATAGACCTCCACGACTCCAGCAGGCGATTGCTCCAGTGAGGCTTCAATATGAGGATGAACTCGATAATTTTGCAAACCAGGAGCCATTTCAGGTATTAATTGTAACATTTGCAGTCTGTTCTTGGTAATTTGTGATGGTTGAATTAGTTTATAAATATAAATAGTGTTACCTTTTGAAATCAAAAACAAAAATATGATTGAATACACATAGTAATCCTTAGAATTATTGCTCTGCTCTCCGGTTTCTGTGGGCTGAATCTGTGAAACTCTTTGGGATTTGCAAGTGTTCAAATTTCTATCCCAAAGAGTTTCACAGATTCGGCCCACACAGAAATAATACAATTGTCTTGCAAATTTGCAAATATTGTACTGTAGATGGTGAACTTTCATTTTTTGTCCAATCTTAATTAATATTAAACTATTTTGACTTTCAGGTTGATGAAAATGCTGAAAATATAACCGAACAGTTAAAGAGATTTATGACTCAGCAAATTGCATTTAATGAGCAACTCATGAATGCTGTGCAAGAAAGACCCGAAGCAGGGCAGCTGGTTGAGCAGAGGGCGAAAATTCGTCTTCCAAAAATTATTATGGTAAGAATTGTATATTATTTAATATTGGAATGATAGATGCTAAGGGTTATATGGTTGTTATATGGAATTGTGCACTGTAATTTAGTTTACTTGCACAGTACTTTTGCTGGCATTGTGGTAATATTGAGTAATTGTAGCAAGATATTTATACAAACAAATTGTCAAAGCATCTGATATATTTAGTCCAGTGACTCAAGCCTGTGTGTGATTCCAATGTGCCTTATATTTAATGCATGTTACTACATGTATCAGGGTTCTGCCCAAGGTGGGTGGTATGAATGAATGCTGGGCATGGTGCCTGCCACTACTCTGCGCACTCAGTCCATATGGTTGTTTTGATGGCCCAGTTATCTGGATCACGCACATGCATCAATAAACACATGCAATGTCACTGCAAAGTTATTTGCACACAATAGCACCTTCCCAAAGTCATTAAGTCCCGGGCATGTAACTACCCGGCACTTGATCCTGGGCAGAACCATGTATGTTTGTTTATTTATTTACAGTGTACTATAAACTAAGGTGCTGTACTAATAAATTTGCTTTTCAGGCTGCTGTTCGTGATACATAGAAATTTACAAGGTCAAAATTATCAAACATTGACATGGGAATTGTATAAGAGGTATAATAATAATATTAAATCACTGTTTCCTTTTGTACTAACTTTTGAGCAGTGGAAGAACAAAATAATGAGCATTTTGAAAAACATTGTGACAGTTTTTGTAGTCCCAACAGGAATAGAGGTTATAACTTATAACATTAATGCATTGATTGGCATGGCCACAGGGATTAGTTTTTAAAATTATATATACATGCTGTTTTTGTTTGCTTGCATATAACCTAGTGTGAATACTTGGCGTGTTTGGGAAAATGCTCACAAATCCCCTTATCAACAGCTGTCAAGTTATCTCAAACTCTTCCTTGTGTTTCATCAGGCTACTCAAATGTATCGTACTGGTATATTAATATTGTACAAATAATTTCTAGGGAGTCAGGACTGTGCAGTATTGTGTACTGTATACATGTGTATTATTATTATGTACTATAACACCTGTATAATACACACATGTACAGTATTGTGTTTAAGTGAACTGCATATCATGGCCGTAGCAGGGCCCTAATAATTTGCTCTGGCGATTTCGTACCAGCTTATATTCGTTTAAGCTTGCTGGAAATTATTCTCACGAGTCAGGAAATCCTATTTCAGAAATTCTAATTTCATAAATTTCCTGGGGGCATGCCCCGGACCCCCTCAGCAGTGCAAACAGCCCCCGGCCCCAATTGACTTTCTCTTGCTACGGCCCTGCATATAATCATTATAATGTACATGCAAGGTAGTGCATTGTCTGTATCACAAGTAATTCTACTTCTGATTTAATATTATTTTTAAGCTTTATGGCAGATGAGAACAAGTAAATAAATAAAATGATTATGGATGGGTCCCCAGCACAGAAAAGGAAACCCCAACTAAAATCATTAAAGGTACCGACAGGCAGTTCATGTTAATATTCAGTAATAGTCTTGAGAATAAGTGAAATGAAGGAAATGTTTCCAGTGTGATAAATATACATTTTGAAATGTGAACTTACTTTTTTTAACTTGTTTGCTTGTTCAAATAGCTGGCATGCGTGTTTATTTCCGAACAAAAAAAAGAGAGCATGTCATCAAGGCCCAAAAGCTGGATAAAGTTGTTCAAAAGAAGCAACGCATAAGAAGTAGAAGAAACACTGTGAGTCACTGTATTTTCTTTGCTTACTAATGCAGTCTACACTTATGAAGAGTCAGTCAGGCAAGCAAGCAAGCAGGTTGTCAGTTTGCCTGTCAGTCTACCTGTCAGTCTACCTGTCAGTCTACCTGTCTGGCTGCCTTTCAACCTGGCTGCCAGTCAGTCATATATATCGTAAGTATATATATATATATATACAGGTATATATTTTTTTATATCAGAACTCTGATACGGATGATACCATCATCCTCGATCCAGATCCACCAGTAGTGCGTACATCTCCCACCATCGATCTCCCACCAGAATACCCCCATTACATCAGAGTTTAGCTCTTTATGTGAATGGCCATCTGATATCTGACCGTTACCTCCATGAGGAATGAAGTCATGGCTGTTTTATAACAATTAACTTTCTTACTTTACAAAAAGGTTTATATAAATAAATAAACATAAGATATTTTATCAACTTTCCCTTTGATCGGTTGATTCGGTGTGGTTTGCAGTGCTACAGCCATCGCTGGTGCAAGCTGTGTAGTATTGTAAATATATGAGGTCTTGGCAGGGCTCAAATCCGCAAGCTTCTGAATGGGGTTCGGCGTGGTTTGTTTACATTTTGTATTTCGTTACATTTTACTAACATAAAGTATTCTCAGTGTGACAGAATTTAACTGCTGACTGTTAACCGCAGACCATTAAAGAAGAGTCTGAAGCATGACTGTACTTAAAAAGTAGGTTGTACAAATACTGCCTACATTATTCTACTTTAATGTCAGTGAAGAACTCTAATACAAATTAAGATATTGCTGGTTTATTGATTTTTATCGTAATTTAAAAGTATCATTTCCGTCAGACGGTCTAAAATAATACCTTACTTAACTCTTTCCCTACGGCTGAAAAACATCAAAAATTGAACGACCACGTTGTTCTATTGATATCTCTTGAAATAACCATAACTATTGCGAAAGCTATACATTTTCTGGAAGCCCAATAAACCGGCTTTTACTTGTTCTTTTAAATTTCCCGAACAAAACACATTATGTTAATATAAATTAGCATTAATTATCATAAATCAGGTTGAAAAATTTACATTTTTCCAGAAAAGGCCATCTTGCACGCCCGCATAGCATCTTGAAAACTCAAAAGGCCACCAATCGCAGAGTTGTTTATGAAATCAAATCAAACTTGGCGTGTGCGTGGATTTCATGTTCCTGGCGCTTGTAGAATTTCAATTTTTAATCTTGCGTTACCGTGTGCCGTGTTTTTCGATTGACGACTTTGCGGGTCATCAACGACCCATTTTAACTGCGCCCGTAATGAAAGAGTTAATATAGAATGGCCGATATTTTTTCGCATCGATCAATTTTATATTTTCGCCTGAATTTTTCATCATCGTTGTAAGTCGGCTGAACAACACACATATCAAATTTTAAGCCAATTTGGTGAATTATTTCCTACATTTCTAAACACGGTGAATTTTGACCTTTTTGACCCACATGCACAGAACCTATTGTCTTTGTAGTGTATAGATAGCTTGCGTATATATTTAAAAGTATGAGCTCCCGTGCGGGTGGACCGGTGCGGGTGGGATCTCTGCAGAGACTCTGCTTCGGGTAACCTTTACATAATTCCTCTCATTGAGGGGGGTAGGGGGAGCAGAGAAGGGGGTTCATTTTTTGTCACTGACCATTTTTTTGCTTTGTTAAACTGTATTTACATTGATTATTTTCAATTCAACAGATAATAAACTGCTTTTCCTTTCACGCTTTTTCTTCGATTATTTTCAATTTACCTATTATTGCTTATATTAACTCTTTCCCTACGGCTGAAAAACATCAAAAATTGAACGACCACGTTGTTCTATTGATATCTCTTGAAATAACCATAACTGTTGCGAAAGGTATACATTTTCTGGAAGCCCAATAAACCGGCTTTTACTTGTTCTTTTAAATTTCCCGAACAAAACACATTATGTTAATATAAATTAGCATTAATTATCATAAATCAGGTTGAAAAATTTACATTTTTCCAGAAAAGGCCATCTTGCACGCCCGCATAGCATCTGCCACCAATCGCAGAGTTGTTTATGAAATCAAACTTGGCGTGTGCGTGGATTTCATGTTCCTGGCGCTTGTCGAATTTCAATTTTTAATCTTGCGTTACCGTGTGCCGTGTTTTTCGATTGACGACTTTGCGGGTCATCAACGACCCATTTTAACTGCGCCCGTAATGAAAGAGTTAATTAACGTAATTCAAAGTCCTCAGAAAGTAAATTGTACAAGTACGGCATACATTATTCTTGTCTAAATTGTCAGTGAAGAACTCTAATACAAATTAAGAGGTTGGTTTTTTATTGATCTTTTTCCTAACTGTTTAAAAGCATCATTTGCGTCATAGACGGTCTTAAATAATACGTTACTGAAATTCACGTGTGAGACCTCGAATAAAATTCAAATCCCCATCCCCAGAAAGTAGGTTGTACAAGTACTGCATACATTATCCTACTGTAAAGTCAGTGAAGAGGTGGATATTTTATTGATCTTTGTCACAATTTAAACTCGTTATTTCTCCTGGAGACTGTCTGAAATAATACATTACATAAATTCACGTATGAGACCTCGGATATAATTCAAAGTCTCCAGAAAGTCGATTGTACAAATACTGCATTAAAGTCAGTGAAAAACTATAATACAAATTAGGAGGTTGGGCTTTTATTGATTTAGTCGTAATTTAAAACGATCCATTTGCGTCACAGACGGTCTAAAATAATACGTTACTTAAACTCGCGTACGATGCCTCGAATAAAATTTCAAAGTGCCCAAGCAAGTAAATTAACGTCAGTGAAGTGGCTGTTTTATTTATCTTTGTCATAATTTAAATTTATCATTTCTCCTGCCGACGTTCAAAAATAATACATTACTTAAATTCGCGTATAACGCCTCGAAAAAATTAAATGTCCCAGAAAGTAGGTTATACAAGTACAGAATACATTGTTCTACTCTAAATTGTCAGTATGTCCCCAGAAAGTAGGTTGTACAAGTACAGAATACATTGTTCTACTCTAAATTGTCAGTGAAGAACATTAATACAAATTAAGAGGTTTGTCTTTTATATTTCAGACTGTCTAAAATAATACGTTGCTTAAATTCATGTACGAGACCTCGAACTATCACTGCATCCATTATTGTACTCTAGAGTCAGTGAAGAAATGTAATACAAATTAAGATATTGCTGGTTTATTGATTTTTATAAATTATTGTCGTAATTTTGCCGTGATGCTTTTGCCATGATGCCTTTGCTTTTGCCGTGATGCTTTTACTTTTGCCGTGATACTTTTGCGGTGATGCATTTGCTTTTGCCGTGATGCATTTGCTTTTGCCGTGATGCTTTTACTTTTGCCGTGATGCATTTGCTTTTGCTGTGATGCGTTTGCTTTTGCCGTGATGCGTTTGCCGTGATGCATTTGCTTTTGCCGTGATGCTTTTTAGACAAGCTTTTGATGTTTAACGACTCTACATATATCCACAAATAAAATTGACGACCAAAGTTAATTTACTTTTTAATGTTTTCAGGCTGAAAGAGTTTTATTTGTTTATTTTGTATATAAGTTTCAGCGCTATATAAATTAAATTAAATTAATAGGTTCACAAGGTGTCATGATTGAGGATTTAGAAGATATCCAATTGATCAGTGATGTCCTTTTTGGTGATAGTGAGGATGACATGCCACACGTATAACATGGAAGGATGGGACCAGCAATACATAACGAAGTATGGACTGACAGAGGAAGAGAGAGAATGATTTTCAGCAATGCCACACATAGATGCAAACAAATCCCCACGTTTTCATGAAAAAGCTAAATCAATTGTCCATTGGATGATTTATTTGCTTATGGTATTCAATTGTTCCATATCTGATGTTTTGAATCTACTTATCAGTTTTATAAGAACACTATTTGATTCTCTTGCCACGTTTCCTTTACTTGCAAGTTTTGCAGTTATGCTACCAACATCACTGTATATGTTGTTTCATCCAGAGACCAGGATTTGTAGAAGTGTGTGAAAAGTAGAGGGACAGATGGTTTTCTTGCTGATGTGCTTGATGGAAGAATCTGGAAAGAATGGCAAGATATTGATGGTATAACTTTTCTAACTTCCCCTAGGAACTATGCCTTCATGCAAGGGTTAGTGAACTTATGTCCTTACCCTATTTTGATTGTGTCCGGTTTCACATAATTGATCCCATGGACAACCTTTTACTGGTACTTCAAAGCATGTGATGAGGAATATGGCTAAACCAAGGGAGCCCTTTGATTGATAAAGCAACCCTGTGTAAAATACAATCTAAGGTTGACAAAGTGAAGGTGCCATCTAATGTTGGAACAATGCCAAAGAAGACACACAGACAGACACCATACACCATGCACATGTATGTATATATACTGTGTATGTATATATACTGTGTGTGTATGTATATATACTTTATATACAAATCAAATACTCTAAGAAGTTGGTATACTGCTGAAATCGTGTATGGGAGGTCTAACGTTTCGAGCGAAGGCCCTTAGTCAGAGAGTAAAACCTTTCACTATCTGATGAAGGGCCTAATGGGCTTGAAACGTGAGACCTCCCATACAGATTTCAGTAGTATATCAACTTCTTATACATATTATATTTTGTATATATATGGGCAAATAAACAATTACATATTTGGTGTCCAAATTTTTTTTATGCATTTTATTTCCAAATTTGCAACTTATTATTATTAGCTATCAAGTATTATTAGATCTGATTTATAGCTACCAATATTTATGGCAGTAATACATTGTTTTATGCTTATCCTTGACTTCGGCGTTTAGCGCCGTTGGGGGTCTCACGTTCTTGCTAATTGGAAAAGTCGGACAAACAAGACAACAACAAAGATGGTGGTAACCAAAAGATGCGCTTGGGGAACGTGCGCTAACGACTCGTGGCTTCCCCCCCAACTCATGAAGAGAAACGGTAATGGTGACGAAGTTTACTTTCTTCATTTTCATGGTGCTAAATATCACAAAGAAAAAAGAGAACGGTGGATACGCGCTCGTCACCGAGGATGGGCACCAAGCATAGCTACATATGTAGCCTTCACTTTGTTGGCGAAAATGGTCCTACTATAGACTATCCCGATCCTATTTTGGCGGTTATAAGTGCAGAAAAAGTAAGTTGCTTTAACAGTTGTATAAAATATATTACTTGCAATAAAAAGGCCAATTAAAAAAAAATTCTGTTTTTCATCACTGCCTGCCCCTGAAAAATTGGCCTCTGGAAAATAAATTTTTTTAATAATCTGTAATTGGTCAGAAGAAGTTGGAAACTGAACAATGGCGGCCATGATGTTTTTTCGCAACGTCGCGCTAGCAGAGTACAGTATGGTCTCGCATCCAAAGTAGAGTGTACAAAGCTTTGATAGATCTTTTTGAACTTCCAATGCGCAATAGGTATTGACTGACTATTTCTTGCACAAACGAAGTGTATGAAATGGCAAACAGCTGCCTGCTCGCCCCATTTTTTTTTTAAATAAGTGATGAAAAACATAATTTTTTTTAATGGCCTAAACGGGAATTATGTAAATATATTCACAGTTGCCTATGAAAGTGCACGGCGCCATATTGTTTATATATTTGCTTCTGTATATTTATTATATATTATTTATCATTTTACATGGAGAAACTGAAGAAAAGAACCACTAAATAGGACATATATCCAAAACAAGAAGCGACCTCGTGTTATGAAGACTAACTCAGCTGAAGCACTTTTAGCTTTAGGCGATATGCCAAGAACATCAACAGATCGCCTGCCAGAAGAACAGAATGAAGAAAGAACGTTTGTCCTGCATTTGACTACGAGAACAGTGTTCCCCACTCATCATCAGCGAGAAAAGATGCTGTTGTCCAAACTTGCATAACCATGGAGGATTTACAAACATATTCTACAGAGGACCTAATGGACTCCAAAAAATTGAGAAAATGTTTGTTTTTTTATGAAAGTGGCAACAAATACTTTGCATTATACAGGTATTATTACTTTCAAATTGAAGTTTTTTTAGTAGTTGTGGTCGTTGATCGAGTGAAATTTCCATAATTATAATAACTTATTATTTTGTTAGGTTTATCAAGAGAATGCATTCAAATGCTGTTTGACCATGTGAAAGAGAAAGCTTCAATGTTGATTAGATGGAAGGGTGAGAGGAAAACAAATAAACCTAAGGTGGGAAAATATACAAAGTCCAAGGTAAGAGTACTTTCGTAGATAGAAATACCATAGAATCTAACTTATAAGCCCCAGTAATTTATTGAATTTATTGGCACAGAAACCTTGCAACCACATCCCCAGTATTAGGCTTATCGTTCAGAATTTACAGGCTATTTAAAAAAAATAAAAAGAACAGTGTGGTTTGTGCGTGTTTATTTTGTGCACTTCAAAACATTTTTTATATCACAGTTTTTACATGTTATAAGCAGGATTCTATGGTATATCGGCTATAAACATGTTAATTTGTACACACTATGATTATTATAAGGAAAAAAACATTCTTTCAGATTCAATGTATGCTGTCTAAGCTTTCAATCTATGAACAGTTGTTGTTGGATCGGAAACGCACATTATTAAGTTTTAGTTAATTATACGACGTCTGTGATTGAACACAGGAAGACTGAAATATTTGCTGCTAAAGATAAGCAGAAATAAGCCTTTATAGGATATTAGTTTTAATTAATTAGTTAATGGACCTTTATGACAAGTGTGCTTTATCAGTACACGCAAAACGCATGCTCTAATCAGTACAGATCGTTAATTCAAAGAGAGAGGACACTTTATAATATATGGTAAAGACTTGGAGTTTATATGCTAAAGACTGAGGATATATGGTATAAAGACTAAAGAGCTACTGGGAAAACATCTGTAAGTGACAATTTGTATTTTATTAGTTTAATGTAAGTTCAATCGTTAGGTTTAAGTATTTAGTATTAATTTAGGTTTATATGTCTATTCTATTTAGTCGAACCACGTTTATACGACACGTTACGTCAAGTTTATTGAACAGTCTATTGCACGGTTACGGTTTTGTCATTGAATTATATATTTGAACTATCGTCTTTATTCTATGCTATTGTCTCGAAATTGTGATCGTGTATTTCGTTGCCGCTGACATTGGCAATTTGGTTTCATTAATTGTGCGACATTTTCTACGTGCGTTTGAAAGTTTCCCAACAGAATTTCAAGCAGTTATTCCCGCATCTATCTGTACTCAACCCGTAAGCCTGCCAACTAAAATTTACAGTTAGACAAAGTGTGTATGTACTCGTTAAGTTCGATGGGCTTGTAAGTTTGACGGCGTTAACACGATTGTGAGAAGACTACAAGCCATTCTGCTGAGCCTTCAAAAGATTGGTGTTTCGAGTTCAAGCCAAACCGATTCGGCAGCAGGTCTTTATCACAAGATTCTCTCCAGATTGTGACATAGTGTTGCAATACAGCTTGACTTGCCTTGAATTTTTGGGGGTTTACAATTTACAAAGTCAGGGTAGTCCTGATGAAGAGGAGTAGCGGAAACAGTTCGTCATATTTCGCTAAGAGAATAAATTGAGGTGAGTCACAAGTCGGATTCTTCGACTGGAACATTGGGCGAAGAAGATGCTGCAGGCAACGAACACAGCGATACTGCCCCAACATCAAGTCCAAGCTCTCGCGTCTCTTCAACATCCGTTGCTGTTGAAGATGAGACTCCTTTGGAATGCTCTCTTCAGCAGAAAGTGGAAGTTCGCCCAGTGAATCTAGTGGCTGTAAGTAATCTTGGAACACTGGCAGATGGGCCTTCTCAGCCGAAACTTCCATCCTTTCCGAGAGACCAGAAAAGTCGTTGCTTTCGAGCTATCTGGTATACAAGTTTCCCATGGCTTGAATACAGCATTGACAAGGACAAAGCGTTTTGTTTTGCATGCAGAAACATCAGCACATCGACTTCGAAAAGCGATCCAGCGTTCACAAAAGTTGGTTTCTCTTCTTGGTCAAAGGTTATGGAAAATAATCGCGGATTCAAAGCCAAAGAAATCTCACCAGAGTTTTTACAGTTGTCTAAAGAACGCGTTTTCATGCTGTTATCAAAGCTTAATACACTAAGTAAAACAGGCACGATGGAATTCCAAACTGGTTTCTATGGGACTATGTTGAATTTCTTGCTCTCCCCATCAGCAAAATCGTAAATACTTCGTTTAAAGAGCAATGTATCTCTGCTGACTAAAAAAACCAGTGCAAAATTTAAATAAAGATCTCAGGGCCATTTCGAAAGTTGCCTTATTGTAAATGATTACGTCAAGCGTGCTGTACTTAAAGTTTTAGATCCGAACCAGTATGATGCAGTTCCCAACTCATCAACCACACTTGCTTTATTGGACATGCTCCACCATTGGTCCATGGGATGGCAACGGTTCCACAGTGAGGACTATCTTATTCGATTGTCGCAAAGCGTTTGACTTGATCGACCATAGTATTCTCATAAATAAACTCCGCATGTTGACATGCCAAAGAGTATAATCAATTGGATAATTGATTTTTTTGTCAAACCGTTGCAGAGAATGAAAAAATGTTGTTTTTCTGAGTGGGGATCAGTTCCCTCTGGTGTCATGACTCTTCGTCGTAATGACTTGGTAGTTGACGACATCAATTTGTGGAAATATGTTGACGATACGAGTCTCAGAAATAGTTATGAAGGGCGAGCTCAGTCATGCCCAACTTTATGCTGACAGAGTGCTGCAATGGTCTAGACAATAGAGTACAGTTAAATACCGACAAATGAAGTCTAAACTTTTTAAAGTCAATACGAAACGCTTAAATTAAATATAGGTTGCACGGAACCGGTAAACTCGAATCGAATATAGCTTAATCTTAATCATAGTAACGATTACGGCCAGAGACACAATTCGCAACAGCAATACTAGATTATTGAAACACTAGTTTAAACACAGAGCGAGTGCATAAAAGAGCGAGTGCATAAAAGGGCGATCCCCCCCCCCCCGTCCAAGGAGTTAAAATTAAAAAAAAAAAGGCAGAATAGTCAACTGAAAACATGGCTGTCGAAATTGGCCTTCAGCGCTTTGTTCTAGCCAAGGGCGTCAATCCTGGGGGGGACGGGGGGGATGTATCCCCCCCACTTTTTGACCAATGTATGATTATCCCCTTCTGACTTTCTGCAAACGATGCAGTCATCCCCCCCACTTTCAGACACGGATTTTCGCGCTTGGTTCTAGCTAATAGTTATCACAAAGTGTATTTAGAGACTAGAACTTTATTAAAAAGTATTTAATAGAATAAACATCAATGATTTAGTTATAGTTTATAATTATATTTTGCCGTGCATTTTTAAATTTCGCGCGCGAAGCCGAAGGTCGCCGATTATAATCAAAAGCACAACATTTTTTGTGCCTGCAGTGCTATTTGGGTCAACGGTTTCAGTAATTTGTACATGCCTACAAACAAAAATAGCGGTAAACATGAAAGGTTGATAATGATATAATAATGGCGGAAGAACAATCACCACCATTGACAAAGAAGCAAAAGCGAAATCGGCTCCACTACGAAACGTACAAAGAAAGTCTAAAGAGCAAAAAATCTCAGTTTCAATTTAAAATTGAAGTGCCTAAAGAAGATGAAGGTCGTCTTGTAGAAATTAGGGGGAAAATGGATAAAATAAAAGCCCAACTAAAACTGGACGGCGAACGCCGCTTTGATTGATGCGCTTCTCGACAACTGGCTGAATAATCCCGAGAATAATCCCTCAACTACACCAGAACAATTTGCACAAGATTCACATAACATTACTTCTACGCCTGCGTATGACCAGTTTCTGCAAAACATCAAGATTCCTCCTCAAGTTCAACGCCATTACCGCCACAATCGTTGCTCATACCAAAAAACTCAAATACACAGTCTTTGTGAAGAGAACGATGAGATATACCTTGTATGCGGCAGTGCTTTGGTTTAATTTTTTTTTAGAAAAATGGAACAGTTGTAGCTGCGTGGGAAAATATGCTCTCTCTACTCTAGAAATAGTAAGAGCTACCAAGCACAGTCATTGTGTTAAGGTCGTTGTTGCATGCACAGATAAGCACATAGTAGAGTGGTTCTCCTCCTCCATTATGAGCAGCCCTTCTGCAGGGAATGGCGAGTTATGAATGTTCTGGAGCAATTGCAGAAATAAAGAGCACTGACAAGTACAAACAAGATGGAGAGGTAATTGAGTTTAGTAATGCAATTTGTATTTGAATTGGTTGGAAATTGGCAAATCTTGGTAATGTATATGGTGTCTTTCAGTTGCATATCTTTAAAACCAAATACTTTGTATAGTTACCTGAACCAAATAATCACATTGCATATACTGTATATAGGTATTATGGAATGTACCACTTTGTTTGTTCTGGGGTATGATTGATGCTAGGTACGACTCTGTTCGGACAGCATATCATACATCTGTAACAGCTATCAGTATGATGTAAGTATAATAATTCTAGTTGTACCTTAACCTATTGGTTCCTTCAAGTGCTTTTGGTAACATTTTGTCATAGGACATCACAAATGTCAAATCACATTTAATATGTGGTTTTGATGTATACAATTATGAATTAAATCAATGACATACACTATACTACAAAAAGCAAATTTTGCTTTATTTTAGGAGTCACAAAATTATGGTGGCCCATAACTGTCACGCCAAAAAACTTTAATCCACGCCAAATTAAAAACTTTAAGCCCGCCAAAATCGCCCAGAGACCCAGTCCACGCGCGACTGTCACAGAAATTAACAAAATGGCGGAAAGAGAGAGTGACGACGGTGTTGATTGTGAAGACGAACGTGCTTTACTTGTATATTATTTTCGGAAAGGATATTCATATAATGAAATGCTTCGTTTCTTGTCTGAATTTCATGGTATTGAAATTAGCCTGAGTACTCTACAAAGGCGGTTAAAGGAAAATAATTTTAAAAGAAGGCAGGTAAATTACGACATGGCGGCACTTACAAGACGGATACAAGCAGAACTTGATGGTCCTGGTTGTATGGCAGGCTATAGATCGTTATGGCACACACTTAGGATGGAAGGTATCCAGGTTCCACGAATAATTGTGCAACAACTATTAGCAGAAATGGATCCAGCAGGAGAGACTTAAGAATGGCACACCGTTTAAAGAGAAGGCAGTATCACAATCCAGGACCTAATTATGCATGGCATTGCGATGGATACGACAAGTTAAAACCCTACGGATTTCCCGTCCATGGTTGCATTGACGGTTGGAGCAGAAAAGTTCTCTGGTTAAAAGTAACGAGGTCAAACAACTCTCCAGATGTTATAGCCTCGTATTATCTTGAATGTGTCCGTCATCACAGTGGATGTCCAGTGCGATTAATCACTGATAAGGGTACGGAAAATGGTACAGCAGCCACAATTCAATGTTTTTTCCACGACAGCCTAGATACTCATAAATATGTTATTTCGACACATAATCCGTGAATAGAAGCATGGTGGGCATATCTAAGGAAAAGTCGTTCAAACTGGTGGATAAACTTTTTCAAGGACTTAATTGAGCAAGATATTCTCATTACTGCTGACGAGCTTCATATGGAGTGTCTCTGGTTTTGCTTTTCTGCCTTACTCCAGAGTGATCTAGATAATGTGAAGGAACATTGGAACACTCATCACATAAGAGCGTCAAGACATGCATCTGTTTCTGGTCGTCCGGACTCGTTGTTTTCTTTTCCTGATATTCAGAGTGGTCAAAATAACTTACTCCTTCAGGTTCCCGAGCATAAATTCAATTATGTAGTCGATGAACTTGTTGAGGTCAACCAGAGTAACACTTACCAGGAATACTTTGAATACCTAATTCTGAACAGTGAATTGAAGTATGGTGAGGATTGGCGTTCTGCTCTTAACTAATTGTATAGGGAATTGTTAAGAATAGCTGAGAATAATACACACATCATTAGCTTTTGTATTGCAGTGTAGAGATGAGCTGATCAGCATAAATTACCGATTAGATTAATGACACATAATAGGCCTATATCGGCCAAAGCCGATTAATTCCACGTCAAAAATTACTAACCTGGCTGCCGCTCGACTTCGCAGTTTCCCGATTTACGCAAGAATATGTTGTTTAATTCATCAATGTTGCGTTCATTTATAGACTAAAAAAGTTGTTGCTAACGTTAACGCTTTGATTGCGTTTAAATTTCATTTGATTGCATTTTCATTTTGGCCGCCATTTTGTTGGCGACAAACGCGTGGTTAGTGCGCGAAAAGGAGACGCGAAAAATGACGTCTTGGACAATCTACGGTTTTGTATGGCGGTTTTTGTGCGCATTATTGCAATTGAGAAGCGACTTTCAAGATGACGCAGATTTTCAACTATTTTTATAAGAAATATGCCAATTTTAAAACATTATGCGTTAATAATCGGCCGATTATTTAAAAACGGCCGATTAATCGGCTCATCTCTATTTCAGTTCTATTTCACTTACTAATAGACCGTGGTATGTTTTTGTTGTTGATTTTTGGTTTTGTATGTTTTTTTAAACATTTTCATGAACTGGTCACTTTCACCCATTGGCAAAGCAAAGAACATATATAATATGTTAAAGGATTTATGGCGAAGGAAAATTTCGAGTCTCAAAATACACACATTTTAAGACCAAACCGGGACCAGTTGCGAAAAATGCAACTTCAAGGCCCCCCGGCTGGAATCGAACCCGCGACCCTGCGATGCCAGCGCAGCGCTCCGACCACCGAGCCACGGAAGCCGTTGCCGAGAGCCCAGCCACGAGTTCTGTACACATGGTGGACACATGGTGGTTCTGTACACATGTTGCCTATAATATATATAATAGATGTTTTGCAAATTGCAATTTGGGATAAGTGATCGCTGTATATGTATAACTTCAGTTTAAAAAAGTTTTGATGATGTGATTCAACTAATCGAGGTTATATCACTCTTTTGATTATAATTGTTCTTTTAAGAAATTTATAAATTAAAAACCTGATTATTTATTACACACGCATACAACTCTTGTATAAACAACACCTCAACCTCTTACCCAGGGCATTTTGCCTCCACGGTGGAAGGTCGGCGAAAATGACCCTTGGATCGGCTGGTCCATTCTGATTGGCTTGTCATAAAACTCAATTAATTCAGCCGAGTATAATTTATTCATCTAAATCTGAATGGTTTCTTCAAATTTTACAGCAAATTAGAAGTGATAGCTTTAGTCAAATTGGATATATGCTTCTTCATACCTTTTGTAATTTAATTTAATTTAATGATGCTTCGCTAAAGAAAAATTACAAATCGAAAAAAAGAGAAGAACAAAAAAAAAAGTTACAAGTTAATGTAGCAGGGAAACCACAACAGCTTACGCCAATTACTGTGGGCCCACAAAAGATAACCATGGATGTATGGCGGGATTATTAAGCTTGTTAGCTGCTTTTATGCCGAAGAATGCTGACATGAACAACTCTGAAGAGCATTGAATATTTCTCAATTATTCAGGTCAACAAAGTAGACAAAGGCAATGGAACAAAGACCACGAAAATTACCATATCTAAACACCCAGAAATTATGGGTGTCATGTGACCAGCCGATCCCAGGGCCATTTTCGCCGACCTTCCACCGTGGAGGCAACATGCCCTGGGAACGAGGTTGACAAGACCTCTGCAAGTTTTTCAAGATCAATATAATACAATACGTAGTAATATAGATCATCAGATGTAAATTGTTGTGGCGAAATAAATGTAAAAATTTGCAAATAAAATGCAAACAGAATATAAAAAGTACTTCTATAATAATGACAGACAATTCATATTAAAGTCATAAGGGCTCAACACTAATCCCCTGTGAGTCGGCCTGATTCATAAACATATCAAACTTCCAGTTTTCCAAGAATTCACAGTTTTCTAAGACTTCACAATTTTCCAAGACTTCACAGCTTTCCAAATCCTGGGCTATTCAAATACATTCTTTCATCATCTCGGAAAACTCTTCAGGCTGGTCTGTTCCTCTTGCTAAGTTCAAGGTTAGCGCACATGTCGACACCCATGGTCTCCTCTTGCAGTTATCGTCGTAGTTATAAAAATGAATGTCGATCGGCTTTGGGAAACCAAGCGGAGGAACTTCGTTTGCCCCTGTAATGAAAACCAACACATCTTGTATGGAAACATCTACTTGCTTTTCTTCTGCATCTTGAAGAAATAGTTCCCATGCGTAAATGGTAGTATCCTCTGCTGCTCTTGAATTTGATCCTTCGGGTGACCAGCAAATCTTGTACAGAGTCTTGAAAACAGATAGGCCAACTGGTTGAACGTTTGTGCTGAGGAAGCGCTGGAACAAACACAGATGCTTCTTAACCATTGCACCTATATGATTAAGGCCGCCAAAAAATTGGTCGATCTCTGCATGAACCCCAAAAACAAAATATTGACGAAGTAGGCATTTCAGCACATCGTTCTTATCTCTGAATAGTGACAAGTAATAATAATAATAATAATAATTTTTTTCGTGTCTCCAAGTAAATCGTTAATAATAATAATAATAATATCAAAATATTTTACATTCAAGGTACTTATTATTTCTTAAAATTTGCTGTCCATATATTCAAACTATATTATGATAATTATTTACAATAAATTAATATAAAAATAATAATAATTTAAAACTAAAGTCCAATATATATAAGATTATCTAACTAACTAATAATAATAAAAATTTACAAAAGTAATGAATTCTTGCCATCACGGTCTCTATATCTAAGTCTATGTCTCTTCTAATTGTTCTCGAGCCTCTTAAACATAACAAGGCAGATCTAACGATGGATAATGATATCTTTGCTCTTATCCATGAAATTGTGTGTGAGTATAGCTCTCCCTTCTTGTCTGCTATCAATTCAGCAAGTCTGCTGTGGTATCGTAAGCATTCATCTCCCATTCCTCCTGTTGTAGTGAAAACGAGTGGTGTGAACGTTCCTTGCTCGATTTCTGTCACTCTTTTGCCATACATACGTTTCTTCTCGTTTTCGTGCTTTCTGTAAATTTGTTTGGGACTTAGATCTTGATAAGATTCTGCGTTTGGGTGACAAACCCGGACATCAAAAAAGGCAGATCTTTGTCTTTCCCAAAAGCCCCTTGCATGAACATCTAGCCGCGCTCCAGCAGATATATTTGCTCCCGGGTTTAGGGTCTCTCCATTGACATTTTGTAGAGTGGGTTCAATCTTAACGTCGTTGCATACCATGTTCAAGAGTTCAGCTTCCAGATCTCTTAGTTGATCGTGGCGTTGAATTATGAAGCCTCCGCGTTTACATATCATTGCGTGATCTATAGTAAACGTCTCCCCACATACACACATCGAAGGGCTGTCGCTGATATTCCAATCATATCTTAGGTTTAAGGCATCACGGAATTCCCTCTTATTTAAGTTGAAATTCATCTCTGAAATTGGAATTACTGTTAGCCAAGTAGAAGCTCCTTTTTCGGCTGCAAATTCCAATGATCTTTTTGTCTTTTCAGATACTGCATTCTTCAAGATTTTAACTTTTTCATTTAAAGCATAGTTTTTCCCCTTTCTCGCGATTTTCTTCAATTCTTGTATACGTGAGTCATCCGGCAATTCTTGTGTCTGTGATGTAATTCTTTCCACCAGAGGTGCTGTTATCTGTATCGATGCTGCGTACTCTGTGGCTGCTTCTTCGCAAGGATTTATGAGTCCTAGACCGCCCATTCGTACCGGTAATACTAAGACTTCACGGTCAAGCTCGGTGGTGTTGTGCTCTGTTATGGCTGGTATAAGAACCTTGACAAGTGCAGTCTCCAATGGTTCTAACAGATCTTGGATATCTGGCAAAGTATGGAGAAAGTACGTCCAACGATGTTTCAAACCATAGGTAAAAACGGCGTAACATGCTTGAGGTTGTGATACTGCAAATTCCGCTAATTTTGTTATCTCCTTTACCCATTCTTCTACTTTACCATCAACATATTCAGATAGATATGATCTCGATCCTACTACCGCTCCCAAGTGTTTTTGCCCTTGTGTGGTGATGTTAATGGCTGTATCTTGAAAGGCTTCTTTTGCTAATTCTTCTTTCTCTGGTTTGACAATCAGCCAGCATTTCTTGTCATTTGGGTAATAACCATAGTCAGGACCAATATCCGATAAGGTATTCCACCACTGCTTTATTTCTGTTATAGTTCCTGCTCCACTCGCGTCATCGGCGTACCAGCATTGCTTTGTGTGACTCGTACCTTGCAAATATGAAATTAGTGGTTGAAGACTGATAGCGTATAAGGCCATGGATAATGGGTCTCCTTGCGTCATGCCTTCTGACGATTTTAGCTCTTTGCCAATCGCGATGGCAGTCGGTATGTATTCGTCGCGTATGTTGTAACAGTGGGGCAGAGCACTCTTGTATTATGCAAAGCAGCAGCTCTATTCAGGGTATTAAAAAAAAAATAATAATATTTATTCTGGAAATTACATGTCACCCTAAGGTGTTTTTCAACGAAGTCCTGTAAAATTAAAAATGTTTACACAATTATTTACGCACATGCATTTACTGTCACAGTTATACAGTAAAATATAAAATATTAAAAATAGTTTAAAATATGGATAATCCAAGTTTGGTAGTATTATTAAGTCCAATATTATATATGCTATAAGCCTAAGATTACTTCTGGCAAGAAAGTTTTCTCTTAAAAATTTTAAGATTTACAATGTTCCTAATATCATCATCCAAATCATTCCAAACTCTCACCGCGTGGAAAGCAAAACGTTGCTTTCCCCATTCAGTCTTAACTTTTGGCAGATGTAGGTTATTCCTCCCACGGGTGGAATAACTATGAACAGCACTATTCCTTATCATTTCAAGTTCCACTTCCATAAGACCGTTTATGTATTTGTACACAGCGATGCAACGATGCTGTTCACGTCTTGAATGTAATTTTGCCCAATGCAAAGTTTGAAGTGCATCAGTGGATGAATTTTTTCTTGGCAAACCCAATATGACTTTTGCAGCCTTGTTTTGCAGGATCTGGAGATCATCCATAAGACATTCATTACTCTTGTCACCCCAGACTACATCTCCGTAATCAAACAGAGGTAAAATTATTGCATGATAAAGAGTTACAAGTTCTTTCCGGGGTAAAATGTGGCGGACACGCTTCAGGATTCCAATACGCTGATTTATCTTGGAACTCAAGGCTTTAATGTGGTCTAACCAGGTCAAATTTACATGAATTGTGATCCCAAGATATTTCATGGTCTCAACTGTTTAATTTTTTTCCCTTGAACAATTAGCTCAATCGTTCCACAAGATTTTAATTTGCAGGAACTTCCTAAAAGAAGGAAATTCGATTTCTCAAAGTTCAATGTTAAAAAATTACTATTAAACCAATCTGTTATATTGGCCAGGTCAGCATTAAGTTTGGATTCAATATCACTATACCTGGCCAATATAACAATCATTGATGATGAGTAATAAATCACAGTGTCGTCAGCATAGAGCATCACATTGCAAGATTTGAGGCATTGTGGCAGATCATTCACAAACAAGATAAATAAAAGTGGACCCAAGATGCTCCCTTGAGGTACACCTATTGGCACTTGCATCGCAGATGATCTTTTGTTATCAACCATGGTGAAAATTGATCGATTTGTTAAATAAGACCGAAACCATGTCACAGTGTTATTTGACAGTCCGGCATGGGTTAATTTCTGTAGTAGCAGTTCATGGTTAACAGTGTCGAAGGCTTTGCTTAAATCTAGAAAGGCTGCCCCAGTGATTTGGCCCGAATCCATACATGTCAGTATGTTATCCGTAATGTGAACGAGTGCTGCGTCGGTTGATCTTCTTGCTCGGAAACCGAATTGTTCTTTCGCAAGAATTTCCTTTGCAATAAAGTATTTATACAATTGATCATGAACAAGTATTGTTATTGGCCCGATCGCCTTGCTTATGGAATGCCGTAACTCGCCCGATTTTCCAAGAGCTAGGGAAAGAGCCTGTCGTGAGGGATCGATTAAAAAGTATTGTTAAGCTTGGTGCTATAACAGCTGCAGCATCCTTTAGCAACCTGGCACTGATACGATCGCAGCCGATTGCCTTATTTTTCTGTAGTGCTTGCAATTGATTTTCAATATTTTCAACTGATATAGGTTCAAAACAGAATTGTTCGGAAATAGGAAATTCGTCATTTGACGTAGATTTTGATATAGGATCAGTTGTTATTACAGGTCGGAAATTCTCAGCCAATTTACTTGCGATTGAGCAGAAATACGAATTCAAAGTTTCCGATATCGTCTGTGCATCCGAGTAAATAACATCATTTGATGTTATTTACGTGAGGTATATGTATATGCATGAGAATCTATGCGTGAGAATCCATAAGACGAAATGTCATCGCCATGTTTCTGGACCATTGTGTCAAAATCTTCTCCAGTAATACACTTTTGAATGTCAACAAGAAGGACTTGAAGTCGTTCGTCTGATACTACGTCAGTGGCCAAGCTGAGAGAACATGGCTTATCACATAGTGCCACCCTGCAGAATACTCCATCCAATCAATTTGCCAGCTATAAAATACTTGTTATCTTCAAGGAGGGTAAGATCATGCGAAAACCACTGGCCTTGAAATATCCCCATCTCTTTTATGGCTTTCATCAAGAGCCTGAAGTATTCTCTTTTGGGGCCTCCACCGTCAACTGCATCTTCACCTGAAAATGTGATGGTAACTTGTCGCAAGAAACTGAATTTTTTGCGACTAATAGCCCTTAACGTACTGCATAAAATGCTTCTACGCTGAATGGTGATATTAAATGGCTCGTCAGTATCAGCTAACACATTTTCTTGCTGCATGTTTAAGGCCAAATCTTGTGTGCTTGTTTCCGCAATAATATTTGGTGTCCCCTCATTGTCCTGTAAGCTAGCGGCGATGGCTTCCGTTAATTCAGGATCATTGTCAACCGAATCCTCATCATCAACAAGGACAATATAATCATGGTATGGTGTATTCGTTACATCAGCCGGAGCACAATTTCTTGGCATTGTGCTGGACGAAAGAGCCACAATTGAAGATGGAACTACTGGCACCATGGGTGACATAGGAGCTGTTGTGGCACTAGCATGATCATAAGCAGAACTGTAACAAGAGTAACCAATCTAAATTTAGCAATATACATGTATGAAACCATTTTACAACCATTATTAAAAGTTTTTGGAGCCATGTACAGTATATATGTATGTGTATGTATGTAATAATGTTATAATATTACTAATGCGCTCTGACCACTGAGCTATTGAGACACATGGTAAGGACAGTCAGAAATTTTCGACGTCGTTCTTTTCCCCAATATCTACCGGGAGACAAAAGATTGTTGGTTATGGTTTACACATTAGCAGATAACTTACTACGCTGCAGATGTGTCTGGAGTCGGTTGTTCACATGCAGGTGGAGTTGTATTGCCTTGTTCCTCGTTACACTGCTCGTCAATGTTATAATTAACGGCATCGCATTCTTCAATAGTGCACAAGAAGAGAACAATGTTTTTGTATTCTTTACCCAGTTCTTCTTTGTACGCCTTCAACTGAAAGAAATTTTTGCAGTCACCTGGCATGAACAATGCATGAGAAGTATCTGGATACAGCAGCTGGTATTGACGGTTTGCGTCAAATTGTTGGTCGAACTTCTTCCACTTCTCGATGAAACTCGTTCAATTTGAAAAAAAAACACGCACTTGTGAGTTTTTCAAAGACGTCCTTCGGGCTCATGCTATTTTGATAGATATCTTCGAAAAACTCACTTGTGCGTGTTTTTTCCAAATTGCACTCGAAATCACATACAAACCGAATGAAACAACTAGCTACATAACATTTTCCAGTAATTTTGCAATGAACTTTTTTTACAATACCCTTCTGAAAATTAACTATCTATATTATGACCCACTGAACCCCTCATTCCATAACAAAATGCATTCAAAATATTTATTGTATTTTCGCAAACTACAAATGCCCACAGGAAGATCGCACTATGCTATGAAGAACTGTGATCGTGATCCAAAGAAACTTCAGAAAAGTCTGCTAAATGTAGTTGAACATTATAAGGTATGCACACTGTATCTATATATTTGAACAGCTGTTTATTTACAACAAATGTTATGTTTTGGAGATTACAGCAATGCTTCTTTGTTGCTGGGGAAACCATGAAGATTGCAATCAGGAATCTAGATGTAAGATGCAGACTGACTATGTTCCAACAAAAACCCTTATAAAGAGTCCTGCGGCAGCCCAAGCTCTTCTCAAGGCCATCACTTCTACAAGTATTTATAAAAATGCGAATGACTTTGCCACTGTGAGTATATATACTGGTATTACCAGTACTATGTTTTCAGTTTTTGTTTAGTTTGTGGGGGCAGCTGGGCTTCATTACAAGGGGAATTCCATCCATCGGTGGCTTATTAGGTAAGCATTACAGCATTAATGGTGCTGATGTAATTTTAGTGCCGGGATACTTATTACATTAAGAGTTTCCACAATGTCATCCTTATTTATGCACCAAAAAGGATTAATTTCAGCGATGAAGTATACAACATGAGAGTCAATCTTGCAATTTTAGATTGGGTATGTTGATCAGTTATTCTGTTATTGATGATTTTTTAATCATCAATAATAGAATAACATGTTGTTGATGATTAAAACTGTAATATTTGTGTACCATCCATACAATTGATGTCCAGTTAAAATATAATTCCATGATATAAATTATACTAATTTAGAATGAAAATGTGGGCCGAGAAATTTACAGTGAACAATGCTACCAAAGTATCAAGCGGCCAGACCGGGTAGCACCATACAGTTTCATGTATGCCTAAAGCTGGTTACTTCGTGTAAGCCTGTCCCGAACACAGCTATAATCCTAACCAAAATTTTGTGTCAGGACACAAAAATCGGCATACATGAAGTAGTCCCCCAGTTTTGAAACCAAAGACATATAATTTCATCTTTTTATGCTATCAACTGGTAGAATTAACCTAGAATATATTGCAGATAACAAATCCAAGTTTATTAAACCTTAGCAGTGTACTGTAGATCATCAGTCAGTGTAGATATTCAATGCGTGTAGTCAGACAGTGTAGATATCAGTATAAATAGTAATAATAATAATAATAATAACTCTTTATTCTCATGGGATAAAAATACATATCCCATGTTACAGAGATTTACAATATAAATACATAAATATAAACTATAGTAAATTATATTTAAAAATTAATCTATTTACAAAAATAGTCTTAAAACGCTGTGTATTGACTGCAGGATACAGACATCCCTTCTTTCGTAGATTGTACGTTGTCTCTTTTTTTTAGGTATAACTCGTTTTAATGGGTGATTATCTAAAGCAGTAACTTTGTTGCAAATTGAGATGCATAACATCTTTTATAGCATCGATCTAGGAATCGCTGAACTATCTTGAGGTCTGGTTCAGAAGCTCCATAAACGGAGAGGGCATAAGTGATAGCGTTCTTTCCTAAGTGTTCTTATGACGTACAAAACATCTATTACCCTTTGTTAACTTAAGCTTGACATGCTTACTAAACTTACAATCACTCTGAAACGTGACTCCTAACAAGGATAAACTGCTGCGTTGAGGAATATCCTTAATTGCCAAATAGTTAGTGGTGTTATTTTTCTTAATAATGAGACCGTTAATAGTGAGACCGTGTAGATATTCAGTGATTGTGATCTATTCCGTGTAAATACAGGTATACTGTATATTGATATAATTGTGGTATTCTCTGGTAGTAGAGGAACAAGCATGGTGAGGAAAAAACACAACTAAGGTACGTTGAATACTTGTAAAAATACTTATTTGTTATTTACGTTATAGTGTAGGAACGTGTCCCTTGTATGGTACTCCTGGTGGATTCGGCCATCTTTTCCTGACGTCGTTTACGACGCAGTTCGGCATAACTTCTCGCACATCTTCAATAAATAATCCCAGTTCGTTTTTTTTTCTCTATGTATTTAGGGTTGTTCCAGAGTCCTCCTCTCTTTCGCATCTTGTAGTATGCTCTGTAATTCTTATACCTGTTGCTGATATTTTTCAGTCGTGATGGTCCATAAGCTCCCAGAAACTTGGCCTCTCTTCGCTTGGGGATGTTATACAGAGCACCTGTAGGCAATATTCGCATACTGCATTTCCAGTCTGCTCTACACGTAGGGCTCCAAGGTTATAGTCTTGGCGAGCAAAATCAGAGCCAGATATTCTCTCTACATATACATTCATAATGATAGGAAAACAGTTACCATAACACCAACAGTAAACAAACGTCTACTTTCGACATTTAATAAAACAGAACAGAAGAAATATATTGCACGATAGATTCAGTCTTCATTACCTACATTTTCCACCGTATTTGGACCCTCACTTTCTTCATCTTTTCGTTTTCTCTTTCGTATTTGTTTCTTTTGGGACTTCTCCTCCAGAATAGACCAAAAAAGACTGCAAAGACTCGAGCTCTGACGACGGTGTCCAGTCAAAACGTCCTCGTGTCCGCTGGTCAAAACGTCCTCGTGTTCGCAAGTCAAAACGTCCTCGTGTCCGATGGTCAAAACGTCCTCGTGGTCAAAACGTCCTCGTGGTCAAAACCATACCATATTTACTAAAGCTAATCGACTTGCACTAAAGCTAATCAAAATTAATGCATTTTTATTTTGATGACTTAGAGTTATCAAAATCCGATCGAATCCCGAAACGCGTCAAAATTGCATTTTCTATTAAAAAAGAAAATATATTCGCTCCTGATATAAACACTTTTAAAAATCCATAACAACAATACACCTTGACTCATCCGGTCTGCATGGCTTTCAAAATTGCCTTTGATGGACAGTTTTATTTGTTTTCAAAAGCTGAATAATAGCGCCGCGTTACCGAATCGTGTCAAAAAACTATGGGTTTGATGTTTTAGGGTTATTGTTAAAACAGAAACGCGGAAAAGCGCATGGATACCAATTTATATTTGTTCTCTATAGCCGGTCACCTACATAGTGACTTGGTTGACATTTTAGTCAGTTTGGCAGATGAATCTAATGAAGCAACATCAACCTCACTTGATGGTCTGCCTGCAGAGTTCGGTGCACCTATTGCAGAGAGTTCGCGGAATTCAGCGGAAGAAAGAGAAGTGCAGGATTCTGACGACCTTATCAGCCTTGGAAGTTTTATAGTCCCATCCCAAATCGAAGAATCCTCTATCACAGATGACACACCTAGAGTGTATGAAAATGACGAAGCACCGACAATGACAACGTACGAACTCATTGAAGACGGCTCACAGAAAGGAAAGGAGAAACTTGCAGATAGCGACGGCTATACATACACTGTCAAGACACGAAGACCCAATGGCAATAAGGTTTGGACATGCAGTGTTCGCAATAAGACCATGTGGTGCAAAGCCAGCGTTCAGCAGAAAGGAGACGGATTTACAAGGGGATCACAACCACACATACATCCCACTCAACTTGGAGCAGCAACCGCCACACGAATAACAACTGCTGTAAAGAAAATAGCTGCAGCAGAAATATTCACGTCAGCGGCAGAAATCGTAAATAAGGTGATAAGATCACACTAATTACACTTTTGAGTCTGTTTGAACCTGGCGGAGGTATGAATATCGCACTGTTGTTTTATTTGTGTAAATTATGTCATTTGAGTAGATGGAATCCCAAACTGTATACTGAATGGTCCCTCAATAATACTTTACTTTATTTTCTTTACATTACATTTCATAGGTAATGTTGGAATAAGGTATCGCCACTTCAACCGAACCCTTGCAAGCGTTAAAGAATCCGGCGTATCTTGCAAGAGCTGCCAACCGTCACCGTCAAAAAAAGCGCCCTGATGAACCTTCAGATCTCGGTTTCGAATTATGTGAAGACCACCTACCAGCCGATTTTTTGCGATCAGACATCCGAGTAGATGGAAGGCGGCACATCATATTTGCTACAGAGAACATGATAAATCTGCTAAAAAAAATCGAAGACATGGTACGTTGATGGAACATTTAAAATAGTCAAAGATCCCTTCACGCAGTTTCTGTCTATCCATTCATTCGTCCGAAGTGGTGAATGTACCAAACAAGTTCCGCTCGTATTCGTATTGATGTCTGGAAAACGGAAAAAGGACTACATAAAAGTGCTCAAAGCCATCAAACGCATGATAAGGAGCAGAAAACTTGAGAAGATTGTCATCGATTTCGAAAGCGCGATGTGGACGGCTATCCCGCACGTTTTCCCAGGTATACTGATTCGCGGATGTTCTTTCCATTGGTCGCAATGTATTTGGAGAAAAATACAAGATATCGGTCTCGCCCCAGCGTACAAACATGACAATGCAACCCATAACCTGTGCAGGCAGTTCCTGTCTCTTGCATACCTACCAGCAGAGCATATCCAACCTATGTTTGCAAGGTTAGCTACGAAAGCCACTACGCCAATGTTGACCGATCTACCGATTTATATTCGTTTAAACTGGATCGACGGGTCACTTTGGAAACCGGAAACGTGGAGCGTCTTTGGTCAGGCCGTCCGAACCAACAACGACGTTGAGGGTTGGCATGGAATGCTCAACAGGCATGCAAAACGTGGGAACCTCTCGTTCTATCTGATGGTGCGACTACTCCATGAGCAGGCCCAACTTGTTGATATGCAAGTTCGTTTGGTCAGTGACAAAAAGCTAAAACGAAGGCAACGCAAGGAGTACCGCCAGGTGCAAGGACAGTTGTTCGCTGCATGGTCCTCATACATCGCTGGTGATCTGTCCAAATACGGACTGAACAAATACTGAACATTAAAATTGTTATACAGTATATATATGTTATAAAAAGTGCTGCGTAGACAGTGTTTTGAATATATAGCAAAGTGAAAAGGTGATAAACTGCCAAGAATTTAGTGACGAGATACTGACGTTTCGAGGGCTCCGTTCGAAACGTCAGTATCTCGTCTAAATTCTTGGCAGTTTACCACCTTTTCACTTTGCTATATATATATGTTATAGCCGAAATATTGAACATACAGTAGATATCTAACGTTTATATAGTTAAGATAAACCCGTGATAGAAAATTAGCTCGAAATAACTTAATAACAATCGAAATAACTTAATAACAATTTCATGAGATTTGTTGAGATATTTCGGCAGTTCACCAACCTTACTATATTTCGATCTTTTAGTGTATTTCAGCACACTATTTTTATTTCGCTGTATATATATATATATATATGTGTGTGTGTGTGTGTGTGTGTGTGTGTGTGTGTGTGTGTGTGTGTGTGTGTGTGTGTGTGTGTGTGTGTGTATATGTTGTAGATAACTAGTATCTCGCCACTGACAAATCATGATATTTTCCGATAGACACGTTCAAATATTATATAGTTACATTTTCAAATCTTACTTCTGCCAGTCTGGTTTTTGATCTCGCTAAATACTGAAGCAAATTGTCGTTATGGATATTTTTGTAGATTGCTGGTCCTAGCTTGCTTCCAAATAGTATACAAATAATCTCGATTTCTTCTTCGGACAGCTTAGCAAATTTTGGTAACACGGCATCGTGCAGTTATCGCTATTGACAGTATTGTGCATGCTCAAAATTTTTTTTGCATTTGGCAGCAAGAAATTATTAATTTGAATTATAGATGATGGCAAAGTAATTTGATATAGTTGTATATATAGTCACAAAAATGTTGTTGTAATGGCCCATGCGTGTTGTGTATATTAATTAAAACAGTGTTGTATATATATATCAGTTTGATAGCATATTTACGTGTCTAGTCAATTATTAAATCTTGGTTTCTGCATGTATTTGACATGGTTATTAATATGTTCTGAACATTATTAGTCCTCTGGATAAGACTATGATTTTTAACCGAGGACGTTTTAACTTTTGATCTGAGGACGTTATGACTTTGATCCGAGGACGTTATGACCTGCGAATGTTTTGACCCGAGGACGTTTTGACTTTGACTGAGGACGTTTTGACTTGAGGACGTTTTGACTTGAGGACGTTCTGACTGGTAAGCCTGACGACGGGATACTCACTGTCACCTAGCGTTTGTTATTGTTAAAAGTGCTTGTTTAATACGTCTACGCCTTTATATTGTAAATAAATGAAATGACAAAGAAATAGATAATAAATAAAGCTTGTTTAAACTTACTTTGACTTTTGTTTAATTTTCTGCCATTTTTTGTTGTTTCCGGAAACAAGCCCTGCCCTGCGCACGCCCACTAAAATTCAAGAGGCTGAGTAGCTCAGCACTTATGCGTTCGCTCCTCTCTCCTCCGCAGAGGCTTCCAATTCAGTAGAGGGGCCTATATGTTCGGGAGGGTACCCGCTGAAAATCGGAACGCGGGCGAGCGGAGAAACGAGAGAGAGAGTTAGCCTCTGCCAGATTTCAGGCGATATCTTAACGAAATCGGCGATTTCTTGTAATCCGTTTTATATCTCGGCAATCCTTTTGTTTCTCGTTCGGATTTTTCATGTAAGGAGACATGCGACCAAGAGCGTTTGGCTGACGTCTTAATTTATGTATTTTAACGTTGTTTTGATGCGATGGAAGAGCCGGATGATAATTTACACTCGAGCCAGAAGGCAGTTGCTATTGATATGAACTGTTCTGTAGATTCATGGATAGTAAATAGACTGGATAGGAAACTAAGATCACGTGCGACGTTTCCAGCATGCTGATTGGTTTATGCACCAGTTGATCGCGTTTGGTCGCGTGAAAACCTAGTTGCCAATCGTGAGGTCACAAAATCACCATAAATCGCAACCTTTAGCAATAATACAGCTAAAAACGATAGTCAAACTACCAAAAAATATCACAATGCCACTTTACGATGGAATATCCGACTACCATTACTCATTTTAGGCGAAAAGATCCAACTTTAGACGGTGAAAAACGCGTCCCAAATTTCAACTAAAATAACGGTAGTTTTGCGACGCCAGTTTCTTCACCACAAAAAGAAAACAGCTGAAACAAAGACGAACAACATTTACCTCGATCATTTGGTCGTGGCTTAGGCAGGTTTGTAAGATGATGAAACATTTTGGAATCTCAATACAGCTACTTGAATACGAAAATATGGAGAAGTCGACGAGAAACTCAGCAAAATCTGTGTACTCGTGACATCTTCGTGACATCACGAATTTCAACTAGGTTTTCACGCTGACGCCATCCAGTTTCCTATCCAGTTTATTTACTATCCATGGTAGATTCTAAAGTCGATATTTTGAGCACATCGTTCCAAGATATCTCGATCAATGGTAAGTTTGTCTAGAACAAACGGGACAACAAGTTTTTCCGCTGCGTCAAGCTAGAAGAAACTCTGTCATGAATTATTCAGATTATAAACGTATGTAATATTGCTTTCTCGAATATATCAACATGAATTATTCAGATTAACGTACGTCGTGTTTGCTCTATCGAATATATCACAGCAGGGATAAATTATTCAGATAAACGTACGTTTAATGTTGTTCTCTCGAGGATTGCACCCCCGGTTTGGCGCCATATTTGGCCTGAAATCTGGCAGAGGCTTCCTCTCTCTCCTCTCGTTTCTCCGCTCGCCCGCGTTCCGATTTTCAGCGGTTTTCCTCGTTCCATTACCCTCTAGCGCATTCCTTATCCGAACCATATAGGCCCCCTGCGGAGGAGAGAGCGTTCGCTCTGTGTTTAAGACTAGTAAGACAGTAGTTTATCAATCTAGATCGCCGTAAAAGCCTTTCCGATCCCAGACATCTTTTGGGATTAGTTTCTCTGTGCCAAAATTCCTGCTTAAAACTTTCGACAACTTGTTGGACTTGTAAAGAAAGCTTGAAGTGCTGTTTACTGCACTTGAAGTGCTGTTACTGCACTTGAAGTGCTGTTTACTGCACTGAGTCTTGACACACAAATATTGTGCAAACATTGATTTCCCTCACCAGATCATCACACACTTCCTGCAGACAATGTTCATCGTTTCTTTCAAACCCTGATAGAACATGGTTCGTCAATTTCCGTTCGTCAACGTGTGTCCAGAGATGGAATCGTTACGTTCTAGCAGGGATTCTGACTTAGAGGCGTTCAGTCATAATCCAACAGATGGTAGCTTCGTCCGGTTTAACATTTTGAAGAACACCGAGGAAAAACGGTGATTCTGGGACATTGATAGCCTCAGGTCGATGATATTTTAATGCTTTGTAGTACTTCACGGGGCATTGCAACGTGTCTGTTGCGAATAACTTCGGCTGAAAATACCGGTGATCTCCTTCTTGACTGTGACGAGTCTTGGTTGCCCTCTCTGCTAGCCAAACCAACACTTCTTCATTCGTAATGTGGTCATTCTGTAGGCTGACATCCCCCCCCACAACAACTTTCGAGTCTCGTCTCTTCCTTGAAAGCCAAAACGAATGGAAAGTGCCCTCTGAAGAGCCATGGGATTATCCATACTGAACTGCCTTGATTCAAACAACTGGTCTTCTTCGCTTGTAAGCTCACGAGTAGCGTTATATTATTGGATACTTTGATGGTCATACAAAGCAGGGGCTTTTCACTTGACAATACTCATTATAGTACTGTATTTGAAATACGTGGGTTATATATTGTTGTTGTTGTTGTTTATAATTAGTATTAAACATTAAAGTTTTCAACTTCCACAACGTTTCTTGGTAGATTGTTCCACTGTCTTATTATTCTGGTGAAGAATGAGTATTTATAACAATTTCAAAATAAAATATTTTCAATTATAAAATTCAAAATGGTCATCGATATTTACATTATCATATGCACTGAAAACTATTTTGTAACATTCAATTAAACTGATGTAATCACGACGTACAGATAGGGTTGGCCAGTAATTCAGTACGGTAATTTTTAATCTCTTGTGTCACAGAGCATTGAGAGCTTTGAAACTGGGGTATCTAAATCAAACCCTCCAGGTCATACTGGGTCAAAGCTGTCCTCTCTCTGCTGACTGCTTGGGATTCTGTCCTCCATGTTTTCATACCCTTAAATTATTTTTAATTTAGGTTGCTTTGTTCTGGCCTTGGGAAAAGGGTGTTTTATTTTGATGACTTAGTTCGTTATGTGACTATAAAATGGATGAACGTGGGGGAGAACCTATGCTGGTCAGTGGAGGGATGGTGGCAAATGACCACCTTATCCAACTAGTGCGAGTGATCAGCAATATACAGACGCACAAGCTTCAGATTTATTGGGCAGAATTGGCTGCTGGTCCAATATCATCGTCCGAACAACAGGAAGTGTATATAGCAAAGTGAAAAGGTGGTAAACTGCCAATAATTTAGTGACAACAGGAAGTGTAGTCTTGGATAAAGAATTAACTATCCGTTTTTCCATATTTTTTTCGTGTATTAACCATTTGTGGATTTCACAGAGAAGACCCTTCTAGAAAGCCTGAGTACTGGTGTTGTCTCACCCATCTAGTGTGTTGCCATTAACAGTGGAACCTATGAAACCACGTTTATGTAATGATGCAAGGGCCTCAAGGGAGAACAGTTATATAACTGATTGAGTCACCCTGGTTAAATAAAGCTTAATAATAATAATAATAATTTGGATAAAGTGACCAACTTACCTCGTTACGTGTTCTAGATGACAAGTTGGGGTATGATCAGTTGGAATTCAATGGGGTGGGTGGTTTTTCACCTATAACACTTTGCCTTTTGGTTGGACGATTTCACCATATGTTTACCATTCTACTGGCCTGATGGCATCAATTATTTCCATAGTCTGGGTGTGCCTTGTCTCCTTTATATCGATGATCGGCATCATTGCCAACTTCAGGTTAATTTCAATCGCGGGGCGTATGCATGTCTGACTTCTGCTGACCGTAATTTTGCTGTGGCGAAATGGAAACTTTTCTTGTGGCCTTATAGTTGTTATACCTTGTATGCTTGGAATATTTTTTGAAATTCAAGTCTATTCTGACATCCCAGAACAGGGACCGCGGAACAATTTTTGGATTGGGCGGGCTAGCCCGCTATAATTAGGGCTATATAAAAATCGCTATATAAAAATCACATGTTTGGAAAATTATTGGGGGCCCCCCTAGCCCCCCCTGCTCCGCGGTCCCTGCAGAAATCTTGGTTTTCAGGTTTATTCGTCCAGGGAGGTTTTTCATATGATTCCCGAGAAGCAGCATAAGTTTATGGCACTTCTTCACCAAACGCTTAATTCTCGCCATGTATCGGTTAAGACTCGCCGGTAAGTGCATCTCGTTTTTATGATGGCCCAGAAGGCCCACGGTCTTGTAAAATTTTTCACAGTTTAGTAAAAGTTTCTCCAGTTCACCTTTTTTTCACAGTTCAATTTCCTCATTAATCCCCCAAACAAAATGGACGCTTAAGCACCATCTTTAATCAAGGAAGCATTAAGATCTATTCATAACATGTGTTATGACTTTTCGTGAGCAAGCAGACAAAGCAGGAACTAACCAAATCAAATCATCTAATCGCTTGTCAATCGTCTTTCTGGCCTGATTTATCGAATAAGAAAAGGAAAGTCCAATGACCATGGTCCCACGAAAGTGAAGAAATCTGCAGTGAAGGAATACAGGATCTAGGTACGCTAGCATCAGTTATGACAAAACAATGGGAAAGTATCTCCCTGAGTCCCTGTTTGACAAAAAAACGGTGGTTGAAACCGTTTTATTGAACAGCTCTCTCTTCTGATCCACCAACTTTGCCAGATCAAAATTTGAGAAGAGCAAGCGATTATTTTCCTGATGGAAAAAATCGATTCACAGATCAACTTAATAATTTGAAAAAGGTTATCACAGATAGTACTGGAGATATAATAATCGACTTTCCTGCAGAAGGGACTGAGTGATTACCTAAATGCAAGAGGTATGTATGTACCCATCAACAACATTCTGCCTTCGAACTGAACATTGCCTTTATGCTCCTTTGTTGTAAGTGAATCAGAGTCCTTTGATCATCCTTTCATGGTTAGTGATAATGAGGAATCCATTAATTTTTCGTGGAACAAGTGAACAGACTCCAACTACAGCGCCGCTGTAGTCGACAAGCAGATAGTCAGAGTGACATGTGAGGTCTGTTTCACTACCATGAATTTGACAAATAATGCATTTGACGCAATCAAAACCAAGAATATTAACACTCTGCATGCTGACAACAAATCTGAAGGACAACATGAGACGGAGGAAATTGTCAACCTGGAGCAGATAAGGGCACATTGTGTTGCTTATCTCATAGGGAACTTGATTCCTGCTGTATCTTCCAACCAGTTTATTTTTCATGCAAATGAAGCTTCTGATTACTTCTGTAGGTTTAAAAAAATCCCGTTTATTTTTGTCCTGGAATTGTCCAATTCATGAATTAAACCTATTATAGATAAAATAAACGGGATTTTTGTAAAGAACGACGCAGTTCTATGTAGTGCTAACTAACATTTTACTCCTGCAAATTTCTGTGTCTGCTACACGAAATAAGAGCCAGTTATTGTCACGAATTGTTTTCCTCAATCTCACCAGACTACAGAAGTCTTGGCAACAGCTGTTCAGTCTCGCCAACAGGCAGGATCTTTTTAGATCTTTTTATCGTCAAGGACTCCCCTGCCTGATCCAAATGTGTCTATTACAACAACATCAAGAGAGCAGCTCAGTATATTTGGATCACTAAATATTTCTATGATATCCTTCCGAATATCGATCGATCTATGGCATGATTTCCCACTGATAAGGCGATTCAGGATTGCAGCATGTGCTGACATTTTATGGAAATATGCACCATAAAACTTGCGGTTACTCATCTTCTTGGTGTGGAAACCAATAACCTGCCAACACAGAAATGCATACAACCATGTAAGGTTGTGAAATCTTAAAACACTTGTGGAGACCGACTTCCCTCATTTGCATATGCTATGGATTGTATCTCTACCAATGTTTGCAATAATTTCTCCACTTCTGTTGAAACTTTACCAATTATACGATTGGTTACCATGATTAGAGCACATCGGTAGTCACAGCAACGTTTCGTCTCCTTACCTCCTAGAGAAAGCTCTATGTCTCTCTGATGAGCTCAGCTTGATCAGTGGAAACATGCATGGGCAACTCATCAAGGACATTTTCGATGTGTTTCCCAACATCATGCAGTGGCTCGAATGGCAATATCTCATACTTGTCACACTGTATTGATGTCAAGGTAGCTAGTGGACTTGGGTAAAGGAGAGCTCAGTAGCGTGGTGGCCGGGGGGCCATGGCCCCCCCAGCGATGGTTTCAAGAGGGGCGCCGAGACACGGACGGTGGGCGCCAAAATTACCAAGAAGGGCCTGGATTAGTGTGTAAAATTTAAATTCTGGAATAAAAATTCTAAAACAATATAACGCGGTACTGTATGTATTCATTGATCTATTTTTATGATTATTGAAATTGTGACGTGCGACAGAACACGTCAGAACATTCTAGGCTTTAGAACACTTGCGTAAGCTTCACGCTTGCGTAAGCTTCACGCTTGCGTAAGCTTGAGCTAATGAGCTATAAATAGTAGATCAAGTAATATCTGATTATAGACATTATATAATGATCTAAAATATCTTAGACGAGACACTATATAAGGGCGGCTCGCTAAGACAGAAACATATGGACATATGGTTATTGGTTAAGTTATTGTTGTCAAAACTCGAGAAGAACTCATTATACGTACGAGTGGAACTATCGTCTGGTTTTCTCGCCAAGGTCAAGGAGGCAAGGACTACAGTCTACAGTGCTTAGCCGTGTCAAGACAGACAAAGTGAACAGTAAGTACTAAGTAATATTTAAGTATTTAACGTATATTCTCTGTATTTTCTTTAATTAACGGTTATTCGCCGAAGGCAAAGTGAATATTGGGGAATTATAACCGAGGGTATTAATCCCGTATTATTCGCCAATATCCACTAAGCCTGAGGCGAATAGGATGAGTTATAAAACATGAATGAAGTTATTTTATAATTAAGGTCAGGCTATCAGCAATTATGATATCAGAAAGCTGTGTTGGTTTTTTTAACTTTTGTTCGAGCATACTTCAACTTTGATTACTACTAGTAAAAATCTTGATTTATGTCGTATAGTATATTAATTACAACCTGACTATAATTGTAATAATACGAAATAAATTATTCATTCCCCGTCTAGCATGCAACAGTTAGAATGGAAAACACCAACAAAAGCCGAAAACGAAAAAAAATCAGGTGCAGAGAACAGAAAGGCAAGCCAAGCAAGGAAGGAAGAAAGCGAAAGACTTGGATCGTTCATGAAAAGCCATTTCACAACATCAAGCAAATCATCACATGAAGACAATGCTTCCAGTAATGCTCAAGAGCCTATAAATGCTGCAGGAGACATAGAAGACGAGGAAGGCAAACATCTAAAGGATGGTGCAAGCCCAGACAAGCCATGTGATGTGGATGACGAAAACGACATAGAAGATGAAGTCGAGGTGGTTCAAGATCCTGTAAATCTTCCAGTATTTGATAACGAGAGCGAAGTTAGTGATGGGAATGTTCAAGATGACGAGATGGAAATTCAAGAATCTGGATTGTCCGAAGAAGAGTCAGAAGACACAATTATCATCGAACAGTGCATGCTCCCGAGAAATCCAGCACTCGTAAATGATGGAGAGAATGAGACCACTGACCCCGCATTACTTGTTGGCGTGAAGTTCAGTATAGAGGATAAAGAAAAGCTTTGCAAAAGTAAACCTTGTCAGCCACCCGAATCCGTTTTGTCTGAGAGAAAAAAGAAAATTGGAGAACGTAACCGGTACTGCTCGCAGACGGTATTCTTTCACGAAGATCAAAGTATGCGCAAATGGCTTTCATACTCGCTTAGTAAGGATTGTCTATTCTGCCTCCCATGTCTCCTATTTTCAGATGAATGTTTAAGAGGTGAAAACCTGCGCCACAACCAAGGAAATGCTTTTACGAATGCTGGGTACTCGAACTGGAAGAAGCAGTACAGTGATATCACAAAGCACGAAAGGTCCGAAAGTCATATAAATGCCAAGATTGCGCAAGTTCTCTTTATGCAAGGACGATCAATCGAGTCGTGCCTGGAGCAACAAGAAAAGAGCGAAATTTTGCGTCGCAAGAGAGAAGTCGTAGAAAACCGCAGTATTATGAAACGCGTCGTCGACACTGTTGTATATTTGGGAAAGCAGGGACTTGCTTTCAGAGGGCATCGAGAGTCGCTAACTGATGGCCCAGAAGCAAATAAAGGAAATTTTTTAGAGTCGCTGAATTACCTATCAATCTACGACGTTACAATTGACAACCATCTTGAAAAGGTTAGAAATCAACAAGCTTTGTTGAGAAGAAGAAAGGGCGGGAAAAAGGGCGCCAAAGGACGGGGTTCGAAACTAACTTTCCTCAGCAACGATACACAGAATAATGTGATCGACATTATTGGTAAAGAAATCGCCTCACAAATTGTCAAAGAAATCGGTAATTGCAAAGCATGGGCATTAATAGCCGACACCACCCCGGATGTCAGTCACCACGAGCAGCTTAGTATTTGCGCAAGGATCGTTAATCGTATTGGCAAATGTTCCGAGCACCTGTTGTCATGCAAAAGAGCTTCGGGTACAAAAGCAATGGAACTATACAATCTAATCTCAGAAACACTTGTCTCGAAAGGTGTGTCGTTTGATAATCTTGTAGCACAAACATACGACGGCGCCGCGAATATGAGCGGTTGCTACAACGGTTTGCAAGCGATCATCAAGGAGAAAGTTGGAAAGCATGTTGCTTTTGTCCACTGTTATGCGCATACGCTTAATCTTGTTTTGTCCGACTCGGCAAGTGTTTCTGTTCCAGTAATAAGCCTCTTCAGCGACCTCGAAGCCTTGTACGTTCTCTTTAGTAAGACACAAAAAATCCATGACTTGTTCGAAGCTGTCCAACGGGAAGACAACCTGAAAGTCCTCTCTCTAAAGAGACTCAATACTGTTCGTTGGCATTCGCGTGAGTTTTGTCTAAAGGTCCTTCTCTCTCGTTACGACTGCATTTTAAGTGTCCTGGAAACCGTTGCTTTCGACGCTGCATTTGAGGGAAACCCACGGAAAACGGGCGCTGGCTTATTGACGACGATTCAAACAAAGCAGTTTCTGGCTACCGCGTACCTCTTTCGAGAAATATTCGCGTCCACTGGTCCGCTAAGCCGATATTTACAACGCGTCGATGTAGATTTTGGAAAAGCTTTGGGTATGGTCGAAAGCGCGATTGATGAGCTTAATGAATTACGTAAAGAACCGGAGCGAATTCTCAGATGCGTTGAGCAAATGCACGACTCCCCCAGTGTGACTTGGCGACAACCAAGAATCAGACGTCGAAGAAGAATGGATGGTGAAAATGCCGAAGACGAACCTGCTGAAACACCAGAAGATGATTGGAAACGTAACACCTTTTACCTTTCTGTAGACACGGTCTTAAATTCAATGAAGAATCGGTTTGAGAAGAACCAACCCTTGCTCAAAGCATTTTCGTTGTTTTCCCCAAGTCGCTTCCCAGAGCTTGTGAAGAAATTCAAAACCGCACACGATCTTCAAGCGTGCCTTAATACCTTTTGTGAAACGTACAATATAGATGCGTTTAGATGTGCTGACGAATTGTTTAATTTCGCTCGTTCTTTCGAGAAATTGGATTGTTCAACTGTGTACCAGCCCGACGAAGCACAAGATGATGAAGATGACGGGATGGACAGCGAGGACGATGATTATAATGATGATTACGAGAACGACGACGACGACGAAGTATCAAGCACGCCAGATATCGAGCAGAGCGACAGCGGCACCAAGGAAGCTGAAAAACAAACGAAGAAAAAAGTTCCATCTTTCTCTGAAGCTCTTTCACTCCTTTGTAACCCAGATTACAGTTTGGTTGATGCGTATCCAACTCTCTGTCGCGTTTATGCTATTGCTGTGGCCATCCCGGTCAGTTCGTCGACTGCAGAGCGTTCATTTTCTGCACTCAAGAGGGTGAAGACTCGAATTCGTTCGTCCATGGTTCAGGAGAGACTTGAATCGTTGCTTTCAATGACAATCGAGCGTAAAATTTTGCTCAAATGCGATAAAGACCGTCTCATCAACTTGTACGCAAAGCTTTCTCCCGAACTGTCAAAAGCTCTACTTTGACTAATTGACTTGCATTCGGTTAATCGGTTGTCTTTTAAAACTGTTAAGTTAGTGTTATATTATGCTCAACGTGCATAAACTTTAGCCTATAGGCTATAGTATATTCTGACTATACGTTATTGACATTTGACCAGGAACAAAATTATTTTCTAACAGTCTCTCTTCAGTCTCTTCGTTCTTGTAAAACCCTATAAATTTCTAAACAAATTGTAAATCTTGATACAAAAAATGTTGTTTTCTAACCATGGGAATTCTGTAAAATCTTTCCCCAGAACGCAGGAAATGGCATTTCAGAGACTCTAGATTTCAAAAAATTTCTGGGGAGCATGCCCCCAAACCCCCCGAGAAAGCGGACTACTCACGCCTTCGGCGCTCGCTTCTCGCGCCTTCGGCGCTCGCTTATGTCAGATTTGCAACTGGATTTGGCATCTCTGGGGGCGCCAATTTAGCACTGGCCAGTGGCCCCCCTTGAAATATTCGAGCCACCACGCCACTGGGAGAGCTGGTACTCTTTGCACACCATGTAGCTTGTCGGTCAACAACTTTGCAAGATCTTCACGCGATTCACCTTCATAGATCTTTCTACTATTCAGTTCTTTCAGTAGCTCTGCCTTCTTCAAATTCTGGGTTGGTTTATTGTTTCCTGTCAATGTTTGTTGTAGGGAAATGGCACCTTCTAGAATTAGCTTTTGCATATCGCTTAACGAGATATGCTTGCAACGAAGGCTGTAATCTAATTCATAAACCCGATTAGCATGTACTCCACACGCAGAGCAGTAATGTGCCACCTTTCTGCTGGCCACATTCATATTGCTGGGCTGGATTGTCCCCATGGAAGAACCGCATCACATCTGTCATTTCTTCCCCTTCTGTTGTGATTGGCAAAGTGATTTCTTCCAAGCACTCTAACCGACTGTCAATATAGGCCAATTGCTCAACATCTGAGCTGCTTGATCTTCCAAAAATGTACACCTCTGGAGATTCAATAATGGTTTGAATGTCCACTTTTCTTTTCATTTTAGCTTCATATTCTTCATTTGTATAAAATACAGCTGAATCATACAAGCAAGTGACCATGAAAACGATATGACTGTGATTTGCCACTGTTGAAAGATCATGCCGTATTTTCAGATGTCGAGTGTGTGAGTCTTAAGCTTCTCTCCTAGGATGTCGACATCCTCAGATCCATCAAAGACTGCATTGACTTGACATAATCTGAGTATGAGCTCCTCTCTTGACATCTTGGAAAACTCTTCATCTGTACTGGCATGTGATTTCAGAAATTGTTCCCTAATTTCTGTCAAAGGTTACTTGCGACCTTCCTTCCGTTGCTTGCAAACTCACTTTTAATAATTTCTCCATGGTCACCAAGTACTAGTTTTTCATACTACAAATTGAAAAACAATTGATGTATAATTAAATATTGCAGGACAAAAGATTAAAATATTATATTAAGCAAACATAATAATATTTACTGTACTGTATGATGCTATGGCAGTACAACAACCAATTAGCAATTAAGTTAATATAAATATATATAAATATATATATATAAATATATATAAGTATATATAAATATATATAAGTATATATAAATATATATAAATATATATAAATATATATAAATAAATATAAATATATATAAATATATATAAACATATATAAACATATATAAACATATACAAACATATATAAACATATATGAACATATATAAATATATATAAATATATATAAATATATATAAATAAATATATTAAAATTGGGTATATTACTACAGTATGTAGGTACTGTCAGTATAATAATTATATTGTATATGATTTAATATAATTATTACCGTACTGGAGATATGACAATTTAGAAAAAGGACTTTGATGTCCAAATAATTTAATATGTAAATCTAATTGTGTACAGACAGTAATAATTATAAATTATTTCAAGTCAGGCGGTGTGCGCATAGCGACTGCATTGTTGATGCCGCATTTTCAAGATGGCGGAAAACTTACAAAAAATTGCTCATTTTCATTGGCATTTTACTACCATCTCAAAAGGTAAATATGTTTCTTTTCCATATTTTAAGCGACCTTTATCTACTTAAATGACAATTGCATTTCAAATTGTGTATTTGTCGTCGTATATTACACGTTATTGACGCGATAAGATTTGGCAACTTCTTGGGCATTACATGAACACATATTTTAAATTGTAAACATACCCTTTTTAAACATACCCTTTTTAAACATACCCTTTTTTCGTAGGTTGAAACTTGAATATGGCAGCCAAGAGGCCATCGTTCGTTGAAGGCAACACGCCTGGCAAACCATCTTGCAAACGAACTGTGCAAGGCACATCTAGGAGAAGCCTTTTTGTTTCAGAAGGTGATTGTTTAGCCCCAGAAAAGCGTTCTAATGTGAGTGATTCATGGACAGAGCAAGAGGAAACAGCCCTAGTGCAATACATTTGCTTGTTTTGGAGCAATGCTCATACCAATAAATGGCCAACAACAAAGGACATGGAGTTCTGGAATGCGTGTGCAGAGGCTGTTAATAATGCATGCAACTCAACAAGAACAGGTTTGTCATGTATTTAATGTTTATTTTTAGTATATATATTTAGTACTCAGTCTAGCCACGATCTTGCCTAGTAGGGCTGGAAATTTTCCATGTAAAGACAACAAAGAGGGCTAGCCCTCCCTGTAGGGCTCAGTGAGAACCCTGCTGTAACAGCACAATATTCACATTTGCTCAGTAAAAACTTTTTGGGTTGTTTAGAAATATAAATGAGTTGCATTGGGGCCATTATGCACTAGTCAGTGGAAAGCCCCGCACCCCCCTACCCGGAGAATACCGGGGCATTAGACCAAGGCGTGTGCTAAATTGATCTAATTCCCCGCTATACGTGGCATTCTCACGCATCTAAACAGCGCCCCCCAGGGGCATTGATTCATTGTTCACACCAGAAGTAGACATCTTTTACAGGGCTCATTTATAACACGAGATTTTTCTTTTTGTACGGCCTTCTCTAAAAAAACGTAGATTAAATTTCAACATACCTGTAAATTTTATATTTCAACAAATTTAAGCTTGACCAGTTTTTCACAAGTGCATATGTTAAGTTAAAGCGAACCTGCATGTACATTATACCTTCTGAACGCTGCCTGGTTGCTTTTCTCACCCCCTCGGCTCTCCTTTCCTCCATGCCTTTCAAATGCTTCAACCAGAAAGAGAAGCGTTTGTTTTGCCAGTTCTTTGATCTGTACAGTTGAGAGAGATGTATTTTCTCTCGAGGATAAGTCAAATGCTTTCTTGATGACGGCTGAAGGAGGGTTAAGCATGCAGTCTTTAAAACCATTCTTTCGAATATGTTCAACACATTGAGGAGTCATGTAGTGTCCATGGCAACCGGATGTGCACTTTGCACATTTACCACGCCAGGACCGAGAAGGATGGGCCACCTTCAAACCAAGAAATTTCTACTTGAGGTTTTTCACCTTGACATACTGGATGAACACAGTCACTCTTGTAGCAAGGTAGCAGATAAAAACGTACTTCTCTGGTAGTCCTTTCACCATATGCTGTTTCCTTAAGTTCCAAATCTTCTTAAAATAATTGAAATCATCTGGTTTCTTTTCTAACTCTGCTTGCAATTTCTGTGTGCCTTTCAGGAAAATCAACAAATCTTTGCGTCTGTCTTGTAGTTTATCTGCATGCTCATCTTTCGCCCCCTTGAGTAGGGTGATTGGACTCTTCCCACAAGGTGCTCCACTTACCCGATCAATGTACATGTGGATAGCCGTATCCAGATTTGTCAACAATCTGCCAGTATCAAGACCTGTATCTGTACTGTTATGTTCGAACCTGTTAAAGTGGACGGTATGAACAAGTTGCTATGAGCTAGCGCAAGACATCCGTTTTGCATCTCCACGCGATTAAGGTAGGAGCCTCCACTGTGTCGTGTTCTTACTAATATTGCAACTTTTCTCTCTTAAATGTCTTTCTGTCCAAAGAAATTGAACTTCATGATGTATGGGTCCTTCATCTCCAGCACCATCAACCATGATACAATTATGATACACCATCAACTATGCTGCCTCTCGTTCAACGCTTCAACCCGGAATGCTGTATATTCCTCCGCCATCTGTTCTTTTCGTTCATCATTGGTGGTGCCATCTTTGGTAGGAAACTCGTAGATAAAATCTTCAATTTCTTTCCTCAGTTTGCATTCCATTCCATCACCAAGATACCTAGGATCCAGAAGGTATGCGACACCATGGGCATCCCCATACATAAACTCGAAACGTTGCTGAACAAGCTTCACAAGATATGCTTTCTTACTTTCTTCAACATTTGCAAGATTTCTTATCTGCTTTTCCAAATCCAGGAAGGCTTGGTAGACATCAGAACAAGGGAATGAGTCACTCTGAAAAATCTTGATGTATCTCTCAATTGGTGCCAGAATCTTGATGCTTTCATCAAGTTTGCTGACAAAATCAGGATCGGTTAGGATTTGCTTGATCTCCACACGCTTCTTCTTTTGCTTTGCAGTACCTTTGTTTACAAAGTCCCTCTCAGACACCAAAGCATTCAGGATGCTGTCAGCAGCTTTTAATGATTTGAAGAAACCAATTAGAGTGCCCCATCGCGTTTCAGCTGGCTTTACAAGACCACTTAATTTTGCTGCAGCAAGAGCCTTCTTTAATTTTGCTTTCTTTAATGGTGATTGTGGAAAAACGTAACTACTTCCTTACAATCATTAGAAATCAACTGCAACTCTTCAAATGGGTAACCATCTGGGAATTGAGAGGCTCCACCACGAGTTGGTTCCTTTTTCTTGGCACCAAATACATCTTTCACCAAAAGATGGAGACCATGTGAAACACAGCCGTGAAAAAAATTTGCTGGATATTTCTGCTCCAGAATGCTCCACATTTTTTTGTTTGTTGCAGTGTTATCCGTGATAGCACCTACAACATTCTCACCAATGCCATCAATTACACAACTGATGTCTTGAGAAAGCCACTCTGCATCATGACCTTGCTCCTCGGTATTTACTGATTCCAGAAATAGTGACTTACTCGGACATGTAGTTGACCACAGATTCATTTGCAATATTTGAACAAGCATCACTGGTAATGGAGATGAATTGGTTTTGTTTGGATCGGTAAACTGTCAACTTTACTCTTAACCTCTTCATAACATTCTTGAAGAAGACCACCAGGATTATCATCGGCCAGCTGCTTCCTTGTTGGCAATTTTGCTTGTGGGTGGGCCAATTGAATGGCAGAAAGCAAGTAGGGGTGTTCAGTTCTGCGGAAACTTGTGCCAGTGTTATAAAAGAACAGTGCCATCTCATGGTTAAATTTCTTCTGTTGCAAGGCATTGAAAACTGGAATGGCAAATGATCTTGCAGATGGGAAATATGTTAAAGATGATTTGCTCATTGAATCTAATGAACCACTTCCTTTCTTCTTATTCATTCCACCACTTTGGGCCATCAGCAACAGGCTTATCCAACATTATTTTTTTGAGTAGTAATATATATCAATGTGTTTGGGATTGGCACTAGCTCTAAGCCAATCAGAATCAAGTATTGATTTGAATGGACCAATCAGAGCACAGCCAGTCCAAAATTTCTACGGGGGTTGAAGCTTTTTAAGGTGTGGTCACCCTGTTAAGAACGACCAGCCATCAAATCAGGGGGGATATGCACCTGGTCGTATACAAGAGGTTTTTTGTGAATTTTGTATATATTTATCTCATGAAACCTGGTGTTGTTGTACGACCAGTTTTTGGTTTATCCTTGAGTTTGACGACCAGAGAGAGAGAGGTCAATCAAGGTGATCGTAGTCAATTTCATGAGATAGATATTTTAAAATTCAAAAAAAAACTTTATAAACGACCATCATACCTCACCCAATGTGATTTATACGTGTCATCCAAAAAAACGTCCATATTATTTTTATTGGAAGAGTTGTACGATGTTGAAATAAAAATAATCAAATTTGGGTTTATAGAATTAATCATAGAAATTTCCGCCATGGAGCTCTTACCTCGACGCCATCTTATGGCCGAATGACTGATATTCTTTAGTTACGGTATTTTTAAAAAAAATGATAAAATTTGTAGAGGGTTCCAAAAATTATTTGGTGTTTTTCAAATAGATATATTTTTAAAAATAATAAAATGTACTTTAACACACAATAAAATAACTTTTTTTGAAAAAACAAATCTTTTTATTGTTTTTATTTAATCTAAATACATTTCTTTATTAATGGCACTAAGTATGGAATCATCAGTTATCATAATTGTTGTTAGATATTTATACGGATAAAGAAATCCCCCATCTACCACTTCTAAATATAATTTATACCCGGATAGCTTACCCGAGGGAAAGTATATACAATGTCGTAAAATATATTTTTGATTTGGAAAATTCTGTCGAAGACTATTAATATCACAACGGGTATATACTTTTTTTTTAATGTTGTTTCTATTAAATACTTTTTCCTCCTTTACATCGTCAGTCCCCAAAAATGCTTTCAAACTATCATCACTATCAGAATCACCATTATCCTGAATAGGTTTGACGGGTTTAAAGTCCTCGAAATTAAACACTTTCGACGTATCCGTATCCCGTACACGTACACCGTACGCGTATCCCTCTCCTTTATCGTTGTAATCCCATATGAGAGGGGAACCATTCAAGGGTATGGGTTCTCCATAGGAAGCTTCATTCGTTATTTCTTCTTTCGTAGCCATTTTTTCTTAAACTAAGTTTGTAGGGGGACAATGTTTTACGTATAAATGAAAAAGAAAAGTTTCAGCTTATTTATATGAAAGTTTTTTGAGAAAATTTTTTTTTCATTTCTACAAAACCTGGGGTATAAAAAACGATATCATAAAAAAAATGGTCAGTTATTTTGTTGAAGATGGGGTATATGCCCTCGCGAAAGATTTGGTCATTTCAAATGCGTAATCAAGAAAATGCTGAAAAAATGATAGAGGCAGCGAAATTAATTCACACTCCACAGAATTGTCTTAAATTAAATGAAATATCGTTTTTTGAATGTAGTCGTGAAATTGTAAAAGATAAAGAAATTGGATTTCTTCAAGGGGTTGTTTATCTCAAAGAAGCAAGAGCTGATATTTTTGATTGGCTTCCATATGGGGGAGAAATCCTTCGTTCTTATGCTGATGATTTCTACCATTTTAAGGGTAGACTATATGATCCGTCCACGTTATATCGATATGGAGAACGTCAGGGTAAAATGGGGAAATTATGGGATAGTGAAAGAATCTATAAATTAGCTTATTATAAGAACCAGCATCGACAAAAACAAAAAAGAAAAAAACTTTTAGAGTAAAGAAAGAAATTCATGTAATAAAAAATAACATGTTTTATTAAATAAATTTATACAAGTGAAGGAATTATTATGTCTTTGTCAGTTTTTATAAACTTAACATTTTTATGCAAAAGATGAGGAATATCTTCCTCTGATAATATTTTTATTGTTTTTCCAGATTCTCCATGATTGATAACTTTCAGGGTTACTTCATATGGGTGTTGTAGCACACCATTTTTTTTTATTACAGAACATTGTTTTGTTTCAATTATTGTAACAGGTTTGCAATCCTCTACAAAATATATATATTCAGGATATTCTTTAAGAAGAGATTCACATGATAAATAGCACTGAACAGTATCTTTGGAGCAGTCAAAAAAAGTTATACTTTTCCTACATATACTAACATAACGTAATACGGACATTGTTTCAGTAATGATAAAGTTTTTTAGTTTAAACATATTATATAATATGTCTCAGAAAAAGATATTAAAAAAAAATCAAAAAACAGAACAGTATAAATAGACGGTTTTTTCTTTTTTTTTTAAAACCATTGCTTGTCGTACTTCAGTTAACATAAAAAAATGAAGTGTAGGAGTAGGAGATGTATAAAAAAAGCGAAAATAAAAAAACGAATACGAAAACGACGACGTTCTAAAAAAATTCAAAAAGGAGGATGGAAAAAAGATCATCCGAATTATAATCATAAGTTTTATGAATTTTGGAAATGGTAGACAATGTATTTAAAAAAAAAATTTTATTAATCCAAATAAGTTTTTTTCCATCTTTGTATTCTATCATCACATTCACATAGGTCAACTATTCTACTATAGATAAGTCGTGAGTAATTCTGTTTACAAGGATAACAATAATGATGGTTTACAAAACATTCTTTACATCTGTAATGCATGAAAAAATGATAGAAGGAATTCACTTCACAACAACAGAAACTGCAATAGACCATCTTGACAATATTTTTTTGGACGTTTTGTGAAAATTTTATAGTTTGACAACTTACTTTTATAGATTTTTTGCAAAACTATATAAACAGGGTATCAAATATATTTTTTCAAACATGTGGCTGCGTTCAATGATTGATTTTGGAGAATGTGAATCTCATGATTATCTTACATTTTATTATCATGCTCAACCCATACAATTAGTAAATTATGAACCTGTGATTCCCTCGTTGTTAAGATATGGATATTATTTATATCTGAAAGATTGGCAAGGACCTCGATATTTCAAATTGATGATAGTAGACGCGTTTGGAGCTCCGGAGGAAAATTTACAAACCCTCTTATTATCATTGAAGGGAAAATATATAAATATTAATGTCGTGGATATTCCTTCCACTCAGGTTCAAAAGTTACGATGAGCGCAATCACATTCAAAGGGACTGTATCTATCTATATAACATTTATTCCTTAACTCTTACAAACGTGCTCACCTCGAGCGACAATCACAATCTAACTCGTTACAAGGTTTCGTATAACCATTATAGTGGGCCGCACCCCGATATTAAATTACATAAACAACAGAGCATTAAACTTGTGTGCGGTATTCATAACATCAATTACCTACTAAGTTTCAAGTTCTCCAGTGTCACTAATTATTCAAATATGCTAATTAATTACATCAATTTCCTCAACACACTCCCCCCCTTGACCTAAGGCTAGGGCTGAGGGTCAAGCATAACTCTTGTTTTCCAGACTGAATCAATCGCAGCGGCACGTTTAGGTGTTCTCCTAACACCTATAGACGCTTCTGCACCATCGTCGTTCTTCCCTGCTTTCGAGTCATCCAATATCTTACAGCCACGACTGACCTCTAATGGGTATAACTTTTGTATGGGTCTGCTCAGGTAAACTGGCTTTCCCTTGGTCAACACCTTCAATTTGGCCCCTCTGATGACCTGATCCTTTCCAACAACCAATTCTTCCACCTTACCCAATTTCCAACAATTTCTTTTTATGTTGTCTTCTCTCACCAAGACAACATCTCCAACCTGCAGTTCCACTGCAAGATCATGCTTACCAATTTTATGGTACTCCCTTAAATCAGTCAAATATTCGCTACGCCATCTATTCCAGTAATGCACCCTCTTCTTCGCCAAATACCTGAACCTTTTGAGAAAGCCGTTCTCACTCTCTTCTTCCTCATCATACACTTCATCAGGCAAACTTACAAGTCTCCTGCCGTATACTAAGTGTGAGGGAGTTAACACCTCTGCACCAACCTCATCATATTCATAAGTCAGAGGTCTGCAATTTAAAGTTCCTTCAACCTCCAGCAAAATGGTTAATAGCTCATCCAACTTCAACCTTGCATTTCCAAGCACCTTTTTTAAGCATCGCTTAACACTTCCCACCATCCGTTCATAGAAACCACCCCACCATGGTGCCTTTTCAAGATTAAATCTCCATTCTATCCTATTCTTTGTTAAGTGGGCAATCACTTCAGGATCCTCACCTAACCTCTTTAACACTTTGCTGGTTGCCTTGAATGTCTTAGCATTATCTGAGATAATCAAGGCAGGCGTACCTCTCCGAGCTGCAAATTTACGCAAACAACGGATGAATGTAGTTGCTGACAAGTCTGTCGTCAAATCTAAATGGATAGCCCTTGTAACACAACAAGAAAATAGAGCAATATAGACCTTTTCCATCTCACCAGAAACACCTTTCACAAACAATGGTCCAGCAAAGTCCACACCCACCTTAGAGAATGGTGGCACTTCCTTCACCCTGAAGTCTGGTAAAGCTGCTATAGGTGGCACACCACAAGACTTACCCTGTATTCTGCGACAAACAATACACTTACTGAGAACCTTTTTTACAACTTGCCTACCCCTAGGTACCCAAAATCTCGCTCTAAGTTCTGCTAGTGTACTCCTGACACCACTATGGGATACTTTGTCATGGCAACTCTCGATTACTAAAACTGTGAACCTATGATCCTTTGGCAAAATAACTGGTTCCTGGACCTCAACATCTAATTCGGAATTACTTAGTCTACCCTTGCACTTTAGGACATCACCATAGTTAACTACACCTAGGTCCTTCACTAACGTCTCAAAGTTGGGTATACTCTTTAGATCTACCTGTACCGCTTTTATCCAACTTTTCTCAGCCTCTACTATCTCCTCTGTCTCAACTTCACCTATCCTCTTCAAAAAACCCTTTCTTCTTGCCTGTAGGTTGAAAATAAACCGTGCTACCAAGGCAGTCACCCTCAGCAATCTACCTAACTTACTGTACCGGTTCACATCTACAATACACTGAACACTCGGTTCCTTCACATCTTCTACCACATGAACTAAAACCCTTTTCGTCTCTTCCACGCTCTCGGGTGTTTCCACAACCAACCCTCCCTGTGGCCACTTATCTTTGGGTGCAGACAACCATGGTGGTCCTTTCCACCACAATTCCGATTCCTTTAGTTCAGTAGCTAATACTCCCCTTGACCCTATATCTGCTGGGTTATCCTTGCCTGGGCAATGGCCCCATTCTTTCTTTCTACTCAACCGTAAAATCTCATTCACTCTGTGTCTCACAAACTGCTTCCACTCTCCTTGATTATTTATCCAACATAATGCTGTCTTACTATCTAACCAATAATAAGTTTCAACTACCTCAACATTCTCCTTCAAAGCATTCTTAACTTTGTCCATTAGCTGAGCTAGTATCCTTCCTGACATCAATTCCAACCTTGGAATAGTTAGGGGTTTCAGAGGTGAAACTCTAGTTTTTGAAGTGAGCATTTCCACATGAATGCCACTGTCAGCTTGGCAGACAAAGTAAATAACAGCACAATAGGCTTTCAAGCTGGCATCAGCAAACCCATGTAATGAACACTTCACATATACCTTATTCAATCCATACAGACACCTCGGCACTGAAACCTCTCCAGCACTTCCCAGATCCTTCATCCACTTCTCAAAACGACTCTTGCATTCACCACTCAACTCATCATCCCAACCAATCTTCTCCGCACACAATTCTTGAAAAAGAATTTTGGCACTCACAATGACTGGGCTAATAATTCCTAGCGGGTCAAATAAACTGGCCAACAGACTCAAAACATTTCTCTTTGTAGCTACCAACCTTTCTGCTTTACTTTCCAGTTTCCCTAAATTAAACTGAAACATATCTGTCTGACAATCCCACTCCTGTCCAAGCACTTTCTCTGATCTCATACCTTCCTTTCCACCTAGCATAGCCTTTGCATATGTCTGATCATCTACTCCTTTCTCCTTCTCTACCTTTCCTTCTTCACACAAGTCAATTCTATCTATTAGCTCCTTACTATTGCTCATCCACTTTCGCAACCTAAATCCACCACTCGCCAATCCTTCCTTGGCCTTCTCATACAATTTAAAAGTTTTCTCTAATGTTTCATCCCCTGATACAAGATCGTCTACATAAAAGCTTTCTTTCATCTTTCTCACAAACTCTGGGTCCTCATTTTCGAATGTATCTAAGTGGTGCTGCAATGTTGCATTAAGGAGAAATGGTGAACTGTTCACTCCAAATACAACACGGCAAAATCTATACACAACTGGCTCAACTAACTCACTATTGACATCGTTCACCCACAGAAATCTCAAACAATCTCTATCCTTCTTGCTTACTTCTATGTTAAGAAAAGCCTTTTCTATATCTCCCACTAAAGCCACTCTCTTTTCTCTGAATCTTAACAATATCTCAAACAACAAGGGAGAAAGTGCAGGTCCCACATGCAAACAATCATTTAACGAAGCACTATGTTTACTCTCCTTTGCTGAAGCATCGTACACTACCCTAACCTTAGTGGTTTTTGCCTCTTTCCGAACAACGGCATGATGAGGAAGATAGTGTATCTGTTCTGCCCTATCAAGTGTCCCAACCTTCTCAACAATTCCTTCCTTGTACTGCTCTTTAATTATTCTGTCATACTCGCCAAGAATCTCAGGTTCTTTTTTCAGTCTGCCTAGCTGACCTTTCAACCTTCTTACGCTATTCCTGTAATTACTAGGAAGATCTGGGTGCCCTTCTTTCCATGGTAAAGACACCTTATACCTCTCACCATTAAACTCAATTCCATCTTTCAATGCTTCATGCACCTCGTTGGTCTCTCTAATCCCTAGAGTTTCTAGGTCCCACAACCTTTGCACAGAGTTCTTCAACTCTTCATCCTTCACCACCTCCTGTTTAACAAAGGACACATTCACTCTTCGCTCCTGCATCTCGCTACATTTCATTGGCCCCGACAGTACCCAACCCAGACTTGTTTCGACTGCTACAGGTTCATCTCGCTCCCCCCTTATGGTTCTCCCCTCTTGAAAGCACCATAAGTAATCTGAGCCAATAAGAATTTCAATTTCAAGCTCTTCCTTATTAACACAAACATCTGAGAACCACAACCCTTGAATATGAGGATAACGAGTCTTCATTACCTCAATGTGCTCGTTTTTAATCTGCGAAATGCTGGGCACTTCATAAGCCTCAATCGTTATGGTCTTACCAGTCCTCAAAGGCGCTATATCTAGCTCGAAAATATTTCGCAATCCCTTGTCCGTCAGACGTTGCCCAAAGGTACTGATTTCAATCCACTCTTTCCTCTTAACATCTAACTTAACTGATTCAGCAGTTCTCTTTTTCACAAAAGACCTGTGACTTCCCGAATCGAACATGACTCGAACCCTGGTACTAGCGCTCTTCCCTTTTAAAACCGCTTGTGCGGTTTGTAACGCAACTCTGGTTTCTGCGCCTACGTGAAATGCTGGACTGACCAGACTGGCATTTATAGAGTTAGCAAGATCCGCTCGGCCTTCACAAATGGACCTATGATGATTACCCCCGCAACTAGTACAAGTATAATTAGAATTACATTTAGCAGCTATATGACCTTTCCTAATACAAATAAAACATCTACCGTACTTACGAAATAGTTGTTTTCGTTCATCTAAAGAAGTAACTACCTTACATTCGTGGTGTTCGTGCTTGCCTCTACAAAAGGCGCAACTGTCGTCGTTTGCTTTCATCAACAATGCGTTGCTTGTACTTGGTCCATGCCATGATCTTTTCTTGTTGCCATCTGTCTTTTCGTCGTTCTTGCTTTGTGCTGGCGCATACGAATGTTCTTCTCTCAGTTCTACTTCAGCGAGAAGTTCTTTTAGTAACTCTTCCATGGTCCATTCGGTGCTCAATTTCTTTCCACGCGTTATTGCGAGTCGAACGCTCTCTGGTAACTTCTCGACGATTGCCGGAACCACGATGGCGGAATAGGTGGTCGGTTCGACTTTGAGCGCTTGCAATCCTCTGTGGTGGGTCTCGACGATGTCATGTAGTTTTCTTAGTTTCGCGGTGTCTCGTGCGCTAGGTACTGGTGCGACTTTCATCAGTTCGTTGATGTGAGCCTTCTGGATATTTTCTTTCTTCCCAAATCTGCGCTTAAGTAGCCCAAGGGCTGCTTCGTAGTTCGCCGACGTTAAGGCGAATCCAGCGATTGCGGTTTTCGCTGGCTCTTCCACTAAACCACGCAGATATGAGAATTTATCAATCGATGATAAATTCGGGTTCGAGTGAACAGAATTCTGAAAACCATCCCAAAATTCTTGCCACTGTTCAGGCTTTCCGCCAAACTTCCGCACTTCAAGTTTCGGGAGTTTCGCACGAATGACTCGTGTTTGCTGGCTCGTTTCATTTTCTTTCGTTGAGGCGCTCTCTGTCAACTCGTTCCTTTTCAAGAGTTCGTCCAAAGATGTTATCGCGATGTTCGTCCAAAGATGTTATCGTTTTAATGTCTGCGCGCAATCTCCCCGACTCTGCGACGATTTCGTCATCTTCTACACCTTCTTTGTCGGAAAGAAGGTCCAATATTTCTCTGTCTAATGTCTTTATTGCTTCGTACTGTTCTTCGAGTGAAGACTTTAAGTTAATTAGTCTCGGTCGTTCTTCTTTCTTCAGGTTTTCCCCGCTCTTCGTAATGTCGCAAAGTGTTTTAGTCACATATGCTCTGTGACCAGCACGCGTTCGTCTTTTCTTCTTCAAGGGATCTGTCATGTCTCGTCACACTCTCAATCTCTTCACCGTAAATCTGTTTCGCTCACGTAACTCCGGCTCGAAGGTCCAATTGTCGTGGATATTCCTTCCACTCAGGTTCAAAAGTTACGATGAGCGCAATCACATTCAAAGGGACTGTATCTATCTATATAACATTTATTCCTTAACTCTTACAAACGTGCTCACCTCGAGCGACAATCACAATCTAACTCGTTACAAGGTTTCGTATAACCATTATAGTGGGCCGCACCCCGATATTAAATTACATAAACAACAGAGCATTAAACTTGTGTGCGGTATTCATAACATCAATTACCTACTAAGTTTCAAGTTCTCCAGTGTCACTAATTATTCAAATATGCTAATTAATTACATCAATTTCCTCAACAATTAATAATGATAATGTAAAATTAGCAAAAACTCAAACACCTATATTAAACATTAAACCCTACAATTTCATTAACCATAGGGGTAGAGGGAAACAAATATATTTATCTTTGTAATGTTTTTAAAATAAGAAACCTTGAAAGTTAGAAACAGAATATCGAGTTATTTATTTTTGTGTAAAAATTTTAATACAAGAAAAGTAAATATGTTTACAAATTAATTTGTTGTGGAATTATTGAGTTACCATTTATTAGTTTAATTGTTTTATACACGAGATGATCACTTTTAGTCTCAAGAATTGTTTTTAGGGTTATTCCCTTCTCTTCAAGTAATCCCTGTTTAATAATTTTCAGAGTTAGTTCGTAGACTTGAGGTGGAGAACAAAATGGGGGATTACATTCTTTACATAGTATAGCAGGTTTACAATCCTCTACCAAATATGTATAGTTAGGAAAATGTTTTTGAAGAAAATGACATGAATAATAACGAGGAGTATAGTCATAATATGCTACACCCCTATAATTGACACAGGTCACGAGATCTTGTTCTTGATTCATCTTGTTATCAATATGATTAAATCAAATATGTAATCTTATATATAAATAAAAAACACGAATTTTTTTAAAAAAAAGTTTTTATTGAGTATATGCTACAGCTTTCATGAAATTATTAGAATATATTATTAGTTTAATTTCTTTTTGTAAAAGGCATCATAGTCAACAATTGTTGTTATGTTTTCACCCAGACATGAACAATTCCATTCATCATTTTCATATTCATGTTTCTTTTTAACTGCCAGAGCTAGGTAATATGTTTGAGGCGTTGAGGGTATATCTTCATAGGGTATATCTTCAATACATTCGCATAATACCGTAGGTTGACATTTCTTTACAACATAGGTAAAGTGGTGTAATTCTTTGGCTAGAAAACGACTTGGATAATAGTTACTTGCATCTTCAATTTTGTACGGGTTAAAGTCATCAGCAATTATTCTTTGATAACTTCTACCGGTATGTTCATCACAATCACGATACTGTACATGTGAATTCGACATCATTCACAAATAACGTTTAACATGGGGGTAACGCGTTTATATATAATTTTTTATAAAAAAAAAATATAAAAAGAAAAATCAAAATTAAAAAAGACAGATATTCTAAAATAAAAAAAAATAAAAAAGAATTTTTAGTAGGATATAAATAAAAATGTAATAAAATGGTTTTTACAAAAATATCATGGAAACCATGGATGCACGATATAATAGATTATTCTATTCAAAATATCCCTGTGGACAATGTCTTAACGGAAATATGTGTGGGGAAGTGTGTGCGAATTATATACCGCGGAAAGATCCAAAACAAAAAAACCGTTGTTGTAGATTAAAGAGATGGTTGTTAAAGAAGATATGGTGTTAAAAGATTTAAAGAAGAAAATCCCATAAAAAAAAAGAAACAGTATAAATAAGAGTAAAAAAAAAAAATTGTTTATATATTTGTTAGACAATGGAACGTAAAGAAACAGCAGATGAACGATTTGAAAGATTATATTATAACAAACATCCTTGTGGAAGATGTATTAACAAACACCCGTGCGCGATTCATCCAGATGAATTAAAACTTTCAAGACTAAACAGTTTTAAACGTCGGGTGTTAAACAAGTTAAATATACGGTGGAAATATACAGTGAATGTTTCTGTGGAACTGGACGAATAGAAGAAAAGACGTTTTTTTTAAAAAGATTTAAAATGGCTGTACGAGAGCGTGATTTTGATGAAATTCTTTACCCCGACATTCAATATTTATTACATGCTGAATTGTTTGAGATAGAAAAAACACGCGATTCAACGTTTTATTTTTTGGAATGGAGAGAGCATCCCTATCAGTTTAGATGTGCTGATTATGATTATAAATATTTTAACATTTATGTGGAAGATAAAAATGAACAATCTATATTTCGGAAACGATATGGTGGAAAAAGATATTATAGATTTTTAATAACCGGTTTTAGCTGGACTATGTCATTTTATGATCAGTTAGTGGGAAAACATGTAGTATTTATTGATAGAGAACCGAGATTACCCACGTTAATTTCGACTCTTGATTGTTTTGAGATAAATAATATCCCATGTTATTCAAAAACGTTTTTGTATGGTAAATGTAAGGATTCAAGATTTAGATTAGTAAATTATCATTTTCGTGAAAATTTTGATGGTGAAGAGCTTTATTTAGTTCTTATTAAAGATGAAAATATATTATCTTTACTTAATGTGATTTATGGTAGCAGTATTGGAAATTATATTGTAACATTAATAAGTAAAATACATTTTGATAAATCTATGTTGCAACAACATGTATATTTAGATTGTTGTGGGGAATTATGTAATTTTAATGAATTAAATATTTGAAATAAAACAGTTCAAAATAAATCGAGAAAAGCGTTTTTTATTTAAAAAAAAGAATTTATATACACTTCTTGATCTATGAAATTATGTATACCACAATCTCCTGCCACATGTGTTGTTATATATTGTTTATAATTAAGCTTTTTATTTTCTGCATAGTGAGTGCATACTCCATAACTTCCAAATTTATATATAATCGATTCATAGGAAAGCATGGATTTAGGATTTGTTCACATTTACGTACAATAAATATTTGATTTCGACAATTTTCTTTAAGATAGTGAAGATCATACTGTTTGGGTTTTGACATATTGGTTGCATGAGATTCAACTGAAGAATGAACCCGAAAACAAAAGGGTTTTTATTTTATTTAGATTAATGTGTTTATTTTGCTTAATGAATTTGAAAAAGCTATATAAAGAGTAAGAGATTTTTCAAAATCACAGCAATATGATTGAAACAATTTTAAGAGTTGTTCTTTATTTTCAATATTTTAACCAAGGAGAAATTGGATATTTATTTTGGGTATGTGGATTATTTGATTATTATCGTGGAAAATATGTCACATGTCCCATGATGAAATGTAAAAACAACATTCGACCCCACGACGAAGTAAGTTATATAGTCAATATGAAAAAAATCAAAGGAACCCGTGGAATGGAATCCTATTTTATCCTAGAAGATCGTTTCTCTTATATGATCCCGAATTTACAAGCAAGTCAAAGAAAATATTCCTTGAAGAGAACACTCTTTCAACGTACTTTACTAGTTGAATCATCAGACACGTTATGCTGTAGTTTTTTTTCATTTCCCGATTGTTTTAAAGAATTATTTATTGTATTACCCCTTGAAAACCACTCAGATTTATTTCAATGTTTAAGATCCAAAGATAAGTACCATTATACATATTTTCTACAAAATCTAACATTTGAAAGAAAATACATATCTTATACCCTGGGTTATGGAAAAGAAAGTTTAGTAAACAAATTTAAGCACATACAGCGCGAGAAAGGTGATTTAAATCTTTTTTTAAATATTTATTTGTTAATGGTAGCACCAAGTATTTTCAATTCTTATGTTTATTGTAGTTCAACCAAAAATATTATCATGATCACTTCATGTTTTATATTTTATTGTCGTGAACATAACCCTATAGGAAGATTTCTCAATAGACAAAAAAAAGGTCTTTCTGAAAAAAATATTAGATATGATTTTTGGAATTTTATATATTATATAAAAACGGGTAAAGTATCCTTTGATAAATGTCGGTATAAAAATTGTATGCGTCAAAGTTATTTTTTTGAGTTTTATTTTTGAAACCATTCATCCTTTTTCCGATGGAAATGGAAGAATAGGGAAAGCACTTGTCGCATTTCTAGAAAATAAAATAGAATGTAAAATAAAAACACAAAAACAACATAAAAAGTTATGTAAAATTTTAGGAGTTATGCAACGCAAACACTATAGTTTATTCGATATCAAATGTTGTAATCAATTATACATGTTATTAGTGTAATAAAATTTTTGTGATGGAAATTTTTTTTAATTGTGAGGAGGGTATAAAATAAACACTGTCCCTACAGTGATTCATCATTTACCCTTCACTCGGGAACAGATTCAGAGATGGTGGAACTTTTTGCACGACAACAATATGATCATTTTTATAAAATGCAATCGTATACAGATTTGTCTGCAAAAATAATTGCACAAAAAAAAATCAACGGTAATGCTATTCTCGCCAAAGTATATCCGACAAATAAAAGATGTGACAAGTACACATACAATAGCGCTGTTGAAGTGAAAAATGATCATATTCCTTCATTGTTGAATGTTCTTAATAAGATTAGCATTCAAGAGAAATTGGTGCAGATATTTTTTGAAGTGGTAAGATTTGAAAATTGGAAAAAGCAAACATGCCGTTTGGTTGTTCGTACAGATGCGTGGGGTGGTTTGGAAATTTGTTATCAACATCAAGATAACGAATTAGCCGATGCAATGGAATTTGACGATGATCCAACACCGACAACCAGCAACAACAACAACAACGCAACGCCAAGTGAAATCGTATGGTCTGATGATTGGGGTAGTTTTCATATAAAAAAGAAAGATTCCTTGGATGAATATATTATTGCCCTAAGAAAGTATAATCATGCAACAGGTCATAAATCCCAACCTACCCCCATCAAAAAACGAGTATTGAAGAAAAAGAAACCCACACTCAATTTTGACGACGACGTCGACGATGACGACGACAACGAAAAGATTAAGAAAATAAAAGTAGAAAGTGATGATGATGAGGTTTGTCACCGTTTAAGTCCATCAGTAATTTCAGAAATTTTTTATTATCGTTTTAGATGTTGTAAAAATATACAAGATACATTATGTTTGTACGGTGATACTATAAATAAAGAGTTAGCCTGTAAAAATATAGAAGTTGATTTTATGGGAATATTACGCGACAAAGAACTCGTTGATGAACTTGAAGAATATTATATTAATTTTATTTCTTTATTATAGAAATGAGTAAAAAGAAAAAAACTAAATTTTCTGCTGACTTTATTGAAAAAGCTTCAAGATTATTAAAAGGAGAGACATTAACTGATGAGGATTATTCTAATTATAGATTACATAGTAGTAGTAAAAAAATATATAGACGTTTGAAATATGCTGTTAATAAAAATAATGAACAATGGGAAATTGATTTAGCTGAAAATAAAGATTTAGCCCGATATAATAATCAATATCGTTATTGGTTGGTGTGTATTGATATTTTTTCAAGATTTTGTTGGGTAAAATTAATAAAAAAGAAAACGTCTAATAATGTTAAAAATAAATTTGAAAGTATTCTTATTGAAGAACGAATAGCCCCTCTTAAAATTCAAAGTGATGAAGGAACAGAATTTCAAGATATACGTACGAAATTAAGTAAAAAATATAATTTTGAAGTATTTCATACGTATAATAGAGAAATAAAAGCATCCCATGTGGAACGTGTAATTGGAACTTTAAAAACAATGGTTCGTCGTGTTTTAACAATGACTGGAGAATTTGACTATATTCAGTATTTACCCCTTATTGTTAATCGTTATAATAATTCCCCACATAAAGCATTAGCTGGTGCAACACCTTTTGAAATTTATCGTGAAGAAAAAAAAGGAAAAATACGTAAAGTAAAAAATAAAATAGTACGTGACCATTTAAATTATCCTATTCCCACTCAAGATCTGATACGTGAAGGTACTCGTGTACGTATTGCGAGAGTAAAAAATAATATTTTTGAAAAAAGCAGTCTTCGACGATGGACAAATGAGATATTTTTTATTAAAAAAGTATTTATCACCGATCCCGTTACATATCAATTAGAAGACGAACAACGTGAAGAAATTAAAGGAATTTTTTATCGTGCTGAATTACAAGTTTTTAAAAAAAAAAAGAATTTACACATTGCTAGTAATTCAATATCAAGAGGACTTCAAAAGAATTTGATTAATGATTTTGAAATGAAAATTGCACAACCCATTGATGCTTTGAACAATGAATGTTTTTTAGAAGTTTTACAAGTTTGTTATCCTCAAACAACTAAAAATATTGTAGGTGATGTTTTTTTTCATTTATCATAACCTATAAGAATTTTATACCTGAAGAAAATAATAATTCGGTATACGCAAACAGTGAGTTCGTTTTTACATCGGATAAATTTATTATACCCGACGGAATTTATGATTTGTCTTCATTAATTATATTTTTAAATAATATCTTAGAAGGATTTGAAATTTTTTTTACCATCGGGTCAAATGGGAAAGTAATTATTAATGTTAATGTTGAGATTGAGTATATGAAAATGCGAGTAAAGCAGCCGATGGGTTACAGGTAAATGAATTTCGATTATCTAACAAGACTACGGTAGAAAAAAAGGGTATTCAATATGCTTCTTTTAATCAAAAGATTAATATATTATTTTCAAAAAAAATAGCTTTTATGCTACGTTTAAAAAATGAAAAAGGTCTTGAAATCGTACCTCTCTTGTTTGAAATAAAAAAAGATAATCCTACACCTCGAACCCTTTTTTCTAAACATTTTGATTACTTACCCGATGTATCCGACGGATTAAATAAAATGTTTATATATTGTGATGAAATAGAACTGGGGTTAGTTGGTGATAGTTGTTCCGAATTGTTAACAACAGTACCCATTCAATGGAATCGACAAGGTGGTGGGGGGGATGGACAATTAGTTTATTATAGTCCCCCAAAATCATTGAGAAAATTAAAAAAAGACATAAGAGAAATTCATATTAAAGTTAAAGATACTACAGGAAAATTAGTTCCTTTTGATTCAGGAACGCTTAGTATTGATTGTTTAATACATTCAACATAATGCTTTTGATTGTTCTTGAAGAAAAAAATGGGGAAATGATAATTAAAGAATATAAAATATTTTATCCTTTTTCTCTTTACGTGTTAGTAAATAGTGGGGAAAATTTTTTATGGAATTTAAATTCAATTGAATATAAAAATATCAAAAATTCATTTCGAATTACGTGCGCAAACAAAATGGATTTCAGTGCAATAACACAATCAAAAAAAAAAAATAATGGAACGATTTCAGTTTCTTCATCTACTATTATTTCCAATGCAACACAACGTTTTATATATACTATAAAAGAATTATTTTATATTGACAAAAAAAATCCTTATACATCATTAAATGATGGAAAAAAAAAATTCCCCTATTTTTTATTTATGAGTGATAAAGAGGCTAAACAATCACTACAGTTCTTTATTAACTATGAGAATAACGTGCCATTAAAAGGTGAAGAAATTAAGATATATATAAATTTATTTGAAGAAAAAAATAGACTGAAAAAATAAATGAACTATCCGTAGAAGATTATACTGAATTGTTAAACGGTAGAAATCGTGGAAAAAATTATTCCTCATCATATTTTGTTGTGAAAAGAAAAAATAAAGAAAATCCAACTAAGAAAGAAATTTTATTAAATGAGGGTGTGGGATTACCCTCAAATTTAAATTTAGATACTTATTATACAAGTGATAATAAAAAAAAGAGAAAAAAAATAGATCCAAATGTAATACGTTTTTTACAAAATAGATAGACTGTGTAAAAAAAAGTTATATAAAAAAATCATAATGTTGTGTATATTATTATTTTTATTGTTGTTGTGGTTATTGTTGTTTTTTAAAAATAAAATAAATGACGCGTAAAAAATATATCAAAAAAAGAAAAAACAAAAGAGGAATAAGAAAACGTAGAAGAAAAATACAAAAAGGAGGTTTTGGTGGAGCATTGGCACTGGGTATGTTTCTTCCTCAAGTGTTGGGAACACTTTCAAATATTCTTAAAATTAACGTTTAAAAAAAATAATAAAATGAGTAAAAAAATTGAAGATGTGGAAAAAAATGACATTATTTAGCGAGCCTTTACAATTTTTTACTTCATCACCCTATAATGATACGTTTACGGAATGTCGTGAAACTGAAATTATTGCAACGCCTGTCGATAATCAATCGACAGTATACACGTTTACAAGACATGGGAACGCCGTTGGATTAATGAAAACAAGTGATGCTAAAATAATGGCTAGAGTATCGATTAGAAATGCTGCTGGAGTTATAGCACCTGCAGCATCGGGGTTTTCGATGATTTCATTACCCCTTCGTACAATGTGGAAAACAAAAGAATTAAAAATAAATGAAAATTTAATTACACCATCAGATAATTTTGCACATTTTGCATCATGGATAGAATTTATAACGCAACAAACACCGTCGGGATATAAAGATTCTAAAGAGCTTAATTTAGCATATTTAGATACAGCCGAACATATGAGCGATATCGCGGGTTTCACTGATAATGCTAATGTCGTGAATGCAGGAGGGAGACAAAAAGTACTAGATGAGATTGATTGTTCATTATTTAGCGAAGGTGGTTCTGAAATATATATTCCCACAGCGTATAAAGTTGAATTACGTTTAACGCATGCACTAAATACAATTGTAATGATGGGTGCCAATCATGCGAATATGCCCGTTGCTGATACTATAATTACCCTAGACGATTTTAAAATAAAAATTCCTGTATTTAAACCCAAAAAACAATTATCAAATGCGCTTAATATAGGGATGGTGACCCATAATAAAGAAACATTATATTATACTACCAATTATCGTTGTATTACTGAATCATTAGCTGCAGGACGAAATTCACATCAAGTAATCGATGTGTTTAATGGTAGCGTTCCTACACGTTTATATATTGTATTTTCCCCATTAGCAAATTGGAACGGATCATATACTCATAATATTTTTGAGTTTAACTGGCCTAATTATGATAATGTTGAAGTTTCAGTAAATAACGCTGTTGTCGGGAGAATTGAAAATCATGCTGAAGCTTACTCAAAATTACGTTCGGTATTAAATCGCAACTATTCAGAAATGCCCATGACTTATAATGACTTTATAAACGGGTATTCTATATTAGCATTTGATTTAACAGATAATAGAGACTCTCATCTTGCAGTATTACCCATAAGACCGTCGGGAAATCTTAATGTGGATTTTCATTTTTCTCAAAATACAGTTGTAGGTGCGTTAATATTTGTTGGTGAATTTCGAAATGAAATTAGAGTGGGATTAAATACCCCTGCAAGATTATTACACAGCATTTAATTATCAACATTTGTGACAAGGGGATGTACAAAAAAAATGAAGAACACAAAACCCATTACAACAAAGAATAGAATAAATAAACCAAAAATAAAAAAACCAGTTATTAACAAAATACCCCTAAATCGTGAACATATTCTTGTATTTCCACCGTTTTCAGTTTACGCATAAAAAAAATGAATGAAGAAAAAAATGATGAATTAAAAAAAGAAGAGGTAAAAAAAGACGAAAAAAATGATAATTCAAGAGATGATGATGATGAGGAGGATGAAGTTGATAGCGAAAATGATAGCGATGTTGTTAGCGATGATGTTAGTGATGAAATGGATAGTGAAAGTTCCGTTACTTCTTCTTCATCAAGTTGCGAAGATGATTTAAAATTTTTAGAAACATTAGTTCAATTAAATAAAATAAAGAAAAAAGCTTTTGAAAAAAAAAAAAAAGGATTTTTTACCATCGTTAAAAAAATATCTTAAAGCAGATATTGATAAAAAAAATACGTTGTTAGATTCTCAATTAATTAATAAATTACAATACATTGCTAAAAATATTTTAAATAAAAAAATTTCTATCCAACTTTCCAGTGATAATAAATATATTTTGAATAAGTTTTCAAAGAACAAAATAAAAGACAAATATTTAAAAATATTATTATCTGAGGATTTTCGTATAATCAACATATATCAAAAAGCATACAAATTACTTAACCAACAAATAAAAAAAATGACCGAAGTAAATAAAATGCAATTAATTAATCCGAGTAAATGAAATGAAATTTTAGATTTAATCAAAACTGATCATGAAAACGAAAAATTATTGCAGGGAATTAACAACAAAAATAATTTCGATCTTATTGAAAGTAAAAATAAAATGAAAGAAGAAATGAAAAAAGTTAATAATGATCAACGTGTCGCAGAGAGTATGGTTAGTTTTTTAAAAGTAGTAGGGAAGTGAGAGAGCTGGGACAAGACCAAAAAACTGTCCCAGAACTCTCACCCCTATCCCAGTAAATCCAAGATGGCGTCTCCCCAAAACAATAAACAAAACTATTTTAAGACCACTCTCGCTACCACTTCCAAAAATTATTTCCAAGATGGCGTCCCCACGTGTTCTCGCTACGCTCGTTCAAAAATTATTTCCAAGGTATGACAAGGGGTCTCCGTTTTGGAGACCCCTTAGGATTCTTTCTCGTCCAAAAATTATTTCCAAGGTATGACAAGGGGGCTCCGTTTTGGAGCCCCCTTAGGATTCTTTCTCGTTCAAAAGCAAAACCATTTTTGAATCGACTCTCTCGTCCAGTCCGTCTGAGATATATGTGTAGAGAGATATGTTTAAGTCAAGTGCGACAAAGTTATGGACAGTGACCTTACAAGACGCTATCTCAAGTGGTGATCTTGAACACGCAAGAGACGTGTTGGGTTGTTTAAGACCAAAGTTTAGAGTGGAGAACATAGACGCGGCTCTCGCGTTCGTGGAGTGCTTACCTAAGTTACCTGGGTTATCACACGCGTTGAGACCGTTACTCGTCATGCTCGTGGGATTCGCCTACAAGCGAGGTAGAGAAGTTTGTATTAGAAAGACTGTTCTCGATGTGGTGACTTTCGAAATGCATCCGAGTGTGAAAAGCGTCGTTGATAAGTATGGAAAAAGTCGATTCGGTGAGCGAGGTGTTACTACTAGTCATGTGACGAATAGATTGACGGTACGTGATGACTCGAGAGTCAACGACGCGACTAGTCTATGTTTTTTCGAGCGAGAGGATGTTAGGTTGTCGCCTAGTGAGACCTACGATAAGATTCTACTAACTGACACTCTATTCGACGACGTGAGGAGCATGATGACGTCGGCTAGTGTGATAAGTGATGAGATCATAAGTGTTGAGATATCGAAGTGTCTCGAGTGGTTATCTTACATGAGTAGGTTCTTCATTAGGAGTTCGAAGTTAGGTCATGATCTCGTCAGATCCGAACTAAAAAGAGTCTCCAACGCCTATGATGGTGATAGTGACGAGTTCGATGATAGTGACCTACTAGAATCTTTCAGAGACATCAACACCATTTTGAAAAAGTTCTTCACTGTGAGACGACGATAAAATGGGATGCTTACCCTGCAAGTCTAGACAACGAGCCGTTCAAACAGACCAGTCATTTCGTGATGTCACTATGAACACACATCGCCGTCTAAAAATAGGCCTGAAGTTTGGAAAAGAGGCGACTAACTTCGAGTTGGATGTGTTGGCTGGCTACGAACGATATGATGACACGAAATATGGGAGCGTGTCCACACCCACGATAACGGAAGAGTAAAAAAAAAAATGTCTCGTAACCTCAAAAAGGTTACGAGAGGCACACTACTCTGTCCTAAAACACCAGTCAAGATATTTCTTATAAGCTATCTTCCACACCGTCTCCGGATTGGTGAGGTGATAAGCTTTTTCGAGCTCGTCTCGTCGGGTCACCTGTCTATCGAAATATTCCTGGTCAGTTTGCACTCGACACTTCCACTCCTCTTCACGGTGGTGACTAGTGTCGATCTTTGAAGGGTTTTTCTCTTTCGCAGTGGTGGGTGGTGATATCACTTGGTTGGTATCAACCTCTCCACAGACTACACAGAAGACTACTCCGTGAACTTCTTCGACGTTAGAGTGATCACACATCTTTATTCGGCCTCCTCGGGGACTCGGTCCTCGGGGACTCGGTCCTTCCGGCTGTTGTAGACATGTTTTCCAACAGTTAGACCACCAGATAACAGTCCTAAGAACGGTATCATCGGAGTCAACTTTGACATGAAGCTTTTCAGGTCTCTAGCTAGATAGGGATCCCTTTTAAGCTCTTTCTCCATCTCCTCGGGCTTTTCGACAGCGTCTAGTCCACCCAACAACTCGGCGAACTTCGATAGAAACATATCACAGAGAAACACGGTGCTCTTCTCGCAAACTTCCGTCTCATATTCAGCGTAGAGTTTCAAAATAGTTTTCGCGTTAGCTTTTCGAATGTACGCTTCAGTTTTTTTAACTTCGCCGTCAGCGACTAGTAGTAGCAGCTCATCTCGCTTCTTAGCTACTTCTTTCGCGAGACTCTCGTCTGTATGTGAAGGTCCTTCGCTAGGTGTATCACTATTAATTAGATCTTCTGGACTCATTCTTTATTTGGGGTGAGAATCTCGTGTCCGTATGGAAACCTAAGGTTAATTTCGAGACAAGAGTGTTTCTTGGTTCGCAGCTCGTTCGTGATGTGTGTTACCTCGTCTTTGGAGACACCGTTCAAGTAGTCGTTAATGAGTTCGAGCATATCCTTCTTATTCGTGTTATGGAAGCTAGTTATTTTTGAGATGTTCTCGCGATAAGGTTTCGCTATACTAGTCAACTGCTGTGTTAACACGATAGTAGATAGTCCGTAGTGACGACCTGAGTAACCAAGCTTGACGAGCTCGCTAGTTCTGTTCTTAACATCTTGTCCACTCGCACAGTCGTCTAATATGATCAGTGTGTTCGTGTCAGTGTATGTGGCCACGACATATTTCAACATGTCATTCACTCCATCTTGTTCCACGGGCAATACGACAAAGTCCTTGTCATGATAGTGACCCCAGCCGTGATAGGTCGTGTTCCACAGTATAGTTGGACAGAGTAAGATGATATGATCGAACACTCCTTTGAACTTACTCTCTAGCATTTTCAGCAAGTAATAAGTCTTTCCACAGTAAGTGGGACCGACGATCAGCATATTGAATGGAGTTTCCATCTTTTATTTTTCTCACTTAAAAAGTTGTTTTTTTTTCTAGTACTGGATGCTTTTCAAATTTCCCGATGCGATGTTCAGTAGCCCATCTGACAGGACGAATATGTGGCAGATCAAGTCGGTAGGAGTTACTTTCTTTGTGATCTCAAGTAAGATTCCCGACTGTGTGTTCATGATGTTTTTTGCCAGATCCATGGACTTTCTGATCTCGAGTGCTACGAAGATCGATGACTAATGCGAATTTGTCCTTGAAGAACTCGCGATGAGTGACGGACTGGTTCTCTTGTCCGAAGAGACGTTCTGCTTCTGAGTAGTAGCGGGTCTTCGGGATGCCTTGGCTGTAGATCTCGTTGGGAACGCCTTCGATGGTGACTTTCACACTATCGATATTCGGATAGACGAACTCCTCTGAGTCGGTGATAGCGGCTTTCGTGAACAGCAGGACGACGGCTTTCATGCTCCTTCGTGGCAAGTTAATGTTCTCGTTGATGAGAGTCGCTCCTTTTGCCCACGGACTACGTTTCATTAGCGTGACGTGTTCATAGGGCAGTGACCTACCGACCATATAGATGTTTGTGATATCACTCGCGAGGTCAATATTCTCGATGGTTTCATACTCCAACTCTAAGTTCTCGAGTGTATATCCAGCGACAGCGCTACCCGACTGCGCGATCATGATGTCAGTGGCTGCTGGTAACTTGATGAGAAACTGAAGATTGTTACTCATGCTGTATGGAGCGTACAGACCAGAGTCACCGATAATCTTATCGAGTGAGATTTTCTGTTTACTTTCAAACACGCTGTACACGAGCGCGTCTGACAACTTCGCTGTGTCCCCACTTGCAGCTCCGCTGTCATCTTTCGAGATGAGTTTTCGCAGGTTTTCGCCAGCGACGCCGAACTCAATCATCTCTTCACGCTGAATGTCCGTCTTCCAGAGATCTTTGTAGACTTCGATAGTGGCTTCGCCAGTATTGTCATAGGCAACTTCACCAGCCATTTTGATGGTAAGCTGACTCTGAAGAAGTTTCGAGAGGTTATTCAAAAACCAGCTCTTAGCGTTGACGTTCTTGAAGTTAAATAAGATATTCAAACTTCCTGGTACCAGACAGGAGTCGGGTTTCAGTTTTGGAATGTTAACATAGAGTGTCTCGTTAGGGCTAACACTATTTGGATTCATAGTGACCACATGTCGAGTTCGTGGACCAACGATGCTACTCATAGTAGTCTTTTTTGCGTGAGGCGAGAAATCTTTGCTTGTCATTTATTATGACGTGAAAAATTTCGTAACTTGTAAGTTACGAAAGTCGTGAGCTAGAAAACTGTGTCTACTCCAACGTGGTCGATCAGATTGACACTCTCAAGTGAGTCAGATCTCTGGAGACGAACTTTCCTCTTCGGAGAGAACAAGGCTCTCAATGATCTCAACAACGAGACTAGACACATCTTTATCTATTTGGATCAGTCGCATGTTCTCTATGTGTATTTTGGATTTCTTATGCTTCGCTATGTTGCGGCGTGTCACTACTCTACCGCACTCACATGTCAGTGGTTCACTCTTACACTCACTAATGTACTCGACCGTCGTCGAAGACATGTAGCCAGTGTAGTAACTCTTTTTCTTTTGCTCATTCAACTCAGTGTTGTATAGACTTATATGATGACTTTCAAGATTCTCGAGCTCTTCCTCGGTGTTGAACACCCTATCAATCTCAACTATTCTCATCTTGTCGGTTCCGACTTCAAGAAATTTTTTGTGAAATTTTGACCCACACGGGCGAGTGTTGATGTCACACCTGTGATTGGTAAGTCTAGCACTGAGCGAACATATAGTTCGACCAATATATATTTCACCATCAATCATCGAGTAGATTGCGTAGATGATACCAACTTTTTTTCCTTCAAAACCCATCTCGCTATCTCTTTATCTAGTCTCTCTTTAAACTCGACTCGATTTCCGCCACTCTATTAACAACCAGACCAAACCAACAACAACCAGCCAAAGGTTTCTAGACAGCCACGCCAACCCGCTCACGCCAGCTTTCAAAATGGTGTAGATAAGATTTGCGGCACCCACAGCCCACGGCCCCAATTTTGCTATCACGTCTTTAACAGCTTTCGCAAATGACTTCACGGCACCCGCTCCCTTCACGACCACAGTCCGCATGCCAACGATGACAGTTGTGATCAGCCCAGCGATAGTGATACCTAACGCCGATACCGAGATCATATTTTTTTTTATCCACTTTTTGAATTTCTCCAGTCGACTCACGTCTTTCTCCTGTTCGCCACGCGTCTCTTCGTCAACACGCTGTCGTTCTAACGCGTCAATGACTACGTCTATGTCAGCGGACTCTCGAGCCAGCTCGTCAGCTGTCTCAACGTCAGTGCTATTCAGAGTCTCCTCACGAGCACGATAACCCCTTTCCTCAAAGTCGTCAATAGTGAGTTGGATAGCTCCTCTATCACCCACTCTACTTTCTGGTAACATCGTGCTAGTTGGTCTTAACACGCCCATCACGACACGTTGGTCTTCAACGTTAAGCCTTTCGAACACGTCTTGAGGCAAACGCTGTTGAGTTATATCTATCATCGGGAGGTCTTCGCCAGTTCTACTTTCACTCACAGCTGAGTTAACTAGTTGTTTGAACTGTGACACAGCAGTCGCATTTTTCTTAGCTGTGTTACTCTCATAGGAGTCATACGCGTTGTTGAGAACTATTTTGTCAATCGAAGAGAATTTGCCGCTTCTTAGTCGCTCTCTAAAAAACACTTTGCCGTCTCTGACTGAGGTCCGGCTTCTGAGCTCGATAACACTCTCTGAGAGTGGGTTGAGTTTTTGATCGTGAGTTTCTAGCACGTATTTTTCTAGTTGTACAAACACATCTCGACTAATATCACCACCGAAACTCGTCTCGTCGTGAGTTGGTCGGCTAACGATAGGTCTCTTGTCAGTTTTGACTCTCTCATCAACTACCTTCGGGTTGTTATCCTCGATAAGAAATCTCTCACCAGTTTTTGCTAAGAGACGACGCTTAACGTAAGTAACTCTCTCAGTGACTAGCGGGTCGTCGTCAGCTAGTAACCTACCGTCTAGGTCAACGAGTGCAACGTTGAGTTCGTTAATATCTAAGTTATCATATTCGGGAAACCGCTCTTCCATCTCAAAATTGTCTTCAGCCTCTGCCATTTTATTTGTTGAGGTTTTCAAAAAAAAAAAAAAAAATTTTTTTCCTTAGGGGGTGCCACCCCTCCCTACTCCTAACGCAACCGCTGACCGCGTGCGCCCGTCCCGTAAACAAAAAGCCGCTAAAATCTCAAAAACCACTACGAATTTTAGCTTTCTTGTAGCCGTGACTTGTGTTAAAAACACGTACGAAGTGTCTAGAGACACTCGCTATGAGAGCTACGTTTAAAAAAACAGACGCTAGCGAGCAACTCGTAAGGTTTTAAAAAATTGTATTTTCTGTACAACACGCTAAAAAATTACATTTTTTTTTTTTGCAAGGCTCTCAAAGAGAGCTAGTTTCGATCACCTCTGAAGGTGAGAGTGCTTCGTTTTACTCAAAGTCAACTACGGACTCGCTGCTCCTCTTTCTCCACCTGGTGTTCTTTCCCAACCTGCTGGCTCCGGGTTATTCACCATCGCACTTTCAAACATTTGAAGTCTTCGTTCGTGCTCCTGAATTTCAGCGTTGCACGTGGATATCTCAACGTCTATCTCTTCTCTTTTTCTGATGGCTCTCTCCCTTCTTCTCAGCGTGGCTGTCCTCCCTTTCTCCTCTTTAAACTTTAGTTGGTGGAGTCTGTCTCTGCTCACCGGGAGATCCATTTTCAACTGACCGGAGAGGACGCTATTGAGGTTGTGATGGTAACGTCGCTCGTGTCGCGCGCGACCCCACTTGGCGGTACATTCCCAGACGACAAAGGCGAAAAATTTTTTTTCAAAGCGAAAATTTTTTTTCATTTCAAAAAAATTTTTAAAAGTCTCTTTGTCGTCTGGGAATGTGCCGACAGTCACGCGATCGTGAGAGACTTTTAAAAATTTTTATGTTTCCTTTTTCAACTTTTTTTTTTTGAAAAAAACTTCCTATACGATTTTTACGTTATTTTTTCTTACGCACCTTTTTACAATATGTACTTTTTGTGTTTTTTTTTTTTTCACAAATTTTTCACCTCACTCTCAGAGACCCAAGAGTTGTGTTTGTCGTCGTAACCAGCCCACTTGACCAAGACCATCTTTTTCTTGTTGACAGTTTTTCTTTTCAAGATTCTCTCGACACGATACGTGGCGTCTTCTGTTTTCACCACGGCTGACAACTCTTCTTCGTAGAATTTTCCAATGATGTCTTCCCCGCTCTCGTCGCTAAGAACGTAGACGGTCGGGTCACCACGGACCACCTTACTCACGGAGAAGATCTCCTCAGTGAAGTTCGCCTCGTAGCCCTTCGCGAACGTGCTCTTGTATTTGCTTATTCTCACCTTTTGACCGAGCTTGTATTTTGGTAATGGGAACTCGCCCAGGTCACTACCAAAAAGTGTCGTCCACACCTGACTCTCGTTAGCCTTGTTCACGTCCGCTGGCTTCGCGAGAGTGCTACCGTGTTTCGTGTTATTGTAGTTCTCGACGAGACCGTCTAGAACGTCTATCCACTTGTGAGTTCCCTTGCTATAGAAATATTTCCACATAGCGGTTTTTAGAGTCCTGTTGAACCTCTCGACTATGGCAGCTTTCTTGTCAGACTTCGTGGAGAAGTACTCCACGTCGTGTTTCGCTAACAAGCTCTTGACACCGACGTTGTAAAACTCTAGTCCCTCGTCAAACTGTGCGAACTTCGGGTATGTCTCGAACCTCTCGTGAAACTGTCGTAGTAACTCGTCTACGGCTTTCGTCATGTTTTTCGTGTCTTTACGATACACAGGGATAGCGAAAGCATAGCGACTAAGAATCTCGACACACGTTAGGATCCAGTAGTAACCGTCGTTCTTGTTTTTGTATTTTCCCATGTCAACGAGATCTAGTTGGATTTGCTCACCAAGATACGAGACCCACGTCTTTCGAAACTTGTGATGTCTCACCACGGGCTTGTACCGTGTATAGGTGTCTTGTGTTTTCAACCACTCTTTCACAGACTTTCTGGTCACGCTGAGACCTTCTCCTAGTGCTTTTTGATATAGTCTCTCAGCACTTTGATAGCCAGTCACAGGATTATAATACAAGTCTCTGAGACTTTGCTCGGTCACGACATCGTTGTCCATACTTTTTATTTTGAGACTATATTAATGTCGATCAAAACACTCCCTACGTTATCCACACCGCTCACGTTTGTCTTGGTGTGAAAGGATAAGTTATTATATGTTCCACTACGAGTGGGCACGCTAGACTCGACAGTCGGGTAATGTAACACACTACCACTTAACGTAGACTCTGACGTGATGGGAATAACTGAGATAATGCTAGACTGTTTACCCGATGAGTCTATAGTCTCATCGACGAGAGTGTCGCAGTGAATCTCTACGAACCTTAAGCCTCTATTGATGTCTACCCTACCAGGACTAACCACCTTTGTTGCTCCCATTGTGGTGTTCGTTGGGAAACCAAGTAGCTCTCCAAACTTGTACAACTTAGTAGGACTAAGTGTCTTTAACGTGCATGTATGATCATGTAAGTTATGAGATATTGTTATCCCGATGTCTTTTTCTTCTAAGAAATAACTCGCTAGATTATCGAACGACCAATAGCCTTCGGGTATCGTGTATTTCGACGAGTTATATTGAATCTCGTCGTTATAACCTTTGATGACATTCTTATAGTCCCAAAACACGCTCGCTGACTTCACAACCAAAGTCGAGCATTTCGGAAGTACCAAGCATCTGTCTAGTGTAATCGTTTTCTTACTGTTCTCGACGAACACTGATAGTTTCTTCATTTTTATTTACGAGACAAATAAAATGATACGAGCTTACTACGGTGAGAACTATGACAAGGCGATCAAGAACTCTGAGATTGCGACTCGAAAGGCTAAGTCAGATCTTTTGAAAAAATACCCGCATGCCACGATGAGTAGGTTCGAGTTCGATCCAGTTCAAACTCAACAAGGTGACGTGACGAGAGTGGACGTCTACTTTCGAAATAGTGACATGATCTCGACGGACATCACCAGCTCCACTTTTAAGAATGACAAGAGCATGTGGATATGGTTACACAACAACACTCCTTTTCCAAAAATATGGAATAGTGGTGGTACAGTCCAAAAGTTGCCACTGACGGAGTCAGCTGGTTATGGTAAGGACATCGTGAGATATCCACCTCACACTCTCGACTACCAAGTCAATAATTTCGACATCTTCGTGGACGATAAGAACTCTTTCAAGTCAAACTTTCCTAAGATAGTCATAGACACGAAAAAATACTACCAGGACGGACCTGACGGGAGTATGATCAATACAGTGTGGACTTTGTCCAAGAGTTACTACCAGGCTATCGCTGCAATGTACATTGCCACGTATAGGTCTGGAGTTTCGTTACAAAACTTAACAGCTAGTCCTGACGTTCCAAAACAGATCACGAGTCTCATGAGATTTCACGTGTATTTCACCATGAGGAGAGTGATGTTTCGTCTAGACAAGAGTAAGACTGACATCGCTAACATCATTAGACTGTACGTCCCGGACTATAGAGTTTTAAGATCAAACCTCCCGTTAGGAGGTAATTGGCTCTTAGACATCAAAGATCTTCAAGGTGACTATAAGCGTTATTGTCCTAGAACATCGGACGGGATCACCGAGCTAGGTCAGGAGTTACTGAATCAGTCTATAGAGGTCTATGTCTACGCGTTGCTTGGCGCACAGGCAAAAAGCAAACAAAGCATCGTTGGGTCTCGTGCAAGTGCTCGTGAAGTTCAACAAGTCTTTAGAAACATCGTGGAAGACGCGGTCGTTCAGTACTCTCCGAGTGTGTGGATTAACTTAATGAACAGAGCTATCAAAGACACGAACGTCAAGTTAGACATGGCAGTCACTCCAAACACATGGTTAATACCGCGAAGCATGGTCCTATTGAAAACACCTGTTCCAGGATATAATAACTTACTGAGAGAGTCAACAGAGACGAATATGGTGTTTGGTTTCAATAGTGGACTCAACTTTGAGAGCACGAGTAAAAAACCTGTGAAAACACACACTAGTGGTGGCGAGCATCTTGAAGTGTTAGACGAAGAACCAAAAACTCCTTCGACTATAGAGCCTGCGAAGCCTACAGAGTCTACGACTAGTGTGATATCTTCGCTAGCGTTAGTTCTCGTTGGAGTGATAGTGAGTAGGTTCGTGGTGTGAATAAATGAGTTTGTATATTGGATATGGAGAAGGTGGTGCCACGTCAGAGAAAAAAGAGCCACCGCCGCCATACGAGACTGTTTTTAACGTCAACGTTAAAAACTCAGAAATTACGAGATACACATCCACCAGAGTGGAGAAAATAGAAGACGGGAGGTCTCGTCTCTTTCAAAACACGTATCTCAAAAGTCCGACTGTAGACGTCGGCGCCGACTTTGTGAAAAATTCGAGATCTAGAAGGATGGTCTTTGAGTGTCCAGAGCTAACTCGTGTTAACGTGTCTATATTCGTGGTTTTCAAGTTACTAGCCACCCCGTCAGTGGATAACTACGGATATATCGTTGGTAACGACAACGGCTCCTACGATAAGTTCATAGGCTACAAAACGGGGTCGAACTACCAACTATCGTATGGCGGTGGGTGGCCTGTGCAAGAATATAACTGCACGTTACCAAGCGGAGTCGTGGGGACTGACAAGCATCTGATATCCTGTCATTGGCTGATGAAAGGTAGTCACGTACGTGTGAATAACATGATATTGTCTCGCTCAGCCTTCAACGCGAATATTAAGAGTATTGGTGCTCCTTTTGGGTCTATATTCTTTAACGAGCGTCTCGAAACAACAGAGAGAACAACAGGTGTATCCGGTGAGATCTACGGCTTAAAAGTTGTCAGTGGGTTTCTAGAACCTGTTGACATATCAAAGCTGAACAAGAGTATGATGATAGAGTACGGACTAGTTTGAATAAATGAGTCTATATCTTGGGTATGACACGGACAAGACGTCACGGCCAGCGAAAAAACTTCCCTACGAGACTGTTTTTGGTATCAACATGTCTAACGCGTTGATCACGAAACATACTGGCAGGACAAGAGTCACGAGAGTCAAAGACGGGAACTCTTACTTTCACCAAGAAGTCTACAGTAAGAGTCCTTCGATGGGTCCACTGAGGGATTGCCTGCACAACGTGAGGTCGTCGAGGATGTTATTCGACTGTCCCAGACTCACTACGATCAACGTGTCCATCTTCATAGTCCTCAAACTAATTAAGCCTCCGACTCCTGGAGGTTGGTCATATATCGTGGGTAACGATGACGGGTCCTATGACAAGTTCGTTGGTTACAACGCTGCTTCGAATGACAAGATATCATTCGGAGGCGGATGGCCAGTCGGAGAACTTAACTGTACGTTCCCGACGAGCGTCAACTGGCAGAGTAAGCATCTGCTTTCATGTCACTGGATGATGGACGGGAGTCAAGTTCGCGTGAACGACATAATGCCGTTGAATGGCGAGTTCATCGCAAACAAAAAGGCGTGCGGAGCCTCGTTCGGCTCTATATTTTTCAACGAGCGGTTCGAGACGACGAGAATGGCTGATGATCCGTTCAGCTCAGCTTTCTCCAGCAAAAAAGCACCATCATTAAACAAACCAGTCTCTTCCATGATCTACGGACTAAAGATCGTGAGCGGTCTATTAACACCAGCTGATATCTCAAAGTTGAACAAGAGCATGATGTTAGAATATGATATCATGTGAGAGTCACAATTATTTTTTTTGTAACCGTTCGGGTTACAAAAACAACGAGACTCTACGAGTTCTAACCTTGCAAGTTAGGATATAACTCCGGTGCAGATGGGTCCGTTGGTTTCCCTCTCACCATTGTTTCAATCTTGTCAGCGAATAGTCGACTGTCAGTTTCCTTGTCTGTCCTCTCAATGACCTTCTTGTTAGTTTTGACTGACTTGAACCTCTTCACCGTGTGCTTGATACCCTCCGATCCAGACAATACCGTCGCTGCACCAATAGCAACAGCCGCTGATATAGGGTTCGGAACTAATATCGATGTGACTATCCCGCCGACGAGCACGACTGTGGTCACGACTATTTTCACGATAGCTTTCACTTTCAAACGTGTCATCTTCTTCTTCGAACTTTTCAAATCTTTCTTCACTGTGAGACTCAGCTCTTCTAAGTTTTGGCCGTACATGTCTTTATTAGTAACGTGGAAAGTCTCGTAGTGATCGCTCACTACGAGAGTTGTGTACTAAGGGAGGCATTGTATCACCTCACTTGAAAGGATCATCGGGAATGAATTTCTGCTTCTGAGCGTATTTCACAGCAACTGTCCCAGCAGTTACCGCAACCGCGAGTTTCAATGTTCCAACGAGACTACTTGGTGCTCCGAGAGACTCTCCAAGAACCTTCTTACTTGCCATACTAATTCCAACTGCAGCTGCGACGTAGAGCAAAGTGTTATAGACTTCGTTCATAATAACTTTTCGATCTGTCATCCTTTTATTATAGTGTCAGTCGAAAGACTCTAACGCGTTAGCGTACGGTGTGAACGTCGTTGTGACTCGACTTTTCGGTTCCTCTTGTGGAGATTCTTGAAACTTGTCTTGAGAACCACTATTTTTATAGACGTAATACAACGCACCGACTCCAGTGATAGCTCCAATGGTTCCAATGACGTAACCGAAACTAGAAATGCTTTGACTGTCATCACAGTCCTCACTCGCAAACTTCTCGCGAGCTTTTCTTCTCTCTTTCGCGTCTTTGCTGATCGCAGCGAGTCTCTTTCCCGCAGCGACTCTTTTCGGGTCTTTAATTTTATCAGACTTGTTACTCGTTATGGTTTCCATGTCTCTTTTATTTAGTTACAGTTAACTGTGAGGTCATCTCACAGTTAACTCACAGGTCATCTAGCAGTTAACTCACAGGTCATCTAGCAGTTAACTCACAGTTAACTCACAGTTAACTCACAAAATACCAAGGGGGGCGTTATAGATAACCTTGGTACGACTACTTCAGTCTACCACTCATCTCACCAATTTGTTGACTCTTGAAGTACTTGTTCTCGTATTCTAACGTGCTTATCTTTTTCACTCGGAACCGCGCGTATTCTTCCAGCTCTTCAATCTTTTTCTCAAGTCTCAAAACTTTCAATGCGTAATCTTCTAACTTCGAGTGACCATTTGAGCGAACTCCTGCGAACATGTTTATTGTGACACTCGTGTCATCTAGAGCGGCTCGTCAAATATCAACTTCGCTCCGATTGTGATAAGCTCGTGACCACACCAAGCGAGAAAACAACCACCGAACATGACTGCACCACCTAGAAACCCTCCCACCACACACGCTTGTCGATCATCTCCTTCACCTCACATCTGGTGAGCATCTCCTCTTCATTCTCACTCTCGAACTCAGACTCAGTTATCGGATTGTTGTCGTTCATTTATTAGTGTAGTGAGAACGAGTCGCTATAAGACCAATAAAAGAGAGATGACTGCTATGATAACGGGTGGTCTATTTAATGCACTCGCATTCGCTGGTGCTGGGTTTCTGTTCAAGAGTCTTGACGGGAACAAATACGGCGACGAAATGAAGCGTCACAACCTTGCCTCAGAGAAACTCGCGCGAGATAGAGAGTTGTGGAACGAAAAAGAAGTCGAACACCGCGACAAACTAGCGAGACTTCGACTCGCCTTGTCGGACGCTAACCACAACATCAATGACACTAACGCAGCTCTCGACGAACTCAACGCAACACTTCGCGAGACACACGCGAAGAGACCGGAGTTGAGAGACTACTACACACCGTCACCGGAGATGAAGGAGTACCTAACGATAACTGAGGGGGTGATGTTCGCTGGCATCGGGTGGGTTGGTTACAAGGCATATAACTACGTCGTGTTTAAATCGAGAGGTCGTCGCTAGACTTTTAAGAGTAGAGGCAGGTTAATAAAGGATGAGTATTAGTTTTGGAAAACGTGTCGAGAACAAGAAGTACAAGAGCTCTACAGTAGCTATCGAGATGGGTCCTATCCTCTTCAAGGATGTGTTCACCTTCGGAGTGCAAAAGAGCAAGTTCGATAATGAAAAGTTCACAGCTGCCTTGTGTCTTAACGAAGACCAGCTAGCGAACTTGGAAGGTGTTGGTAACGAAATCTTGAAAGGTCTTGACGACAAAGCCATCACAGAGATCAAAAGCGGTCTGTACAACGACAAGGTCTACGTCAAGTGTGACCCAAACTTGTTCAGTGCCTACACTGAGGCAGACAAGGAGATTAGTTTCAACGAATTAGTCAAGATGGAGAAGTTCACCGTGAACGCTGCTGTCGACATTAGCAGCGTGTTTTTGAAAGATGGGGTAGCACATCTTCAGTTGTATCTCCACGAGATGGTAGTGAAAGACGAAAAGAAAGTTGAGAAAGTGAAGAGGAAGCGTGTGGTCTTCTAAGTTAGATCGTGATCTCCAAACAGTCATGTTTGGAGATACAAGTAAATGATAGTTGCACTGTACTTGCTCAGCACTCTCGTGAGCAACTATTTCTCTATTGAGAAGACAGCTTTCGAACTTGAAATGGACAGACTTGCCGAGATTTTGTCTCTCATGATCGAATCATCAGACGTGTATCTTAAAAACGTACGATGCAATAAAGAGACATGACACGACCAAAGGGCTCTTTAAACAAGATACAGAAACCGAAAGTGAAGTACGTTCGAAAACCAAAACCAAAAGAAGAGAAGAGCGAATATCTCACGCTAAAAAATTTGAGATCTATCGCGAAGGAACGTGGTGTAAAGCTAACGACAAACTCGTCTCGAAACGTCATCAGAGAGAAACTCGACATGGAACCAGAGGAGTCACCAAAAAGATATGATCACTGTAAGGGTAAGAAACCAGCCCAAGTCATGATCAAGACAAACGTAGCCACTGGTGAAGAGACTAGATATAAGTCTATATTCGAACTGGCAAACAGCGTGAAGATGTTCGCTGGTTCTATCACGTATCGTCTCAAACATGGAAAAGACCTCGTCTTCGATGGGGTGGTCTATAAGGTTCGAAAATCTATGTGAGGTCACTTTTTGAAAGACCCCGCGTCTTTCAAAAGAATCAACCACCCACTTGTCTTAAAGCAGTGCTACAATAAAGGTGATGAACTACTTCAGGAAAAAACTTAGTGAATGGTCGAGTTGGGTTGTTGGAACCCCAGAACCCACTGTCGATCCACCGAAGTCTTACTTGAAGACCAAACTCGGTGAGTGGAGTGACTGGTTTGTTGATCACACACCTGAGTCAGTTAGAACTAGAGTCGCTAGTGCTTTCACAACTCTCAAGAGTAAGGTCAGCCCCTTACTCGTAGAGTCAGAGGAAGAGGAGTTTCACGACGCTGAAGATCACGTTGTAGAGAAGACCGAGAAGTTCATAAGAGGGTTCTCGGAGACTTTCACCATCGAGGCTCGAGAGAAAGTAGATCCGAAGACTTTTCTCGAAAGATCGAAAGACCTCGTGATCGATCTTTGGCGTAACGAGGTGAAGAAGCGGAGTGGTTTGAAGACGAAACTCGCTCTAGAATGCGTCATGGTTAGAGCGACTGACAGCGGACCAGTGGAAGCAGTAGCGATGTTTCGCTCTCTCGTGAGTACCACGTTGACTGGAACTGACATGAGTGAGCTATATGACAAGTCAGTCGGAAAAGTTCTCGAGAACTTAGCGACCTACTTGAAGAAAGGTAGTGGATGGAGGGTTTTGAACGTCGTCAAGTTAGACATATACATCGACACCTACAAGCCGATCAGTGCGTCATCTTACATCCCAACACCAAAAGTTCTAGCTGATAAGAAAGCTATCGTCAACGTTCAAAACAAGACCGGCAACGAATGCTTCAAGTGGGCTATAACCTCTGCTCGAATGTTGAAACAGGACCATCCCGAGCGACTCAACAAGATGATGAGAGACGAGTCTGAGAAATTCGACTGGACTGGAGTCTCATTCCCAACACCATTATCAGACATTAAGAAGTTCACGAGAAATAACAAGATCAACGTCAACGTGTTTGCACACGAAGAGAAAACTGGTGTCTACCCACTTCTCATCGGAGGTGAGTCAAAAGACACTATTAACTTACTACTCATCACGGAAGAGGGTGAAGATGGGAACGTGAACTCACACTACGCATGGATTAAGAACATGAGTAGGTTATTATCCAGCGTGAAAAGTAAACATAATGGGAAGATCTACTTTTGCTGTAGGTGTTTGAACAACTTCACCTCACAGGAAGTCCTGGAGAAACACGTCGAGCGTTGCTCCAACGTGGACAGCATCAAGACCGAAATGCCGGAAGAGGGGAGCTTCATAAAGTTCGAGAACATCTATAAGACACAAGACGTGCCATTCACGATCTACGCAGACTTCGAGAGTTCCATAGAACCTATTGACACGTGTGTTAACGATGACACACGTAGCTCGACGACCAAATACCAACACCACACACCGTCCGGGTTCTGCTTCCATCTCAAGTGTTTCGACGACGACTCACTCCACTACGAAGAACCCTATCTCTACACCAAGATGGTTGAAGGTGAAAACATCGGCGAGAAGTTCGTCGTAGAGCTAGAAAGAACTGTCAAAAACATCTATGACAAGTTCAAAAAGGCGAAAGAGATGGTCTACGGATCGGACGATAAGAAAGTTCATGATGGTAGTGGGGTGTGTTGGCTATGTCAAAAAGACTGGACTCAAAAAACCAAAAAGGGAAAACCAGATCGAAAAGTGAGAGACCACTGTCATCTCACAGGCAAATACCGTGGAGCTGCTCATAGTAGTTGTAACTTGAAATATAAGTTACCGAAGTTCATCCCAGTTATTTTTCATAACGGGTCTGGCTATGACTCACATCTCTTCGTGAAAAACCTCAGTGTCACAGAGGGTGACATCAAGTGCATTCCAAATAACGAGGAGAAATATATCTCGTTCAGTAAGGACATCATCGTGGACTATGAGACAGATAACGACGGAGAAGAGAGACCTATCAAGAGAGAAATCAGATTTCTCGACAGCTTCAAATTCATGCCATCGAGTTTGGACAAGCTAGTCAAAAATCTTGATAGTGACGACCTAGTCTCAACCAAAAGAGTGTTTGAAGACGACTTCAAGTTAGTCTCTCGGAAAGGTGTCTATCCCTATGAGCATATGACCGGGTTATCATCTCTCGACGAGAGATGGTTACCAACTATCGAGAAGTTCCACTCTAAACTCAACGACACCGACATCTCTGAAGAAGACTATCAACACGCTACTGAGGTTTGGAAACACTTCGATATGAAGACTATGCGTGAATATCACGACCTCTACCTTAAGACAGATGTCATGTTACTCGAAGACGTCTTTCAGAATTTCAGAAAGACGTGTAAAATACACTACGATCTCGATCCAGCGTTCTATTTCACGTCACCTGGACTAGCTTGGGATGCACTACTCAAATTCACTGGACAAGAGCTCGAGTTAATAACAGACATCGACATGCTCTTGATGATAGAAGCCGGGATCCGTGGTGGGGTTAGCACCATCACGAAAAGGCACGCTGTCGCGAATAACAAGCACATGGATCATGTCAACAGTGATGTAGATGTGGAACGCACTGGTGACTCACTATATGACCCAACGAAACCAAGCGTCTTTCTACCAGACTTAGACAAAAATAATCTCTATGGTGGTGCGATGTGTGAACCACTACCCACACACGGTTTTAAGTGGATGACAGAAGACCAGCTAGCGAACTGGAGAGACACGCCATGTGTTCTAGAAGTGGATCTAGAATATCCAGAAGAACTTCACGACCTTCATAACGACTATCCACTAGCACCGGAGAGAGTCATGGTTAACGGGATAGAGAAGCTCATCCCGAACTTGAATGACAAAGCTAACTACGTGCTCCACAAGAAAAATCTCGAGTTATATCTTAGGTTAGGATTGAAGCTCACGAAAATCCATCGTGGGTTCACATTTTTCGAGAGTCGGTGGATGAAACCATATATCGACCTCAACACACGACTTAGGACAACAGCAAAGAACGAGTTCGAGAAGGACTTCTTCAAGCTTATGAACAACAGTGTGTTCGGTAAGACGATGGAAAACATCAGGAACAGGGTTGACATTCAGCTAGTAACTACCGAAGAGAAGATGAGAAAGTTAGTTGCCAAGCCTAACTACCATCACAGAACTATTTTCGACGAGAACTTGGTCGCCGTCCACATGAGACGAACCAAAGTGAAATTTGACAAGCCTGTCTATCTCGGGATGTCTATCTTAGATATTAGTAAGACTATCATGTATGAGTTTCATTATGACTATATCAAACCGAAGTATGGTGATAGAGCTACTCTACTTTTCACAGACACGGACAGTCTCATGTACGAGATCTTCACTGAGGATTTCTATGACGACATCGCTGACGATGTTGAGAGAGAGTTCGACACGTCTGGTTACTCGAGAAACCACCCGAGTCGTATTCCAATAGGTAAGAACAAGAAAGTAATTGGCATGATGAAAGATGAGCAAAATGGTGAGCAGGTGTTGGAGTTTGTCGGACTCAGAGCTAAGCTCTACGCTCTCCTAACACTACGTGGTGATCAGAAGAAATGTAAGGGAGTTAAGAAGGCTGTGGTTGACAAAGACATAGTGTTTGACGACTACAGAGAGTGTCTTTTCAGTAGACTACCTATCTACAAGACCATGAATGTGTTCAGATCTCACAAACACGAGATTTACACGGAGGCTGTGAACAAGAAAGCCTTAAGTGCTGACGATGACAAGCGACACATCTTACCAGATGGGATTAACACGTTGGCACTAGGACATTTCAGAATCGAGTAGTTCAAAACGATCACTTAAAGAGAGAGATAAAGAATGGAAAGAAAAGGGAACAAGTGCTCTTCATGTAAGAGAGCGAGTCACGTGTACGGGACCATCTCCAAGTGTCACTGTGGTAAGCTAGACACATTCGACGTTCAGCGCACTCGAGTTAGGCTGCGCCCTGCCGAAGAGTCTTACATCAAGCGACACGTTGACAGAGTCCTAACACTAGAACACGGGATTGTCTTCAGCTTCCTCGAAATGTTCTCCGCCTCGATAGTCATGAGTCACTACCCACGAAAGTTCTCAGACGAGTTCAAACTTAAAATGAAAGAACACATCGAAGTATTTGTAGGTTGCTCGTTAAACGGAGGGCGACTCATCATCAAGAGTGGTAGTCTCAAGTTGCACGCGAGGCATATACCTATGGTGTTTCCAATAGTCACAGCTTGGTTCGATGTGAGCCCATAGTCACCTATTAGAAAAGTTTTTTTTAAAAAAAACAAAACCAAAAAGGTTTTGCTTTTGACTTTTGAACGAGCGTAGCGAGAACGAGCGTAGCGAGAACACGTGACGAACACATGTCGACGTCGCCATCTTGGAAAATGACGCCGCCATCTTGGAAATAATTTTTGGAACACGTGGCGAACGGTTTTTGGAACACGTGGTGAGCACGTGTCTTAAAATAGTTTTGTTTATTGTTTTGGAACACGTGGTGGTGACGTCATCTTGGAGGTGTTCGAGAAACAAAACTTAAAATAGTTTTGTTTGTTGTTTTGGGGAGACGCCATCTTGGATTTACTGGGATAGGGGTGAGAGTTCTGGGACAGTTTTTTGGTCTTGTCCCAGCTCTCTCACTTCCCTACTACTTTTAAAAAGACAACAAAATATGAAAAGAAAAAGTAATGAACTTGAAAATGAGGTGACCAATGATGAATCACCCGAGGTAAGGAAAACACCGACTGTGACAAGTGGTCAACAAATAAAATAATTTCTTGAAAGGAAAAAAATTAAAATTGGGGGTACAGATATAATAAAAATAAACGGTGTTGCAATAAACCATCATGATTTATTATACGATTTAACGCATAATGTCAGCAAACAAAACATGTTCAATCTTACACAACAAAAGCAGACGGCTGCTTTAAAAGAATTGAAAAAATTACATATGCCTGCCTATTATATACGAAATATAAAATTACGACAACGTTATATAAATTTGGGAAAAACCACTTCGGGTCTTGCGAGTAACGAAGAACCATCTACATCACTCACCACCCACATTCCTATACCCTCAAAACCACCCTATACAACACGAAGAAAATGGCGACGCAAAAATCAATGAATTTACATTGTTTTTTAACCCAATTTTTATTTACGAACGAGATTAATAAAATTTCAAAAATAAATACGTTTTTAAATAAATATTATTTGGGTACATTTCCTGCAAATATTTTTCCTAAAAAAATTTATTATCCCTCGTGTTGGATTTGGAATACGGATGAAGCAGATCAAAACGGTCAACATTGGATTGCTATATGGGTGGATAAAGAAAAACATATGAATTTTTTTGATAGTTTTGCAAAAGATGTCTCGTTTTATAAATGTGAATATTGGTATGATTATAGTGTAAAAAAAGGACTAACATTTCAATATATTCAAAGTAAACAATTACAATCCAAAAATACTGGCGTGTGTGGAAATTGGAGTTTATTATATTTATACAATCAATGTCGTAATGAATTCGAAAATAATAATAAACAAAAAATATTTAAAAATGAACGTATTAAACTAAAAAACGATATTAAATTTAAAAAAAAAATAGAAACAATTTTAGGTAGTGTACTACTCGTAGGAATATATAATAAAAAATGTAAAAAAAATTGTAAGAGTAATAACAATCAGTCATGTTGTAGTTTTAATAATGCCAATTTTTAATTAAACAAAAAAATTAACTATTTACAGGGGGGTTTATTTATTGTTTTTTTATCTAAAGGGTCCCAATGGGTCAAAACCGCTAAAATTATAACCTCCTTTTTGTTTTCTTTTTCGAATACCCCCTTTTTGTTTTCTTTTTCTTTTTCGAATACCAATTCCCAATTGATTTCCAACTAACGATCCCAAAGGTCCAAAAATATCTAGAGCACTACCCCCTTTTTGTTTCTTTTTTCTAAGGATAATTCCCCTCCTGCTTCTATATCTTCTTCTTGCCATGTTATTAAAAAAAATTCATACACCCCCCCCCCCATACTATATATACTTTTAAAAAAATTTCAACAACTCTTTTTATTTTTTTTAACAAACATTTATTTTTCTTTTTACATTTATTTACAAATCATAGATTATCGTTGATTCATGGGGAAATACATTGGTTCTAATTCTACAATTTTCATACCCTTTTCTACAATTATCAAATACCAAATAACCATAGGGTTTCTCATTAATTTCACTTAATACTTTATTAAATCTATTTCTATTAATTTTTTTATTATCACATATCGTATACATATTATAATCGCTTAAATTTTTAAACATAACATAATATTGACTATTGACACGTAAATTTCGCAATTTTTATTACCATATGTTAAATTTTGACATGTAAAAATAACGCTAATATTACGATGATGGACATCTTGAGTTGCAATATTATCTATTCTTTCAAGATTTTCTTTTGATGATGTTGCAACTAACATGAGATCATCTAATATTATTAACGTATTTTCACGGGTATTCGTTTGTATATCAGTAATGCGGGGAATACCCTTTTGACAATCAATAAATTCAACACTAATATCTGTTTTTTCCGCAAGAACTTTTTCCATTTCAGCGTACAGAGGTTGATAAATTGAATATAAATAAACAATTTTAACAATTGCTGGTGTAATCATAATGTTAATATTTTTCAATAATTGTAATATCCAATATGTTTTCCCACTTTGACTAGGACCACATAACGTTAACATAAAAGGGTGTTGAAATGGTAATGAAACATTGTTCATTTCAGTTATCTAAAAATCCAAACGGTATCGTATTAAAATTATTTTTAACAACACGTTTATTAAATGTAAATGAAAATTTTTTTATTTCATCCTCAATAAAAATATGATTAAGTTTATCTTTACATATTTTATTGTGATATTTAATTTCGATGATCTGATCTTGATTTTTAACACATTATGTCAATGATCAAAAATTCAATTTTTCTTTTATTGTTTCATTTTTTAAAGTAAAACCTTTGACATGAATACATTCCTGATTTAAATTAGTTATATACGCGTAACATTTTGGACCCGTTGAACAAAAATTTGTTATCCATTCATTTTCATTTAATTCATTCGTTAAATCTTATAAATAATTTCCCGTTTTAACATCAGTATAATTATTTTCATCAGATATATAAATAACAGAATCTGTATCAAAATATAAAACGCGATCGTCTAATTTAACGAGTAACTCGTATAATTTCAAACGCGCATATGCGGTGACAAAACATGCAATGATTACATTTCCCGTTTTTAGAGGGGTTGTTGCATCATCAATTTTTTCATATGTACAACGTAATAATGTTTCGTTTATAAATTCCATCGATGTTAATTTTTTACTTTTATCATTGGCAATATTTAATAATTCTTCATAATCGTTTAAAAAACACACTTGTGTATTATTTTCGTTTTGAGCAAATTTTCCCCATAACGAATTTAAAAATGTTTTTGCAATAGTTCTTAATGCCGGATTTTTCTCTATTTTGTCTTTATCTAAAAAAACATTTTCATTTTTTAAATAATCATTACAATACTGTTTAATTTTATCATCATTTTTACTTCCATCTGCGTTCAAACAATCCGTAGGAATTCCTGAAGATTCTTGTTTGATTTTTAAAAATTGATTTACGTATTGTGAAAAGATTTTTTCTTTGCGTTCAAAATGATATATTTCGTAAAGAGCAATTATTTTATATCCCTTATCTATAGCAACATTAATCTCAACACTAGTGCAAGTACCCGTCAAGTATCGATCGCTTTCATTATGTTCACATTTATTACATTTATCCACAGCACATTTATAACATAATGGAAATAATAATTTCCCATCTATTCTAACAGGTAAAACAGGAAAGTAAATATTTCGAGGAGGTGAAATACAACATTTTACTAAACCAAATATGTCCTTGATTTTTATTTTATTACAATCCTCGCCCAGTAAAATAGTAGGATGACCCACAGGAAAATCATAATTTTTTTGTACATGAGGGTATAGCGATGTAAAATCTACGTAACTTATTCGTTCGTTGGGTTTTGTTTCTTTAAATAAACATACGGGGGAAGTTCGTCCCCCATATAATGCGTCACGTGGTGTTAAAGGAGTAAACGGATAAAATTTTCGTTTCTTTTCAATTAATTGTTTCTGTGTATATTTTTTTTCTTCTAAATAATCACATTCCCACATCTCGATTAATTTGTAACCGGCATTTTTTATTGTCCAAGAAAAACGTTGCGTATTTGCATATAAATTACTAAATTTTTCGTTTGTAAGAACGTTTAATGCATAGGGGTCAAAACATTTGGGACATCCGTGATAAAAACAACCATGAAATTGATATATCGTTTCATTATAAAAACCATCGACAAAACGTCCTAGAATTTTTTTCTCCCCATTTTGTGAACAGATATATTCTAAATTTCCTCCTAATTCTCGATTAATTTCATCTAACCAATCAATAGCAATTAAACTCTGTTTTACACCCCCCCCCCCTATACCCCGAAGCAGGAATAATTCCTACACAATTTTTTTTAAAAAAATTAGGTCTATACACTTTCAAAGCTAAACTAGCAATCGTAATACAATTCTTTGCATAAAAGGGGGTGATATGACCTATGGTACCGATCATTGTAGAAAATTTAACACATCCCTTTCTTAAAATATCTACATCACTACAACAATAATAATAAATCTCTTTACGAAATATATATTTCTCTTTCTTTTTTTCTAAATACCATTTTTCAAATTCATTAAGTGTTGCTGTATTCATATGTTTCGTATCAAAAATTTCCGATCTACAATTTCACCCTCATAAGTTAAATCGTAAAATTCATAGGGATGAAATCCCTTACATTCCCCTTGAAGATCCATTGCTTTTGGAATATCCGCTAATTTCATACTAAAAAACAAATAACTACTCAGGTACATTAATGCCTGGGTCAAATTTCATTTGCGATAATAAATCAAGGAAAATAAAAATAAATATTATTTTACGCTGGCTATTACACAAATTGTATTGTTTCTGCAGTTAATGTTCTTCGTATCCATTTTAACTATTTTTTGAAGCATTTACGTTTTGTAGCAGGAGCTCGTGTGATCAGTTAAAAGCATTAATTCATCGATAAAAATAGCGCATTTACAAACGCGGTCTGCCGGGTAGGAAAATCACTCTCGCGCAATTACCTTTCAGTGCGTTTTGTAAGTTCTAAGGTTGTTCTTCAATGTTCAAAGTTGGAAAGTAGGAATATTTTTAGTAATGATTATGATAAATGACATTGAAAATAATGCGCGCTGCATTCCTTAGAATTTCGTTAATTTTAAGTTATTTACGAAGCGTAAATGTCACTTTTACGGTTTGATCCTTGAAGTTGAATACAATGTGTAGCAACATATTTGAAATCAGTGAATGGTAGACTGCGACAACCTTCCCGGCGAAGCAATTGAAATTCACAATTTAGAGTCTAAACACATTTTCCAAATGCGCCATTTTTTACGCTTGAGCCGAGGTACTCGTCACAGCGGTAGAACAATTTCATGTCAACAAAGACAAAAATCCGCTGCCAAAATGACACGGCAAACATAAGAAATGTAACCAGTTGCACGTTTCCCTTCGAAAGTGCAGTATAATGCTAATTTCGATATTCAATATTGTGTAATATAATGTTAAGATGGCCAATTTTCACGTCTCTTAACGCGTTTTGAAATATTATATCCTACCACTTGAGTCTTGCGTAAATTGCGCAAAAATTCCATTTTATTTATCATTATTGTCAGACGATGAATCATCGAATGAATCGATTGGGATTGATTCTAGTCTTATACGCATCCATGCACATGTATACATTTTCGGTTACAAGTCACAAGCGGCTGTAAAACATAAATTCTCTACAAGAATAGAGTTCGGCGCGCAGGTTAATGGTCAGTCGAAACAACAACAACCGAACCTCGGTTGAGCATGCAAATGGCGATATAAAAACTCAAATATTTTTCTGAGAACTTAAGTAAGGGGAACTGGATTTTAATTACAGTAGCCAATACATTTATTTGGCAAGTTTGTCTTGAAATGAGATTGAGGGCCCGCCGCGGCTAGCAGACCTTCCGCAGCGGCAACATAATTTTGTTTCACGTTCTTTAAATATCAGCATTCTTACATATGCAAGTTTCCGAATGGGCCGGGAACTAGGAACAAAACTTGCTTAGTAAAAACGAACACAACATATTACCACAGGTTAACTGTGATTACTTGATTATGGGATATCTGTACTGACTCTGAACGCTCGCTCCTGAAAGGCGCCATTTTATTCGAATGAAATTGATATGTCGCAAAAAGGACGACGTGGCCGCGTGCATAAAGCACTGGTTCGAGGAAATATTTGACCCAGGCATTAACACACCTGAGTATCGAGGATTCTAATATTTTGTTCTTTAATTATTAAACTCATTATTTTAGTACCGTTCATTATAGTATTCGGCATTATCTGTTTTATTTCTAAAATATATTTTAAAATAAAAATAGTATCAAATCTACCCCCGTTATGAGCTATCCAAACGGAATTTTTTTGTTCAAACATAAATTCACATAAAGTTTCAATAACATTGTTATCAAAAATAAATTGTCTATTCCCACAACAACTAACTTTTTCAATAGTATTATCGATAATTTCTTGATCCTTTTTTTCAAATATTTTTGTTTTTTTAAATTCAATATGTTGACATTTTTTACATACCTTTTGGACGATACAATAAAACGGTACGAGCAATTTAGTTTCGGTTACTTTTGTTTCAAAATAAAAATAAAATAAAGTGGGTTCACTTTCTTTCCTCTTGTTATATTCAAGTGAAAGGGGTTTCACATAACAAAAATGAGGTTGTTTCATGTATTTATCACAATGAAAACAAAATCGTTTGCTACAATCATGTATAACTGTTGTATTAGAAAAAATGAAAAAGAATCGAGGACAAATTTTGTTACAGGTTTTACAATAAAACAAATATTGACACGGTGTTAAACGGTTATAATTACTATGAGAAGGTTTAAAAATTTTATTTGTTAAATGATTTGTAAAACAAATTTCATCATAAAAAATTATATCACAACTGCTACAAATAAGTTTATTATTTTTATCTTTACACTTATTCGGATATTTATAACATCGTAAACAAGTTAAGTTATTTGTAGCACAGGTGATTATCGACATATTCATGGCGTGTAAAATAACTCATACATTTAACACAAAAAGAACTGGTGCTGAGTTTAGAAAATTCCTTTATGCTTAAGACTACATCGTAATGATTATTATTTAACCATAAACATACAATTTCATTAGTCAATTTAATAAGATTACCCTCACTATCAGTTCGTGAATCATAAACTATATTATCGGAATGAGTGTCAGCATACACTAACAAATCAACACCCTGTTTTTTTAAATAATTATTATATACAAAATTAAACTGTGTAGCATCAACATTACCCTCGGGGATCCCACATTCCCGATATACATTTCGAATTTCTTCACACGTAAATAAATCATCCACGGGTTTATTTGGTTTTCTTTTCATTATAAAATATTTATAGTCTTGTTTTAAAAATGATAAACCCACTAATATTGCTAAAGCAAAACAACAATCTTTCACTGTACGAAATAATACATGGCTAAGAATATAAAATACACCCGTGCGAAATTTACGGCCATATTTTTTTACATTACTTTTCACACCGCCTTTATCTGTAGCATTTCCCTTATTCAAACTATTATAAATACTTTTTTTCCTTAATACACTATTTTTTTTTTTATTTGTACTTATTCCTGCGGGAAAAGTTTGAACTATTACCTTACTATTCCATCCATTAGCTATTATTTCTTTATTACTCTGCATAAATTTTTCCATAATATTTAAGAAATATTTAACGTCAAAGTCTTTCACGGGTAAAACGGCTGTAGAGAAAAAACTTTTTGGCGCATTACTAAAGATAAATCTAACATAATCGTCATCACTTTTTACATTTGCCCGTGCAATGTTAATTAAATAAGAAAAAACCAACGATAACGATTGAATAAAACTAATAAAATTAACCGTTTTTCCCCGTGAAAATCCAAAGAAAAATGTTGTTCAGTGACTTTAAATTTTTCTCTACTAATAGTTTCTATATGATTAACAGAAAAATAATCGTCTATTTTTTCATTTTTCTTACTTTCTTTTTTCTTATTAAATAAACTTACAATTTTATCTATATCTTTTTGACTATATTTTAATTTTTTTTGATCATCATTCATCTTTTTTTTTTCTAAAACAAGAAAAACACGCCGTTTTATTTTTATTTATGTTTTCGTCTTCTCCATCAACACGATCAATAGTAACATCGTATGAATCCTGTATATTAATACAAGTCAACGTAAGTATAGGAGGGATTTTTTTTGATAATAAAGAACCCATTTAAAAAAAACTAAAACAAAAAAAAGAGAATAAAAAAAAATATGAGTGAAATTGTGTATATTGAAATTTATTTACAATCGTCTAACGCACCTTATATTGGGTATGAAATTCAAGATAATGATCCTTCAATATTATTTACGCCGTATCTTTTAAGGTAATGTTTACTAAATTTTACAGAAGATAAAGAAAAGATAATACCCCTATCATCAAAGATTTTAAAACAAAGAATAACAGAATTAAAAAAAGAAATATACAACTGTCCCGAAGATATTATCTATAAAGTTGAATGTTTGGTAAAATTTATTCAGACACATGAAAAAAATAATGATTATTTAGGAATAAAAACTATATTTTAAAAAAAATGGTAAGAGTTAAGTTACCTCGAAAAAAAAGACGCAATGATAAATCTCAAAGTATACGTCACGTTCTTCAATGTAGAAGTAAAACCTTAAAAAAAATAAGATGTCGTAAACGAACAGCAAAAACAAAAAAATGTTGGATTCATTTAGCAAAACAAAATAACTTACGTATCAAGAAATCAACGATCCCCAATGCGGGTGAAGGATTATTTGCTTGGAAAAAACCTTTTAAACCCGATCGTAATATTTCTTATTACACGGGTCAAAAAACAACACAGGTCAAATTGGATCGTAAATATGGTAAAAACACTAATGCTGTATATAGTATTTGTAACGATGCAAACACTTGTATCGATGCTTATTTGACAACTCACGCCGCAGCACGTTATGCGAATAATGGGAAAACCGGTTCTATATATAAAAATAATTCCGATTTTGTTTACGACCCCAATAATAAAAAAATGTATTTAGAAAGTATAAAACATATAAAAGCCCATGAAGAAATTTTTGCAGACTATGGTGATTTTAAGGGGAAAAAAAGGCAACGTGGAGGTATTTTTAAAGGGAAAAAAAGGCAACGTGGAGGAAATAAAACAGTCAATAAATACGGCAAACTTTTTATAAACGATTTTAAAAAAGAGCTTAAAAAAAGCTAATGTAGTAAAAATTATTGCAAAACTAGGAACGAAAAAAATCAAAAGACATTTTCAAAAAGGAGGACTTGTATATCATAAACCCAGAAACCATGTTGAAAAGTTTTTAATGTATTAGTTTTTTTAAAAATAAAAAAATACATTCAGTGTATTATTTCGTTACATAAGAGGTTATTGTCCATTGAATATTTTTCTACATTATAAGCTCTTATTTCATTAAAATTTACACTGATGAAATTAGGGTAATCCACATTACATTCGCATTCCCCTTTACATTTTTTACAAGTGTATTTTATAGTTTTATTATAAAACCAAAAATCATAATATAATGCTATAATACTCCTAAAACACTCATAACTAAAACAATGTTTTCTATCATAATCTAGTATCTTTAAATATTCTCCAATTCTTTTGTCGTTGATACGTGGGGATAGGTCATCATTCCATGCTTCACATATTTTACGAAGAAATTCATAACATTCTTCTGGAATGTCGTGTTCCTCTTGATGTATAATATACATTTTGGGATTTTTTGAACGTTCTACTTCCAGTATAAATTTATACCGTACATATGTTTCATAATCAGCAATAGATATTAGTAGATGATATCTTGATATTTCAATTTCCACACTTCCTACTAAATGCCAAAAAAAAACGGATTCCACATAACTATATTGTGTTAAATCATGATAAATCTTATATCCCTCTTGATTTTGTACTCGCTGAAAAATAGCCATGACACGCCTCTTTGATAAAACGATCTTTATATATACCCCTATCTACGTATATCCATCAGAATAAACAATAGAAATATCGTATTCATTATAGGGTTTATCCGCTTCACCCGTTTTAATACCATATTTATAAAAAAAATGATCATCTATAAATTGAATGTTTTGAATCAATATAAAATCTTCGTCAGCAGGTAAATTATAAGCTAAATCTACAAAACGTTGATCATCGTTAAAGAAATTTTGCTCAGGATCAATAAAAATTGATTAGAGCTAAAATAGGGTTTATTAGGTTTTCCAATATATGTCCCCAGATCACCCTGTTCGAATATCTCTTTTTTAACTTGAACAATACTCCATCCTATTGCATCGTTATATTTTTCTCTAATATTATTTTTAAATTTTACATCAATACTATGAATTATTTTTCGTTTATACCAATTTTTTTCTTCTTGCTTCTAATTCTCCCATACGATAATTCTGCTCATCTGTTTGAAATTTTCTATGGTCACTAAATGTCAATGAAAAATCACTATAGGGACCTGGAGCACGAACATTTGTTTTAATTTTAAAACCGTTAAGAAAACTCGTTGGTATTACGCCGTGTTTCCAAGGAGATTGTTGAAACTCATATAAATTGTCTGCTGTTTTTAAAGCAACTGTCCCGTATTTTCTTGGATTCAAAAGCCAAAAACGTTCATTATAATGGATGATTTTTTTCTGACTCATTTTAATTCCAATAAGAGAAAAAAAATTAAGAACGTTTTATTGATACTATACGTACAATGATATCATTTTTTATATATTTAAATGTACAAAGGGTTGCTAAGATCATCTTATTTTTTTTAAAACTTCTCTCTCCTATTTTAACAAAATAGTATTTTTGATAACATGTACATCTTTAACAAAATAATACCGTTCTAATGTACGTTTTATTTTTAAAATATAAACAGTTGTCAAATGTACTTTTGATAATTTTTTAAACAATCTTTGTGTTTCTAAAAATAAAAAGGAAAATACAATCAATATTTTTTTGTTTTAAAATCAAAAGACACAAGTGTATTTTTTTTATTTAGGAAAAATGTTCAGGAGAGAATAAATTTTAAAAATTAAATTCCTTATCATACATAGCTAGTACCGATCGTTCATTTTCCCCATCTTCTAATTTACGAAACAAACATGCAGCAAATAAAAGACATTCAAACAAACTACAATGATACAATAAACATGTGGGTTCACTAGTATGATACCAACAATTTCTTGGCTTAAGATTATAAAACGAAAGTAAATAATCGTACTTCTCAATTCCAAAATATTCAAGATTAACACAATGTACAATAGTTTTTTCTTGAAGTGTTTTAACTAACGACGATTCTTTATGACCGCCTTTATACCCGATAATAGCATTTGGGGGAAAAACATTACGAAATAAATAACTTAATCTATTTATAAGTTCACTTTGACTAAAATAATCTCTTGATTTTTTTTCAGATAAATAGTCTAATCCATGACATCGATATTGATAGTAGACAGTAGACCGTTCCCTTCGAGTTAGTTCTTTGTAGGGTTTTAACTTCCCATCATAACAATGATAAATAAAATACTTGTTCGTTTGAAGTTCAAGAAAAGTTACGTCACGATAACTGGGTCTCTCTCCCTTAAACTGGTAACATTCACAATCCATTATATGTGTGATACGCGATAAAAATAATTTCTGTCGTTCTTGGGATATTTCTTCTTTACATTTGTTTAATGCACAATTATATTTACCCGCATACAACTCTTCGATAGTCGTCCCTTCAGATTCTTCCTGGAGGTTTGTCTCTAACGGGATATAGTCATCTGCTTCTTTAATTTCGCTGCTCTTCTTCTCAAATATTTTTGCCATCTCTCTCTCTCCTACACTCAGACTGATATTAATTATTTTCGACATCGGGTTTTATAATAGCATCCTGCGTAACTATGTGTTACTGTGGGTAGATTAGTTTGACCAATCAGAGTTCGTTGATTAAAGCTTTCATGTCATCCCGATGATTTGTGATACTCATGTACAATGAATGTGTGTTGTAGGAATTAGAGACGCGAATCCATAATTAGCGATTCCTTCTAAACAAATACTTGGGGATTAGTTGCCGCAATGCTATGTTGTGGGATTAACGACACGAATCCCTAATGTTGTTCTAAAACACACACACGTCAAATCAGTTGATATATTATATACTCGTGGGATTAGTTTATACATACAATAATACTTTTTTCAAATTTTTGATCAAAATCGTGTTAAATTCTACATGTAGAAATATATATTATAAGAATGGGAAAAATAGTATATATATACAAGTCGATTTCTTTAACAAACGCGTTCCATCATTCGTTTTTGAGAATGTCGTTAAACATTGCTGATAAAAGAAGCTATGCAGAAGCTAATGACCAGTGTCCCAATATTAAGACGATATTGAAAATTGTTTATTATATACAACATTTTCGTAACCGATACATTGGATTATTATTTGCCGTCTGTGACTTATGTGACTATTACTATGGGGGAATTATCGAATGTATGGAAATTGAATCGAGACAAATTGGTCGGGGATATAAAGATTACGCCTATATTGAAAAAATGAAACCTGAAATGAACCAAGATGAATGCAAGGATTGGCGAATCTTAACAGATAAACAATACTATATAATACCCGTTGTTCATACACAACGAAAATATTATATTTATGGTGAAAAACTCTGTGAGCGTTATCACAAATTACTATTAATACCCGCTCAAACATTAATGAAATCTATTTTTCATTTGAATGATAATCATTCTGATAATTTTTTTATTGAAATTCAAAACAGTTATTACCCAAGAAATGATATTTACCACTTTATTTCTATTACTATTAATGATGAGCAAACTACAATTCCTAAAGCGATAGGGTATGGAGGGTCTTATCTTTGTAATACATTACATAGACTTAATCGTTGTTTTAGTCATGAATTTACATATTGCTGTATTTATTTATATTTTATAGATCCGTTTTATTTGAAGGCTACTTTTTATTATCTACATAATTTAGATAATTTTGAGAAAATAGTGTATCAACTTGTATGTTGTTTTATTTTCTTTTGCGAAAATCATAACCCTATATCAAAACTTAAAACTAGTAACGATAGGGTTTATACTTTTAATCTCGATAAGATTGTTAAGCTGATGCTAACGAAAACCCCACCCTGTACCTGTTGTTATAAAAATTGTCAGAAATACTCTTATTGGTTTAAATTATTCTATAAGACAAGTAAACCCTATAAGTTTAAAGTCAGTTTATTTTCAGATCAAGTTAAAAATAATAGTATTATACAAAATAATAGCCCCCTTAGTTTACAATATTACCCCCCGCATATGGATATAATATATAATTATTCTATAAGGGTAAGGATTACATCTAATACCAGTACATCAACTACTTTTATTATTAACAGTATTATAGAATCATATAATATTAACTTTGAAGATCCTGACATTATAATACAGAGTATTGAAAAATTGTATGTAGACTAATTTAAAAAATTCAAAGAATATATTCCACAACCAAAACCACGATGTGTGTTTTTTATCATGGGGATATAAAATGAATTTAAGATGCGAATTTCTAAAATCTAAAATTGTTTGACGTACAAATATTTTGATATAATATTCCTCATTATCAATGTGTTTATATCTAAAAAAACACAGGATTAAAGCAAAAAATGCTATTATTTGTCCAATTTCATGGCGATCCATACGATTATAGACATCTAAAAGTTCACGTGGACATTTTAAATAGGCAATAATATTTTTAAATAAATTCTCATGTTCGTCAAGACATTTCCACACACTTTGTTCCATATTTTTATTGATTTTTATTTCAAAACGTGCCAGTTCTTTTACCATGACATTCCACACCTCCATGTTTTCACATTACTGATATTTTTATTTAGAACAATATCATTTTATACATTTCGGTTTCTTTTTTTTTAAATCATGTTTTCTTTTCAAATCCTTATTATTATCCATTATATATCGTTTTTCCATAAGGTCACTCGTAAATTTTCTAGAACGCCATTGCAAATATTGTTTATTTATATATAGTTTCTCAATATAGAGACCCTCTAATTCACGATATTTATCGCGTTGTGTACAAATAATATCTTGATCATAATTCGAATAGATTGTCATTCGTTTTTCTTCCTGATGTTCATCGCCTTTTTTTTCACGTTTCATATATATTAACGAACGTTTATAACATCTTTTCTTCAATGGTGGATCGTTCAATACTTCTCGGTCGTCTTCCTCTTCTTCTTCTTCCTCTTCTTCACACACTGGAAATAATGGCTGGGGTGAATTAGGTGGCTGTGGTAGTTGTGGTGGTGAAAGAGGAATAGGAGATAATGTTGGGGAAAGAGCATTTGCTAATTCATCCACAATTTGTAATAATTGTTTTCCTTGTTGAACGGGTACCATTTCATCACACATTCGTATTAAATTCGCAGGAGAAGGAATAGGGATTTGTCCGAAGAAATCAATGGGCATATCGTATATGTAATTATCTAATTCATCTACGGGCCGTGGCGGTGAGATCGTTTGCGGTGGAATAGGAGATGTATTATACTTTGCTTGCGGTGTTTGAATAGGTATATTATACTGTTCTTGCGATAGTAGAGGCGGTAGGTGGTTTACTTGTGTGGGTAGAGACGGTATCTTTGCTTGCCACGACGACACGTTATACTTCGCTTGCGGTAGTAGAGGTGAATTTACTTGCTGGGGTAGAGACGGTATCTTTGCTTGCCGTGGTGACGCGTTATACTTCGCTTGCGGATGTAGAATGTAACTGGGTTGTTCTTGAGCTATCGGTACAGCGAAATTTAATTGCGACTGTGCAATGTTGTCTTTAGTTGTACAATGTTTGACTTTCTTTGTTCCTCTGATTTCTTGACGGTATGATGTTTCACCATCTGAAATATCCAGAGCCTTATTACGATATTCTTGTCGCTCTAGACGACGTTGTTTTAACATTTTAGGAATATCTTTTCCCCTACTTTCAACCCGAGCAATTGATTTTCCACTTTCAATATTTTTATGAGTCTGCTTCACACGAGCCATAATGATATTGTGACTAACAAAATTAGGAACAAACGCTTATAAAAAACACGTTAAAAAAAATGGGGTATCCTGATTGGTTGAACTTAATTCCCTAATAAAATATCGGAGTATTCTCATTGGTTGAATGATAAAATCAATATTATAAGACGCCCGACTATTACTAATACATGTAAATCTTTTTAATCTTTTTGTTGACTTAATGCAGTACACTTTGCTTAAAAATATTTATCGTAAAACGTTGCAGGGAAAGATATAAAAACACACGTTAGAAGTCATATTTTTTTAAAACACTTTCAAAATGATAGCAGGTACTAAAGAAAATCCACTGTTGGTAATACTGACCGATTTAGCAAAGTATTTTTCACACATTGAATATCACGTTGTTGAATGTCGTAAAGTGGATATGTTACCCAACAATGCACGTGCCGATAGAATACTATATAAGATACTATTGTTATGGGATGAGAAATATATATATACCTACTCATCGGACGATTTTACACATTTGATCGGACAATTTGTACATGTAGCAATCGAGAAACCTCCGCCCTATCGACCATGAATCAAGCAAAATTTATAGATATAATATCTATGAAGGCTCTATCTCGTGAACGAAATCTACAGTTAATGGGTTCAAGACCCATACCCAAACCTGCTGGCGAACCGATACAGATGTATGACCTTTTCTTTAAAGATGAAGATAACAATTATTTTAAAATCGAATTCGATTCCTCCGAACACGCTAAGATTGGGAAAAGTATATATCTTACCAATCACTATATATTTATCGTAAAAGATTAATCCCTTTGTATATATAGACATCTCTACCCAAAAACATTAATTATTAGACACGATGGCAACAAGTATAGATATAAACGAAATTAAACTTGATAACGTGAAGTTATACAGCTCTGAGTTTTTATATGCCGTGTGCACAGACTCTGATTTTTACGTGGTTGACTTTATGCCAGAAAATAAAAATTGGTTAAATGACCGGGATAAAACTTGGCTAGATGAACGTCGCGGGATACTATTAAAAGATTTTAATCTTACCTCTGTTCTTAATACCCGAATGGGCGTCGAAGCTGGAATTATTATTGCTGTGATTCATCGACAGGAAAATCAAGAAGCTCTCGTGGGGAGGCATATCTTCTTTGTAAACTCGCAGACAATGTGTTGTAACAATCCAGAAGTATTACGTTAATACATGTATATTAAAAAACCATTTATCATATGATTTGACATGTGTGAATTAATGAACTCTCTCCCAAATACTTATATTATCGCGCAAAATAGTTTAACGGGTATCTTAAAATATATACTAAATTGTGTGAAAAGTGTAAAATAAAGTATCAAAAAGCATAAAAATATGTTTAAATAAGTGTAAAAATGCTTAAATATCTAGAAAATAGACGTATTTAAACACATAGCCCTACGGAAATATATATTTCACAGGGACTAATCCCTTCAAAATGGCCGCTAATCCATACAAGTAATTAAGGTTAGAACTCATTAATACCCATATTATATATCAAACTGTTTTGACATAGGGGGAGGAATCAGAACAAAACGCTTATTATATATGCGCGTCCTTAAGATTCATTGTTCCCACCCTATTATTAATCAAACTGTTTTGACATAAAGGGAGGGGATAGAACAAGACGCTTATTATATATACGCATCCCTAATCGTTTAACAACACGTATTGTTTCCTACCCATAATAATTCAATTGTTTTGACATGAAGGCTTTAATGAACGAACTCTGATTGGTTAGATACGGGGGAGGTTTGATTATAGAAACTCTGATTGGTTAAAGCCGCAAACCATTGTAATAGACCGTAGACGGTTATTATAAAATAATCACGTATGCGTATGTCAAACCAAAACGAATTCAAGCAAGTCACAAAGAAGAAGTGAAAAGAAAATAAACAAGAATATGGATGTAAGATAGCGCTAAAATGTTTTTACTGTCTGTATACAATCGACATGTATTTATGTTTTTTATTTCTCTCTTAGAAAGAAACCATCCCTCCACCCCCGATTAAAGATGAAACCCCCAACGTGGAAGCTATCCCGCTTTACGCGGACAACCCAAAGAAAGAAGAAAATGTAAGATAGCGCTAAAATGTTTTTACTATACAAGCGACATGTATTTATTATGTTTTTATATTTCTCTTAGAAAGAAACCATCCCTCCACCCCCGAGCGAAGACATCGAGGAAACAGTACCGGGGGTACTGCTCGTTCGCGATTTGGATGGGGAGAGCGAATGGGCATTCCGAGTCCAACCGGACTCGGAGTACTCGTTCGACTCCTATGACCCACCGTCGGACGAAGACGATGACCCTCGCGTGTGGGGGTACGTGGATACTCGGGGTGAGGCCTTTTTTTATTTTGAAAGTACGGACAAGATGGAAAAAATGAAATAATAATTTTATATTTTTAATTTGTAGGGGTGGTATATCGAGGGGTATTATACCCCACAAGAAAACCCCTCACCGATATCACAAATTTATTTGTATGAAAAGTTTTATTGTTTTCGTGTTTGTTAAATATATATATTCATCCAACTTCTCCATCAACTTCTCCATTATAAACAAAGATGACGGATAAAAAAATATAATTTACGAACCTCACTTGCTAGGTTTTCGAACATTTCCAAGCGTTAGATCGTTTAATGGTCTACAACATACGTAAATTATGTTAAGCATTATGTTGTATTGGCAAAGTTATTTGGAATCTCACACTACAAAGTTTAACAAAACTATCAAAATGCAGTCGCTTATCATGAAAGTAAGCAAAACAATACTAAAAAAGCAACAAGTGCCTCTTCTTGTTGCCTGTATTCGTACATGGTCAAAATTCTTGCTTGTTGATTGTAACATATTTCGCATTTGGGACGATGAAAGCGGTTGCTGATGAGACCTAGCGCTGTCAAAATTCTTGTATGTTTACGTGCAAAAACAAACGTTTATCTTGTAAAAAAGTCGCTCACGACAGGTTAAATGCTAAAAAGTGGTCGCGTTTGGCAGGTGGTCGCTAATTGCAGGTATATACATTTTAACTACAAATCGTCCATGCCAGCAAGTGGTCGTAAACGGCAGTGGTCGTAAAACACAGGGTCATAAAAACTCAGGTTCTACTGTTAGTGCAACTGTATAGGGTCCATTCAAATTAAGGCAATGAAGAACAGCTGTTTTCGCAGGCAAATTCAAATTGGGTTATAGGTTTCTATAGGCTAATAGGTTTCTCTGTAGGTTGCCTATAGAAAATGTTCCAATTGCCTATAGAATTCTATAGGTTTCCTATAGGATCCTATAGGTACTTGCCTATAGACATACACATATAGGCAGGCCTACAGACTTTTTTTGTTAGGGTATTGATTTCTCTCAAGAGGACCGGTCTCAATGCAGAGCAGGGAAACTGATCTTTCCTAACTCAGAACTTGAAACTGATTTGTTAATTAGAAACCCTAGGATTGCAGGTACCTCTTGTAATTAGAAATTCTGTGAAGGCATTTTCACATCATATCTAAAGAACTAATGTTATCTCAATGAATCTATTCATACATACATGTTTTAGCAATTAAGGCACTTGATAATCTGCAGGATATACAACTTTTGAGTTAAAATTATTTTTTGTAACATTGTACTGTACATAATTATATGAATTATGTGTTTATATTTGTAATAACTTTAATTTGTTAGGTCATTGATACCAGTGTTAGTGTTGAAGGCTTGATTAATATGGCGTACAATTTCCGCCAAAATTCAAGTTGGCATTTTCTACACACAACTTTCTATTTTCGACATTAGACATTCACATTTCTGACATTGAAGTTTGAATTCTCAACTATATTGTTTGTAATTTCAACACTATATACGCATTTATAGCTTTATGGTTTGTGTTTTTAACATTAAACTACAATTTTCGACATACAAATTGGTTTTTGGCGGAACGGGACGTACAATTTCCGCCAAAATTCAAGTTCGCATTTTCAACACACAACTTTCTATTTTGAACACACAAGTTGCATTTTGATAGCCTGATCACAACCCTTTGTTTTGCTGCGCTAAAATTTGCGGGAGGAATGCATTCCTTATGGTCAGCAACTAGCCATATTATCCCAGGCATGTACTTCATCTTACGACGATATAGTGAATCCATAATCGTTCAACCACGTGGGCAGTTGTTCTTCGTCGTCCATGTTTTTTTTAGTTGTAAACAATTAACCATGAACAAGAACCAGAGCAGCTCTTCTGCAAGTTGCAGAACAACTGAGTGTCCTACAAGGTCAGACTGAAGGTCAGTTAATTTTTTATTTAATTAATATGATAATGATTATGCAAATTTCAGTAAGTATAATTTTGCATAACCAAATTAATCGTATTGTCTTTGTTACTTGTAAGAAATAAAGAAGTTAGCCTATATGAACATGAATGAAGAAATAAACCATTAAAAAATTAAAAAGAAATAAACAGTTGCAACATTCTTTCTAGCATGCAAACTGAATTGGACCATTGGTTTCTTCTTAGTTCTTGCAAAAACCTAGAAGGGAAGGTTGGTTTTAGAGATATGGTACACAGGGTTCTGTGGAGGACCATGCGAGTGCCAGGCAGGGGCGTTGCTAGAGGGGGGTTGGGGTGGAACACCCCCCAGTCAACACATAGTCAGCAAATAATTGTATCCCAGTTGGCAAATTGTTTTGCCAGTCAGCAAAATATGAATTGGATAGGAAGGAAAAAAGTAAAACATTGGGGTGAAACTGGAAAAAACTAGTAATTATGGCCCAATTTCGGAAAATTTACGACTAATCGCATAGTGTTAGGAAATGTTTGATGTACATAAAATGTTTTTGATGTTGGACTTCCTACCCCCCCCCCCCTAGGGGCCTAGTCCCCCACCCCCATCTGCAACATTTGAAATCATGTTGGTTTGTGGACTTGTCCCAAAATGCTGTATTCTGAGGCGTTCTTTCTGCAAATGTGTCATAGTGTTGCAAAACAACCAGAAACGCACCCCCTGGTTTTCACACGCGGTCTCCCTTGGTTAAAAATGCCATGTAAAGCGCAGTTAACAAAAGAGTGCAACAGTGGATGTATTGCATATTTGAAACTTTCCAGGCGCCAGGTGGAGGAGTATTTTGATGCGAGTGCTGGGCTGCATTGCACTGCTGAGCGGTGGGCACCGCTGCCTGGCGTTGCCTATCGTGGGCAGAACCCTGGGTACAGTCTAGAGCATTTTCATAAAAGGACCTTGTAGGAGAGTCCGGAAAGGGGAGGGGAGTTAGTACCTTGGAAATGAAAGTTCCTGCATTCTTGAATTGTTGATGCATGTCATGGAACTCAAATACAAATTACCACAAGTTGTTAATTAAAGACAAGTGAAAACTATGTAAAAACAATGTTTACCAAATGTGACAATTTTGACTATTCAGAATTTATTATTTCTGCCCTATTTGTTTGCATTAAATTTAGGAAAAAGGGACTTTTCAGGGGGGCCGAGGGAGGCAAGAAGTGATTTCATGGGGGCAGAGAGGACTGGGGGCAATAGCTTATATGTTAAAAGGCCAAGGTACAATCTGTTTTGCCTTTGGGCATACGTACAGAGGAGTCTCATTCTCCTGATCATAAATATATGGTTTAACCCATTAGCTGGCAATGCACCCAGATGTGCCATACTTTAGTATTACTCTGTCGAATGCCAGACGATTTTACTCATTAGTGGTATGGTACTTCTAGTAAGTGGTTTAACTGGTGAACTTGTATTTTCTCGCAAAGCTTGTTTGTGCTACATTTATCATTTATTTCACTGTAGAAGCAGGAAAATATACAATGTTTTCACAAATTTGTTGACAAAGTGAATTGTTTTGACAGAAAAATGTAAACAAAGCTGATTTGTACTAGCAAGCTGTACTGCAAATGTAAATAATTAGTACCACTGTACATGCTGTGCACACAAGTGTTATCTCATTCTTTAACCTTTTTAAAACTTTTTTCAAAAGTTCTGAGATTCTCTTAGTGAGTGTTTCCACCTGCTAGAGAATTATCTTTCCAAATAAGCTACCAAAATATACACTTTTTTATTTTTTATTTCAGCTGAAACCAAATTGACTGTCATCCCTTCAGGATCTTGCACATTAAGAGAGGGTCCAAGTAATCAAGGAATAGCAGACACAGGGTCAATTCCTTCCACAGTAAGAGAGGGTTCAACCAGTTCAATCCCTTCCACGTCGAGATGGGGACCACAGAATCAAGGAACACCCAAGACGACTAGCGTTAGCAGTGCAGCACTTTCAACCCATCGTAAGCTTTTTAATTACTCTGGAGGAAAATCAAGCAAAGGAAAAAGAACAAAAAAAGACCGCATTCCAACATGCTCCCTCAAATTTTTATGTATGTCCAGTTGCAGCAGGGATAGGCCACCTTTGTCAATCAAAGAGAGAACCGCGTTGTCAAATGCAGGTCTTGGTGATTCGGTGATAACATTGAATCTTGAAGGAGATAGTGCTCACTTGCATGAAAGGTTGCTGGAGAAGTTCCCGAAACTGGGAACTGCTGGATATCAATTGCTTTTGTACCATCGGAGTGGGGAAGAATCAACATTTTGTTGCCTAAATCCCCCATATACGCCAAAACGACTGAAGGAGCTTGTTGGACAATGCAAAATTTATATCAGGCCTTTGCAAAGGGACTTGATTGCAGAGGAAACAAGCAACCGGCCCTTAGCTGAAGTACTAAATGTTGATGATGTGAGTTAAGTGATTTGAAAAAAACTATAAGCGCTATATTACCTGCATATATATATATATTTATATATATACTATAGACGATGTAGTAAAAACCTTTGGAAGAGTGCTCAATGGAAATCCAGAGCATATTATAGTAAAAATTCAAAGACTCAACAGTTGTGACTAGACATTTTATTACTAGTTAGTTTCGTGCCACACACAAATGGTGTAGTACTCTTCAGATAAAATGGTCTAAGACCATTTTATTTTACACACACACACACAGACACACACACAGACACACACACACAGACACACACAGAGACACAGAGACACAGACACACACACACACACACACACAGGTAATGCAGGTTGTAATAGGGTAAATAGGGTTGCAGATGTGTATAAACTTTCAAAACACATTTACTACTAGAAACGCATTCACAATACAAAGATGCATATTGTGTAGGAAGAAATATGATCCTTCTGGTTCTTTCAATAAGTTTAAACTTATAGTCATATATTCTTGGCTCTGTAGTATCGTCCTTTCGATGGCAAGAAAACACTAGTATGCGTGAATATATGTAAATTAATATCGAGTCACATATAAGAGCATTCTCTGTCTTGTACACATTGCCAATTATGTAATTTTTCTTGTTTTGATTAGGATGATTACATTGACAATGAACCAAATGAACCAATCGTCAATTGTATTATCTGCAACGTGGCATTAAAAATGAGTGCTGTCCCAGAACATCATGAATTAGTACATGATAGCAAACCAAAGGTTAATTTTGTATCTTTTTTAATTTATTTTAAATTCTTCATTTTATTGGTAGGTTTCAGTTAAGTGTTTTACAGTAGATATATGGTGTTACCCATGGTTGTCAAATAATTTTTACTATTATTTGCATTCATGTTTCAAAACTAAATACAAGATCAATACATGGAATGAATAACTTATGATTGACTGATGTGCCATAGTTAGAAATTACCAATAATTGATTATTGATGCAACAACCTACCCGATAAGGATTTTATAATGACGTCATAATGTCAGTCAAGCAAGTGACGTCAGTAAAGGTGACGTCATTTATTTCGATTTTTAATGATAATTTACAATATGACATGTTGGGCCATGTTACAATCATTCTGTAGCAATACCCCAAGGTATATAATTATAAATTGTATTTTCTCAACAATTTTAGAAAATTCGAAAGGCAGATAATTCTACCGATCCTAATTGTCTGCTGGGCGATACGGGAAAAATTGGCCCGATTTCGAAACAGCTATTGGTTAGCGGTTAATCACTACACCGTTACACTTAGTGAAACCATGGATAGTTAAAAAGGTGGATAGGAAACTGATGACGCGACCTTTTTGAAATGCGTGATGACGAACACAACGATCATAGCAAACTTTTGCTGTGTTTTTCTTTTATTTTCCGATATTTTTCGCATTCAAGTAGGTATATTGAGATTCAAAATGGTTATATTTTTACGTTTTTTAACTAAAATGCTCAACTGTATTATTGCTAAACTTGGAATTATTTTGGATTCTGTGATGTCATAATTTTCAACAAGGTTGCGACGCCATCAGAACGCCAATCTTCTATGTAAACATCATGCGCGATCAGGAGTTTCCCATCCAGTTCTTTATTATCCATGGTGAAACCTACCTATTATTTCGCTTTTCACTAATGGTAACTTTCAAAATTAATTAACTCAATAACTTCCTTAGTCCTTATTATTTATACGACTACAGCCGGGTGAGTATACAAGTATTTACAGCTTTATATATTATACATAATAAACTGTATAACAATTTTAGGAAAAGAAGAGAAGAACGATGGACAATTACGTGGAGGCACACAGTAGGAACAACAGTTTAGGGTATGGTGTACACAATGGACAGATGGCAAAGTTTGAGTTCTGCATTGTGTAGGTTTTATACACAAACAGTTTCTATTCTTGATTTTTATTTCACTTCAGGTATTCTCCGCAGAAGACTGCGTTAGCTGATTTGGTACCCAGTGCAAGCTCAACGGATATCGAAACTGCTATGAATAATGCGAATGGAAACATCGAGGTTGCTGCGCAAGATCTTTTAGGTACAGTATATTATACGATCCTGCGATAATCTATATATTTTTCATCAATTTTTGCAACTCCAACATTCATTCTTATAATTAACAGGGTTAGAAGATGACTTTTTCTCCGACATTGTGGTCAGTGAATCTATACCAGAGTCGGGCGCTGTGTCTGTAGAGTTCAATCTTGACAAGTTCAGAGAGGAAAACTTGGATGAATCAGCAAAACGACAGCATTTTTTTGTATCGAGAGAAGAAGGTTTGGAAGAATTGAAAAGGGACATTTTAAGTTGCTACAAACGACATGATTGCAACTTGAAAGCTAGAATGCGAGTTCGCTTTGAAGGCGAAGAGGGTGCAGGGAGTGGGCCAATACGGGAATTTCTTCTGTGTGCGATGAAAATTGTGCAAGAAGGAATTGGTGCGAATGGAAAACCGATAATATTCTTCGAGGGCGAGGATGATCATAAACTACCCGTTCATGAACAAACGCTCAGATGTACTGGAGCGTTCAGAGCAGTAGGCCGCATTATTGGTCATTCTGTTCTCCACGGAGGCCCATTTATGTATGGGTTATCGACAGCAGTGAAACAATACTGGGCTGCAACAGGTGGAAAGAACGCAAAAGACCGAGACACTGCCACCCAAGCTCTTTCCATTGTCATAGACGATATACCTGACATTGAACTAAGGCAGTGTATATCTCAGGTAAGTATCTGATAAGAAACCAAAATATATAATTGATACAAATCGTCAAACAAATTATATCAGGCGTGCGCATACGTTGGCATTCAGTTTGTGCAATTTTCGAATTTGGTTATAGTCTGTGTTCTGTGGCAGAGCATAAGGTTGAGGTCATTGTTGCTCCATCACGGGTAACCATAACATAAAGAAAGTTTTTTGAAGACTCATTAGTATACGAACGTCCAACTAGAAGTAGAATAACTTTAGAAATGTTCTCGCTTCAGCTTCAGAGCCTCGAACCCAACGAAACACCATCAGATGCCCTAAAGGAAAACTTGATGCCATACTTGCTTGAGGCAGGGATTGATGCCGACCGAATTGATGCGGATTGGAATTTGGCGATCCAAGGCCTGATGCTTTATTTTGTCATAGATAAGCGGAGAAGGGAGTTGGACGAAATAGCAAAAGGTAATTATAAATTACAGCATAACTTTTTTTATTCTTCTGTGCTAAGTATGGCAAAATATTTAGTCGAGACATAGATAGGGGAGGGGGGGGGCGAATGCGACTGTAGGAAATAGCATGATACGTGTCTGTGGTTTCTACTCTAAAATTTCTGTTCCGTAACTCACAAGATAAAACCTTTTATTCATGTTTGCTGGATATTTACAGGTATGAACGAAGTTGGACTGCATTCAGTCTTGGGTGGATGTGCATCAAGGATTGTCGAAACTATTTTTCCATTGTCCTGTATGCAGCAAGTATCGGTTGACCAGATGAAGGAAGTAATAATTTTCGGGGAATCAGAAGGAAAAGAAGACACCGTTGCTATGTTTTTCCTGCACTTGGATTTCCTTGGAAAGTACGAAGACGGTTAGTATAAGCAATAATTTTAATAAGTAAAATTATTTGACGTTCTTATGTGCGTGAAATTAAAACATTAGTTAAAAAATGCTACCGATCTTTGTTTTAGGCCAACATACTCTACTTGACCTATGTTGTTTTTGGAGTGCTACCAACACTTTGCCTGCCAGAGGCGGCACGCTGTTGGTTAAATTTGATGATGGGTCAAGCAAGTTACCTTATGCAGAAACGTGTTTTAACTCATTAACGCTGCCTACTATGCACCTGGATTATCAAGATTTTGAAAGGAACATGAACATTGCACTCAAGTATGGCTCACTTGGCATTGATCACCTGTAAATGTATATATATATACCACGGTTATTGGTTTTACGGTTCTACAGAGTTATGTTTGGTTGTTCTAGAACAGTGATAGAACACAGACATTATTGTACATGTGTCTTAGTTAACGTTATTAAGCTAGTGAATAGTAAATAACTTATAGTTAAATAGTAATAATAATTGTAATAATATATAACTTATAGTAAGTATATATTACTGTTAGTATATAAGACATGCAACGTATTAGCTATATACTGTAGTCTTGAGACGTATTTCCTTCAGTATTTCCTTCTCAGAAACTCCCACATCGTTTAGAAACTCCCACATCAACCAACGACAAGAATTAAGTCGTCAGTTTCAGTTCCCTGCACATAGGGTATTTTCAGTATTGTATGTTTTGGACCGAAACTGCGCGCGGTGTAGGGAACTGAAATTGATGCGCAAGAATGAGTCTAAAATTGTCTGTGTCCAGACAGTATGTTCTCACCTTAAAATGACAATATTACATCCTCCATTGCTTATTTGTCTTATTTTAAAGATACGGGTAATAGTTAAAATAATAAACCTGTTAATGGATGATTGGATCTATCACAATCGGAAATTACAGATTATTTACACAGCATTTGATACTGATTTTATAATTATGATGATGTCACAACATCAGTCCACTGAGTAAAAGTGACATTATTCATTTTCTACCAACAAGGCAAAAAAAACCGACCCGATACCGATCATGGTCAATCAGTAAAACCAGTGGTAAAACCAAACCCTTAACGTAATTCGCAATCCTAGACCTAGCCTTAATCCCTCCCTAAGCCTGGACCTAGCCCCTCCCCCATCTACAAGACCGTAACCCAATGTATACAGTTTAGCCTAATCCTAGTTGTGGGAGTGCCAGATAATGTCTGGTAAAAACGTTCTTACGTGATAGAGTATTAGTAAGGTAAATGAGTAATTGATGGTTATTGTCATTTTAAGTGTGATGACATGTTGCACCAGAACACACTAATATAATCCAAATGCTAACATTTAATCTGATCCTAAATTTGGCAGTTTAACATGCTGTCTTGTCTATGTATTTATCAGTGCAACTGTTTGATTAAGGACAACCACATACGTATCAAATGCGTTGTTAAAAGTAACTTCTTGTGGCATTTGGTTTATCACTTGACCCACTTGAACATCGTCTAATGGACAATTGGTGGCAGGCACTTCAACAATCTCTGGTTCATTTTCTGTAACAGGACCATCCCAGTCAATGCCAAAATTTTCTGGATTTTCCTGTTTAAATGCAAATGATGTGTGTGCATATTTTCAAATAACTTACATGCATTTATTGCCACTGTACTTTTTATGTAAGAATAAAATAGGACAAGGTAACCAAACATAAAATTCATGCGAGTGATGTGGGTACCACCCAACCAATTTTCTGGCCCTTTAACTTTTGATGATATCCTACAAATATAACAGATTTTTGTTACAACTCTTCAAGACAAACTTTATAATGTTTCTGGTGTTACTCTAAGTGTATATCCATACCGAACAGGCTGAAAAATCTGCCTGGCCATGGTGGGAATCGAACCTACGACCTTTGGAATACTAGCCCAATGCTCTGCCAACTGAGCTACGCGGTCAGGTTGGTTCAATAATGTGATATTTCGGAACTGAGTCTAGCTCCTTCGATACCAATGTATTCTTGTAATCATGATTTTTTGTGTGTTGGTGTTGTACTCAGGTGAAATCACCTGAGTACATAACACCAACACACAAAAAATCAAACTTTATAATGTGTGCACTGTACCTGATTCATTTCTCTTGCTACAGTAGTGTTTGTCCCACTAATATCATGAAGTCCTTCTATCCACAACTGCATAGGAGTCTTGTTACCTTCTGATCCTAAAGGATGATGAATCCAGGTTTCTTGCCAAACCAACAGGTGTTTGTTAATGAGAGGCAAACAAACTAGGTGAAGGCACCACATATGAACATCATCAGGATCAAGATAGCCACATCTTTCCATTTCGTAAAAGAAGTTATAAAACAAGCTTGCACAGCCTTGAAATACATCTCTCCACAGCCTTTCAATGCGCTGGTTGTGTGTACTTTTTCCTTAAACGGAAGTAACCTTAGTTATGATTATGAACGGAACGGACCACAGACAATAATCTATTCTCTGCTGGTGTCCACTTAATACAGGATGTACATACTTTTACCCACCCCCTCTTTTGATATAACGCCTATAAGTATTAATTTCACAATATTCTGACACTGCACAGACCAACGAACAAAAATTCGTTGGCTCGAGCAGGATTTGAATTTGCATCTTCGGGTATCTAGACCGCCGCTCTACCTATTGAGCTATCGAGGCAACAGGGATTGGTAGTGAGTCTTATCCAATTTAAGTGCACAAAATATTTTCGTGACGACTTAACGGTTGTCTTAGAGGACGCGCAGTGTTTCAATTCTATTTCAGAACCATCCTCAGAGATAGGAAAAACTAGTTTCACATTGAACTAGAATATTGTGAAACTAGTTTTTCCTATCTCTGAGCATGGTTCTGAAATAGCCTATAAATATTTTAGACAAGTAATCATATTCAGCAGTGTGATCACCTGTTATCATGCTTCCCCTTTCTGGGCCTCTGTTGGGATGGTTCAACATGTGCCATGCAACCTCGACATTTTCACCACCTTTGTCTGATCGAACCCGCTATGGCAATCCATACTTGTTCACTGCATCCAAAAACAATGCAAGTACCGTGTCACTCTGATTATTGTCAGATGCATGCAGATAGACAGGTATTCTGGAATATCCATCGATTCCACCATGAATAACTATTCTCCATCTAAAATATTCATAATGAATGAAACTAAATTGAGTTTCAATGGATAAATTATTGGTAATTTCATACAAATATATATATATATATATTTTAAATACTGTATGTACCTTATAAGCTTATGATTTCCGTCAATGTGCCATACACTTAAAGGACCAGGCACATTGTATTTACGTCTTCTTACAGCTTGTGACCACCTTTCCAACAAGCCAATTGGGTCAGTCCTTAGCAACGAGGCTCGTATTCTCTCCCGTTGTACTCTATGTCCCTTACTTCTCAGGAACCCCTTTGCAAGTCTTAGGCCAATGTTTGGGTTTTGTTCCTGGGCCTGTTGAATAAGACTGTCAAGTTCGTTATCTTCAATGTTACTATAACTACCTGAAAGAAAAACGATGTTTTCATAACAAATCTCAAGCAAAATTTGCAGCTGTTCCCCAGAGCCTCCCTATAGAATTGCAGGCTCAGGTATGAGATTGGGCATACAAGTTCTTGAACAGGACTACCCAACATAACTCAACCTCATGCCCAGGCTCTCAATTTTTTGCCCCAGCCTGACCAGCCATGCTTGAATTGAGATCCTGACAATACATCATTCTAGAAAATACTCTATCTTGGCTATAGAGCCTCGTTTTCGTGATTGAGATCTCGGCTTTGGAGGCCTTCACCTCGTCACTGATGACCTAATCATATAGAGATCTGTTAGATTATCTATTCTAACTCTATGATTTCGTAAATGTGTCACCTGCAACAACATAAGAGGTTCTAAACTCAATATCTCAATCACGAAAATGAGGCTGTATAGCCAAGACTGAACACTTTCCGGAAGGGTGTATTGATCCTGGCATCGGCTTGCACCCCTTGCAAATTTACCTATAGGGAATTCCATTGTGTTTGCCCTCTGGTCTGGTGGATTAGGAGGCAGGAGCAAAAATTGAGAGCCTGGGACTCTGGTATTAGGTTGATTTAACCCAATGAACTGATTTAACCCAACCTCGGACAACAGAGCTAATTTGCATATGGTAATTAATATAAGTTGGGTACCTCTAACACCAATACCAAACGAATTCATTCTCCTCTCAAGTGTCCTTTTTCCAACTCCAATGATCTGGCTGATTTCAGCAACTTTAAATTTTGTTCTAATAAAAAGCTTACTTGATTTTCGTTTACATCGAATGCAGGTCTCCCGGCACGACTACGTCTTGGTAGATTTGCATTTATCTCCAACTCCGTCAGGAAGTTATGAGCTCTATTAAGCGCTTCTATTAGTGAATCATCGAGACCTAGATTGACAACTCTTGTTTTAACCATGTCAATCCTCATAAGTAAGCCATCAATTTCATTTGCATTTGAAATTCTGTCCAATCTGGATATTATATCCTGAACCACATTGAAAGTTTCAGCCAAATCCTCACTAGAGACAGCGTGAATTTCTTCAACCTGCTCCATAGCTGTCGTGAACGATTATGGATTCACTATATCGTCGTAAGATGAAGTACATGCCTGGGATAATATGGCTAGCTGCTGACCATAAGGAATGCATTCCTCCCGCAAATTTTAGGGCAGCAAAACAAAGGGTTGTGATCAGGCTATCAAAATGCAACTTGTGTGATCAAAATAGAAAGTTGTGTGTTGAAAATGCGAATTTGAATTTTGGCGGAAATTGTACGTCCCGTTCCGCCAAAAACCAATTTGTATAGAATATGCTAGTCCAGTATGGAATATGCTAGTCCAGTATGGTCTCCATACAAGAAACGTAACATGAACAAAATTGAGCAGGTGCAGCGCCGCGCCTCTCGGCTTATTTTAGGTCGTGAAGTAGATTACAAGAACAGGCTTGAACAACTTCAGCTTCTTCCTCTGTACATGCGTAGGGAAATCACAGATCTTGTCTTCCTTTTTAAAATGATTCATGGCTTAGTAGACATGCCACGTGGTTTAATTTCTTGGAGAAGTACGGGTCGTTGTCTGCGTAATATTGATGACTTGACTCTTATAGTACCTTATGCCCGTACAGATGTCTTTAAGTGTTCTTATTTCGTTCGTGTCACTAGGCTCTGGAACTCTCTCCCATACTCTATACGTGGCATTAACACCTTGTCGTTTTTTAAGGGGCTACTTTCTCAACATTATTTCAAACATTTTCCTGTTGCTTTTAATCCATAGTTTTTGCTGTTTTCGTATAATTTCGTTATGTCTTACTCTTTGATTTCATATTAATGTTATATGTTATTTGTATTTGTAAAGGGTGACCAATCCTGAGGGAATCTTGAATTCTGTTTTTGAACCCTAATACATTCAATTTTTAGTTATAATACTGTAATTGATATGTATTATAAATTCTAATAAATAAATAAATAAATAAATAAAGTATGTCGAAAATTGTAGTTTAATGTTAAAAACACAAACCATAAAGCTATAAATGCGTATATAGTGTTGAAATTACAAACAATATAGTTGAGAATTCAAACTTCAATGTCAGAAATGTGAATGTCTAATGTCGAAAATAGAAAGTTGTGTGTAGAAAATGCCAACTTGAATTTTGGCGGAAATTGTACGCCATAGCTGCATACCAATGGTTATATTGGACATGTATGCGACTTTTAAAATTGATTGTAGGTCAGACGCGTCCGTTTGTAAAATAAACTCGCGATCGAATTTCCGGTAGCTTAACACCGCCGCTGAACATAATAATTTGTTTCATTGTCCAAATGCTGTTTCACATTCATCTGTCCACTGACAACGCGCGTTCTTCGTGGTGAGGTTAGTTAACGGTGCCGCTAGTGTCGAAAATCTTCTGATAAATCGCTGATAATAGCTGGAAAACCTAAAAAGCTGCAGACTTATTTTACCTCAATCAGAGTGGAGATGTTCTTTACCACCTCTGTTTTGGCTATATCAGGCCGGACGCCTTGTTCCGAAATCAGATTACCTAGATATTTGACTTTGCTCTGAAAATGCACTTGGATAATTTGACACAGAGATTGTTCTCGAAAGCGTGACAGAACTGTGTTCAGCCGTTCAGTGTTGATCAAAGTTGCTGGATCATGTAACACAAACACATCTCAAAACTTAAGCGAGCCAAGACAGGACAATTTCCATCATTTTTTGGAATGTGGATGGTGGTGTCGACAAACTGAAGGGCATACGCAAAAATTCGTATGAACCGTTTTGGGTAACAAAAGTCGTCTTTACCTGGTCGACGGGATTCATGGGGACTTGCCGATACCCACTTATATGCATCATGAATGTCATCAATTCGATGTGTCATTTTCCTTAACCGAGTTAAGTTTTCTGTAATGTATACAGAACATCAGTTGACCGTATTTCTTACAGACTAAAACAATAGGTTGCAGGCACTCAAACTGGGTTGAATCGCGTTTTGATCGAGCATTTCGCGAATCTGATTTTGTTCCTCATCCCTATAAATAAAAGTAATCGTCTTGGACGTTGTTTAATCGGCGGGGCTAAAACGCAGGTAACAGGTAGGTTGTCTCTTTAGTATACCCAAAGGTCGGAAATGTGAACAGATTTTATTTTATTTTATTTTATTTTATTTGTTTTTTTTTGATGATTGCGATCAACCCCAAAACCCCGCCTAACGAGTTTTCTAAGGGTTAGGGTAGAAACTGCTACCTACCCGCATTTAAGCATCGCCTTTGTTTAATTGGTACATGATCACCAGTGGTATATTATGCATAGCTACATCAATGTATCCTAATTATTGCATACAAACATGAGTATGAGATCTTTTTTTGATGTGCTCCTTTATGCTGAGCGATCGCGAAGTGTCCGTTTGGAACCGACTGATTTGACTAATGTCCGACTGATTTTAAAGTCCACTTGGCATGTCAGAAGATACCACGTTAAAAGCGCACGGCATGCCTAACATTTACGCACGGCGTGCGTAAATTTTGTGCTCCAGCAAGTGTGCAATTTGCCATAATCTTGGCAATGCTTTCTTTTCATTTGAGTGAAACATACTTAGAGATATATTTCAATGTGTATTGTTTATTCTGATCCGTTTTATGTTATCAAGCAACTGATTCATGTAAAAAGAGATCTGTGCATGCACACGCCGTGCGTATGTTTAGAACCCCGTGGCAGTGCAGTCGGCGCCTGCATTTGGTGTAACTACAGTTAGGTAGTTGTGTTGTGATTTGTAGCGTGAAGATAATGGGGAAAACTAGCTGTAGTGCAACAAAGAGACTTAGGGAGGCTGAAATAAAAAAGAGAACACAAAAGCGCAATCAGTTTAGAATACTATAGAGAGAACAAAGAAAATATTTGTCGTCAACGGCGAGAAAGGCGAAAGAAAGCCAGGGAATTAAAAGTCGCTCAACAACAACTGCAAGATCCTCGTGGTATGGATAATACAAGAAATAAATATAATTGGAAGATTTATAAGCAAAAACAGAGAGCGAAGGCGAAAGAACAGCTAGAGAAAAATAAGTCGCAACAGGAAAAGTCAAACCAACGCAGCTACGAAAAAACAACCAGTGTGACGATGCATCCACGAGTCACTCTACGTTTCCTACAAGAATGGCTAAGAAGCATCAAGTTGATTTAACCAAATCTTCGCTTCCAAAAAGTCCTGGCAAAAAAGTGGCAGTGGTAGCTGCGCTAATTGCAAGTCCAACGACTAGGAAAGGTTTGGAAAATCTCGGAGTCGTATCTTCAGCAGAAAAAAGTGACGAAGCTGAAGTTGCTTTAGCTGCAATTCGTGATACAAAGGATGCTGTTAATAGCACCAAAACGAAACGTTCGGATGATTCTCGGGCTGCTACTCAGACAGTTATTGACTTTCTATGTGGGGAGGAGATTAAGAAGAGGCGCTTGAAGAGTAAAGTTTCCAAAATCCTCAATGTTAATCGTAAATGCGTTGGTAGGTAATGCGTTTAAACATCGCACCAAAGTTCTTAAAAGTAAAAAATCATGTTGGAGCTTTACTGAACGGCGAATCGGATCTGATGCCATTTCTACAGAGCATCGCAAGCTTGCCCACGATTTTTGGGCTAGCCCAGATATATCCCGGACTACACCGAATAAAAGAGATATAGTCAGAAAGCGACTAGCACCTAAAACGTTCGTGACCCATCCAAAACAAATCCTGGAAAAAACGGAAACTGAAGCTTATCTGGAATTTAAACAAAAGTGCCTTCTTCGGAAATGCACAAATTGTGGAGTTGCGTATTTGAATGTTTTGGATGAAGAAGGAGATACCACCGACGCTGCACCTCAAATAAAATGGCGAAAGTTCGAGTATGTCGTCATAGGTGTCAACGATGATAATTCGGCGAAAAAAAGCTTAAGTTAGTTGACAAATTGACCTCCTCTGGTGAAATGTTTTCTTGCCTGAAAAATCTCCTTCAAACGATTTCTCATCAGTTCAGAGCTAATTGACAAAACCAGCAACTTCGTACTGTAGTTGAAAATCTACCTACCGGCCATATCATTGCAGTTCATGACTACTCAGAGAACTACACGTGCACTATGCAAGATCAGATCCAGTTGCTTTATTTTTCCCAGATCCAAGCTTCAATTCATGTAACTGTTCTTCACCGACATGCTATAATGAATGTAGATGGTATACAGAGCTCAGAAGAAAACCATCAATGATCACAGAACACCTTTTTGTACAATGCACCGAATGGTGGTCGTGCTTGCAGTCGGGAGAAAAGCCATTTTTCATTATTTCTAGTGCTCTTGAAAAAACAATCTCAAAAAAAGTTTCGTAGGCACTGGTCGGCGGCAGCGATATTTTCACAACCCCAAACGACCCCTGAGGTCGTCACGTGAGCGTTTCGATGGTAATTAGGGAATTTAATAAATTAAATTATTTTTTCCGGTCCAAATCCTGCTTTCTGATTGGCTAATGATCGACATAATTTCAGTTTTAAATGCCTTTTATAAGCCGTAAAATATATATTTTTATTTTTAATTATGGTTGGTAAGAGGATTTTAATGTCTTCCTCTTAAACACGTTTAGGTTGTAATTCGAAATGCGAAAGAATTGTATGAGTTCGCAGAAAGTGCGATGAAGGATCCTGCACCCTCGAGATACCAGTCCGACAGTGTTAAGTTAAATCGGCGTATATTCTTCTACGAAGAAGACATCCAGCGCAACCGAAGAGATCGATATTTTAAGGAGATCGATGGAAACCGGTCAATTCACTCCATACTGACGCTGGTTGCACTCTAAGTTCTAGAAAACTTTCATGCTATTGTTATGCATGCTTGGAATGATGTGAGCGACTGGGAAGACCAAGAACTGGAATGTGAAGGAGGGCATCAACGTACAACAGTAACCAGAAGTGATGTGTCCAACACCCTAGAAGCAGTCAAAGATCTAGCTACAAAAGATGCCATTGTCGCTATTGCTTCTGGAGATAGGGGAGTTGAATACTACCTGCTTCAAGTAACAGATTTGCATATGGATATTCTGGAGTCTTTAAACGGATTTAACCACTGTCATGAAATAAAAGGAAAAGTATTGTTGAAAATCAAGCAGTTTCAACAAATATATATCATATATATATATATCATATATATATATATCACTGCAGATATTTCACAATAACTAATATGTAACAATAACTTGATAACTGTATACTATATTATGTACGTTACAAATATATATTCATGATTACCTGGTCCTATTAATTTTATTTTTTTGTAATTTTGGCAATAAAGAAACAACAATAGTGCGCCTGATCATTTATAGGTAGTTCATGAGGCTACTAAGTTCCTATTGGTTGAACAATACTTTCTTAGGTGACTGTTCATTGCTGTTATTGCATCACCCATGTTTGGTTGGAATATATCAGCTCATAGTATCTTTTTATTTCGATAAAATTGCAGTATTTAACCCTTTGGAGTTTCTACCTTCTCCATAAACAGTACAGTTCATACGCTCGTTGGATGTCGTAAACTCTTTCAAAAGTAAAACTGCAAAATAGCCATCTGTAGTATTTTTTTTCTTACGTTTGTCGAGAGCTTGAAGTTCTTCCATTGTTAATTCTTTTCCAAGAGATAATTGTGTTGAACTGGCCGTGTAGCTTACAGGATTTGTGATGTGCGTAGGCATATTTTGTTGTAGAGAAAGAATTGATGTAGCTGTTGTATTGGTTGGTGGATCAATAAAGCCATTCTTTTGCAAGCAATCAATTATGCTATCTTGATTTTTCAAGACCGTATCGATCTTCTGAGAAATCTGTAACATCGCATCATTCAGGCTTTCAATAGTTAGTGGCACTTGATCATTAGTATTCAAATTATTCGCATAATATGAGGGCATTGCCTGACTTGGCAGAAGGTCTTGCGTTTCCATGTAAAGACTAGATGGTACAGGCTTGTTCAAAAAGAAAACCAGGCAGTAAATTCGGCTGCAGGGAAGTATTGCCTCTAATTACGTCAGCTTGAACGACTAAACCGGAGGAGTTATTAGGAGGCAAATTATGAACATTTAATGGCATACCAGTCAAGGACATAGTATTCGAAACATTCGAGTTTGGGTTGAAACAGGGGATATCAAATGAAGGTGTTGGGATGTACGATTTAATGCGCTTAAAGGCAAAGTGCTTAAATTAGTAGAAGTCACAGGTGAAGTGCTAGAAGATAGAACGGCTGCAAGATTATTAGTAGTTGCGACAGTTAAAGGTTGAAAACTTGATGTTAAAGGTTGAAAATCAGAGTTAAAATTAGGTGAAGGGCTAGAAGATGCAACATTTGCAAGATTATTAGTAGTTGCGACAGTTAAAGGTTGAAAACTTGATGTTAAAGGTTGAAAATCAGAGCTAAAAGATGAAGTGCTAGAAGATGCAACAGTTGCAAGATTATTAGTGGTTGCGACAGTTGAAGGTTCTATATTTGATGTCAGTAAAGGCAAAGTGATAGAAGATGTAAGAACCATGTGATTGTTACAAGATGGGATTTGTTGGTGAGAATATGATGGATTAGGAAACGATGTCACTGTTGCTGGACCACTAGAAGATGGGAATATCCTTAAGGTTTCGTCCTCGGCACTGTTCGATATTTCTTTCTTCTTGAATTTTGTTTTTGAATGGGTTTTTTCTTTAGTACCAGTTGTACCACCTCGCCGTTCGCCCGAACTTTTCTCATTTTCTTTCTTCCAGTTATCAAGAAAATTATTGTCGGGTTCCGTCATCAATAAATCTAGGCTGCCTTTTAAAGTCTCTTTTCTCTTTTCTTCCAGCTTATCTAAGGTATCTAAAGTCAATGATGATTAATAATAGCTATGGTTTAGTGTTGATCCCGTTAAAAATAATTTTGGAATCACTTTCCATGGGACGTCTAATTTGGTGTAAGTGTGAGCCATCTGATTAATCCTACCCTTAATCCTAACCTTAATCCTAACCGCTAAGTAACCCTAACATCCTAATCCACCTGGGGGAATGCTCGTGGGCTAATTCATCCCCACTGCACATGCGCAATCCGTTAGCTAGGAATAGGATGAATCTTCAATTTTTTGCATCCCGTCACGTAAAAACAGTCAAATAGCGAATCTGATTTTGCCTCACCCTTCCGTTCATTTTAAAATCCAAACAGCTGCTATATCTATGCTGAAAGTTATTCTGCAGGTCACTAAAGTTAAATTTATCTTGTGATGCTGTTTTCATGACCATGCAGTAGACTAGCAAATAATATAGTTTTGAAAACCTACAACTCGATCGAATTTTAGAATTAAAATACGGTCCGATTTTCAATGACATTTATATCACAAAAGATATCGCAGAGACACGCTATCAAAATACAAACAAACAATTAAGCTCTATGATTTATATTTTTAAGCGTTTTCTAATGTACCCACGACTTTAACGCTCTCTACGTTTAAAAACGTCTCCTCTCGTGCTTGTCCACATAATAAAGGTCTTTCTTTATTTTATTTTCAAATTATTTTCAAACGTCACAATATTAACCACACTTTTTTCATTTCATATTTACTAGGAGAGCTTTCCTATAGCAATAACTATAAAAAATATATTTTCCAACTAACCGCAGTTAACCCACAAATAAATATTTCCTGTACGCTACAACAACTTCAATGATGCATGAACCTAAGAACCTTGTGGTCGGGACAATTTACAATAACATTATTTCGAGATAAAAAAACGTATAACCCCACATTGACATTGCAAAATATTGTTATCAAAAGGTAGAAAAAACTATTGTACATGAGAAAAATTGTATTGGACATACAGTACCTTCTAAAAAGATAATTTTGGCAGGTAGATCTGGGTTTTTCTTATCGCAATAAAGGCACACCATGTTTCCTTCTTGAATCGTTCCATTTTTTGATGCATGATGACTTGACCGGCTCCAGCGAGTTATCCAGAGGGAAAAAACACAACCCGTACCTACTTGGTTGTAAACTGGCCATTTGGTGTCTTAGAGTGGTCATTTTTTCTTGATCCTGGAATAATGTTACAAGAGAATAGTGTTGCGTGGAAAGAATACAAGGCGTTACTGAGATGGTCAAAGTGCTAACCCGAAGTAATTGTGACGGCCTTATTTCTCTTTTCTGACATATGCAGAAAACACGCCCCTAATCTATTTCCTGTGGTTTTGAAACTTTCGTGTTACCTAACACCTGAGATAATTGTTGGTGCCGTGGTTGTTTTTCAGTAAATATTTATTGATATTCACTATAAGATGTTCAGTAAACTGATCAAAGTACCTTATGGTCTTAGCCAGCCAGCCGTCCAGCCGTCTTTTGAACGGCCAGTTTCGATTTAAGACGGCCAGTTGATAATGACGGCTTTTGGACGGCTATTTACTATTTTGACACCATTTGGATGGCCAGTAAGAAATCTGAAGGACCCCTTTCGCTACTCTAGTATTTTTGGTAGCTTTATTAAGTCAAATCGGCCATCAGCGAAACATTTATCGTGCACAAGACATGTATTTTGACATTCAAAAACGATTCGTCAAATATTCGTACTATTTGTCGGCTATTCGTCGATTATTCGCACTTTTTGTCGATTATTCGAAGCCTCGTAAGTCATGATTCTTGTCATGAATAATGCAGGAGAATGAATCGTAATAATTTAAAGTTACAATTTTAGCCTTTAGAATACCCCTTGACAGGGGGATTCCCGGCAAATATGCAACTCCCCCGTCCAGGGGTATTCTGGCCCGCAATAGCCAATTTGGACACCCAAGTTTCAGATCCTGGCTAAGACCCTGCCTGATGATAGAACAGTGGCACGCGAGAGTGCAAAGCCAAAGATAATTTGAATGTTACGTGGATAAAACTGTATAAAGCTATATTTTAAATTCTTGTTGTTAGCCATACGTGTGTGGGTGTAGGTAATTGTGCATGTTGTTGACTGAATCACAGGTATGTTTTAAACTCCATTTATCAAATCATTAATAATTCATTAAGGAAACAAAGGAAATCAGTGGCATGACCCAGAGGTTTTAAATCGGATAAAGATTCGTTCTGATTTACGTAAACTTTTCCTTTGATTTCCTTGGCTAAAACAGCTTGTATGTTCGAGATAGACTTGTAGATAGATATGAACATTTATGTCTATTCATTTGTTAAGACATATAACTAATAATCACGTCCGGCTTCAGATAAAGATCGGCCGCTCATATTTTTTCTATCATATATATGTAATATGTTCTGTCCAGTAGACGAATATTTTAACGAAAGAAGAGAAACGAGTTGACTAGATTTCTGAGAAATTAGCGTTGTGTGTGTTGATATATATTTAGCGGCGCCCCAGTTATTCAAAATGTTGAAAAGGTTTTGAACATTCCATTGCTGTAAATTAAGTGGTTAACTCAAGTTCAGGTGATGCATGTGATGTCTGGACAATATTATGTGCAATATGTGACGGAAATAGGAGTGTAGTTATATAACGTGATATATTTATCTGTCATCATAAAAATATTGTATTTATTTCTAAAATGTTGGCCTGAGTGATCAGATCGCATTGGGGAAAATCGACGGTGATGGTCAGAGGATGACAATAATATGGACAATGTTCAGCAGTGAGTGAATTTTAAACCAGTCCAAATTTACGCAAAATGTTGCCATAACAAGCGTCCCAAATATTTCTCCGCTCCAGGTTACGCCTTGTACAGACAAACAATTGTCACACGAACGCGATTTTACGTACTGATTCAAATATTTGCGCACTTCTCTGTCGACGTCGTATCCGTACAAAACATTTTACGCAATATGAATGCTTTAAAAGAAGACGTAGTTTCGTCGCAAACAGCACACATAATTCGGTAGATTGATTCAACCTTTAAATCCTTACCGTACGTGCCAAACTTACCGTGACAGCTTAGCACAGTCTTAATGTCGCCTAATGTCGGCCGTGCCTCCTTGGCAAGAATCATGACGTTAATTCACCGTGCCCGACCGTGCTAAATAGGCACGGTGAAGGCACGCTCTACCGTGCCTAATTCCTTTAGGATCAACTCCGTGCGCATAGCCTGATACCGAAGGTTTTAAGTGAGACGCATCACCTGTAAACTTAACATGTAATAACATCAATATTGTCTTGTATTGCATTTTTTGGTTTTATGTTACAGGTCCCCACTGGAAAACACCAAGGTGTCCTGAATAAATATTATTATTGTCAGCAAAGCCCCCAGTAGAAAGGATGACGTGGTCGAACGACAGGGACTGGATTACAAATGATAGAATATCAAGAGCCACTTTATCAACCTATGCGAAGAATTAAAAGATGTGATCAGCAAGAAGACAACAAAATTAGAGAAAGCATACCGGTAGGGAAGAGGATCATGATTACGTTATGGAGACTGTCTACGAACACAGAATATCAGATAATTGGGCATGTATTTAGAGTTTGAATGTCCCCATATACCAATCGTTGCCCCTGAAAATCATCATACTGACTATTTCAATAGAAAGAGTTAGTATTCTGTTGCAATACAAGCTCCTGGAAGTGTTCATGATGCCAGGGTATTGCAGAATTCACGTCTATTTTTCAGAGGTATGGATGGTACACTCTTCCCCCCTTTGACAGAGCAAATAAATGGTGTGCAGGTGCTAAAATATCTCGTTAGTGATCCAGCTTATCCATTGCTGAGCTGGCTCATGAAGCCCTACCCCAGGGCTAATCTAAACTCTCAGACAATATCAATATCAATCTAGGGTGAGAATTGTTGCAGAAAATGCCTTTTGCAAACTGAAAGGCAGATGGTGTCGCCTTTTGAAGAGACACGACTGCCATTTATGTAACATGCCCGAAACTAGTGGTACATGCTGTACACTCCATAATATCTGCCAGATCCACGGAGACGATTTTTGATGCAGAATGGTTCAAAGAAGTAAGTGAAGCCACTTACCAGAAACCACCCAGACAAGATAATCACCAGGAAGCTGACAATGATGCAAGATCATGGAATCTAGTGAGGATACAGAATATCAAACTAAGGTAACTACATTTTGAAAGGTCAAGGTCTTATATGTGAAGCTGGGGGCTTAATATATGATACACTGCAGAACTGGAATACTTCTCACCAGTCTAGTTTGAATATTGTGCAGTTAAAGTTGTTTTTTACATGTGGTAAATTTATTGCATATGGAACTATATATGCAATATTAACAAATGATTCAATTGATTTGTTGTATTTTATTCTCTGAATGTTTTACATCTTATCTGACCTTAATTTGTTAACACAACAATTTTAAAAGTGGTTTGTTTCCTTTTATACCACTAGATTATACCAAAGATCATACATGTAGAACTAGTATTTTATTGTTTTTCCAGGTCTGATGTCATGTCAGACATTATTACTCTAGCAATGCGTATGAGACAGGAAGAGAATTAGGCTCTTGGCCTGATGTAGACTAGTTAAGATGTATCTGTAGATCATCTTGGGATATATGTTGGTACCTCTGAGGCAACATAATACATCTGGGTAGCACCAAAACGCTGATATTGTGATGGTGACTGGGTTTGCATATTTGCAGGCTGATTCGTCTGGGCAAACATGGTCATCTGTATCTTCATCTCAAGTTGAAACTTTGATCATCTTCAAACCTTTGCTCGGTCTCCAATCTCCGCTGCTCTGCATCATTAAAAAGCTCCAGGTTTTGTTTTTCCATGTCATTGAAGGCTAACATCATATCTTGTATACGTGCATTCAATTTATTTTCTTCCCTCACAACAAAAGACTAGGTTCTTTTGTTAGCTGTTTTCAGTTTCTGTCCTTGGTTTGCTGTATTATTCTCTTCATTGACTGGAATATTAAAGTCAATCTCAAGTTATCTATTGTCATATTTCATCTAACTATCAACAGTTAAATATTAAACAGATAAAATACTAAATTTGTAGTAGGTCATAGTATTACAAAAGTAATATACCTCTTCCCTTTGTTTTGTTGGTTTCCACATGTATAAAAATGTATTTGACCCCTTCTCATCTGTTTCAGATTCCCCATCTACATTTCAAAAAAATATTTCATAAAGAACCAAATAATGCCAATCCAAGTTTTTAGCTATTTTTTAATTTGTTAATATATATGTAATAGATAAAATACGAGCGGAAGATCTGTATGGGCATTTACAATGGCGAGTGCAGCACTAGCCATTGTAATCCTATACAGATCTGACGCGAGTATTTTATCGTACTTGTGAGATGAACCAATGAACGATGCTACAGGATTAATTAGCATTAATAACTTTGTTAAAGATCGTCTAATCAGTATTGAATCTTTATTGAGCTTTACAAAGCTATACATGTGACCAAAATACCACGCTGTGATTGTGGCTTAGCCTCATTAATTATTCATGAGTTTCACAAATATATGTATGTGTGTGTATATGACAGAAAACGATTTTAAAACACGTTCAACAATAGGAAATATATTTCTTCTACTGCCATGTCACAGTACATTTAAAAGATGCAAATGTTAAATTCGGTATCAAGTGGTCTATTATGAAGTGAGCCAATGCATACAAGACTGGGGCACAACAATGCAACCTGTGCCTAGCTGAGAAGCTTTGCATTTTAAAATCAAACAAAGACGTCATGCTGAACAAAAGAACTGAACTTCTAAGAATATGCCGACATTTGTATAAATATTACGCCACAAACTTCAATCTGCCATAGTTTTTAATTTTTAGTCTGATGATCGCACCGGAGCGTGAAACTCGAGTAACTGTAATGTTTGTAACCTAGAAATCTTATACAATTAAATTATTGGTATGTGTACCTGCATTAAGCACTCTTGTCATCAGTGTCGACAAACTACATTTATATATATATATATATATATATATATATCTATCGTGTTTGGATATCCCAGTCATGCACTCTCACTCATTGTTCAAATTCATGTATTCAGACTTTCTAAATCATTTGCTTCCTATATTTGTTTAATTAATTTAGTCATTGATTACATTTGCATTTTTATCATACAGTACACGAGACTATAAACATATCAGATACAATACACAATATTTATTTGTCTGTTACATTTTTGTTGTAGAAACTAGGAAAGAGGGCAAAAAGCTTATCTGAGAAAGATTGGCCACCAGCCAAGAAGGCAAACATAGCTGAAGTTGTATCACTTGATTACATGTCAAGTGAGGAACGTGATGCTGAACTGGAAGAAGGCACTGGAACAGGATAACACGCTGTAAGAACCCTTGTATGAGAGAGTTTGGACTTAAAGAAGAAGAAGTATGGAAAGCCATGACTGCCTTATGTGTTTAATATTCTTTATATGCGGTGCTTTCGTCTTTATATGCGGTGCTTTCGTCTTTATATGCTGTGGTCGACTGACAGCCTTCTTTATACGTATCAAAATTATGAAAATTTGCGTTTTGGTCAGTAGTAGCATGATAGATTTATAGTACTTCAAATAGGCAAATTGTTGGCGTTGTATATGGCGCTCGAAATAATGGAACAGATTTTGAAGGATCTCAACCTGTCTGTTTTAGTACAGAATTTTAAAGAATCGATTAAAAGTAGCCCTATCACTAACTGATAGTGAGTTAATCCGTCGTGGTGTAGGTACAATCGGCGACAGAGTTCGTTTTCGAGAGCTATGCAAGAATGCCAACACAAGTTCAGCAGAGAATGGAAGTGCAGATGCAAGTACCTCTACGTCTGTTTCAATAAGAAACAGACGTAGAGGTACTTCACAGCGGAATCTTCTTTTTAACCCTAGGGCTAGGAACAGATCAAGTACCAGTGCTAATAGTACTAAAAAAGAAGGCAAAAGCAGGACATCGACAGCGAATTTGGTTTGTTTGTCAGATCGTCTTACTAACAAAGTCCCATCGAATGCCGAAAAGCAAGTTTTGCAAAAAGCTGGACTTGGTTCAAAGAAAATAAAATTCGATGTGGACGACGACGAAAAAACGGTCATAGAAAAGATCACAAGTGCTGAACTGGACGAAAAAATTGGTGATCTATCCGGATTTCCTAAATTGAAAAACTGTGGCAGCTTCGAGATGATGCATTGTGTAGCTAACTGCAGAACTCTAAGTCGTTTAGAATGTGCTTCTTCAGTGAAAGAATTAAAAGCTAATGTCGGTGGACAATCAAAGATATATCTACGTCCTATTCAAAAAAATCTATCTACATCGCCCATCATTAAATAGACTGTTTCGCAAGTTACAGAAAGGTGTCATGGTTGTGGTCAGGATGATTTAGTACGCGAATTGAGAAGGCATATCTGGTTTTGTTCTGAAGCCCTTCTGCTTAAAAGTGACAGTGATGATGGGTCTGCTGAAATACCTCAAATTTCTTTAAACATGGAAGCAAGCCTAGAACAACAAGTACAGGATATGCCAGACATCACTTGGGATCAGGAGGATAACACAGAAGAACTACCAGTAGGTAAACCCACCATAATAGTAATTGATCCACAAGAGAATTCCAGTAATGGCCAACAAATACAAGATCCTGCATTGCCACAACCGCCAAGTATTGATGATATTGTCAGCCAGGATGTCGACCATTGCAAGGCTAAAGATATGAGACCCAGTAGAAATACTTCGATATTACCAAAGTGTTATTACTGGGAGGCAACTTGATATTACTGATCCAACTATATCGGGATATACTTCATGGTAACAATACATATAGTCTCCCACCGTATTTTACGGTTATTATTAGGGTTAGGATTAGAGTTACGGTTAGGGTTAGGGGTATGGTTAGGGTTAGGATTTGGGTTACGGTTGGGGTTAGGGGTATAAAAACAGATGGAAATCCGGTCTAGTGTTACCATGAAGTATATACCACTATATCAACTCACAAACTACATAATGGTTGACAGAGGAGATATTCTACAGACAGCATTTGATGAAGTTAAAGGGGAAGTCAGTTCCAATAACAACTTAAGTTCATATGAAAGGTTATATCATAGTTACTTACTCTGTAAAATATAAAAACCCAAACTTGAATATAATGGGAGAAAATACACTATGAACTGGCATAAAATCGTAAACACGAAGGCCGCCATGTTGTACATCTCAGCGAAACCGCGGTCACACAGCGGTCTCTCGTCGTGACGTCAGTGCGCGGTTTGGCGCGATCCTCTCCATATTTTGAACAGCTGCGCGCGATAAACAAAACGAGTATAGTCTATATTTATAAATATTCATGCCGCATTGTATGATTCCGAATTGTACAAATGGTTCAAAGAAAACCAAAGGGACTGATATATCCTATCACCGTTTGCCAAGCGATCTACAATTACGAAAAGCGTGGTTGAAACGAGTACGTCGTGAGAATCTCCCAAAGGGAAATTCTTGCTATGTGTGCAGTGTTCACTTTACGCCCGATTGTTTTGAGTTTTCTCTAAAGCTATCCTGTGGCCAGAAGACAAAGAAAACCCTAAAACAAGGAAGCGTGCCTTCTATTTTTCTGTTCTCTTCCCGTAAACCCGGGCGCATTTTATCTCAGAAAAGGATACAGAAGCGAGACAATATCGAAGACAAGATTGCCCAAGACAAAGTATGTTCAGACACGTATTACTTGAGTTTACTTATCATAACAAATATCATATTACATATTATCTCATTCACTTTAATAGTCTTAAACGGTATCATCTGTTTCATTAAAATATATTGTTAAAAGTTCTAAAATATATTGTTAAAATAATTTTTATCTAGACGAACAGAACTGTTTATATGTCTGCGTATATTATAATGGTTTGCGTGTCTACACTAGTTTTATCTACAGTATAGATAAAACACACACTTGTCTTACATAAATCCACATTTACTTTTAAGATAATAACCATATGCATGTTTCTAGGAGATTGAAAAACTGTTGCATGTTGATTGTGTTGCCCAATGTTCTACCAGTGATGAGAACCATCTGAATCAGCAAACCTCTGAAGACTGCACTCAGCTAGCACCAGATGTAACTCAACATGAAGCTCTACAAGTTGCAGATGCAGAAACTCAATGTGAAAGCTTATCTAAACGAAGCATAAGTACTCAAACATTGACAATACGAAAACCAAGGAAAAGGATTATATCAACCAATCCATCTTTAAGTGAATCTGGTGGTCAACATCAAGCAGATAGTTTTGATCACCTTGTTGATCATAATTACCCTGTCACCTTTGTTTTTCCTGAATCATCCCCTAGTACCCCTACTCAAACTACTGTTGAAACAAACACATTCAGCGAAGCATCTGATGTCAAACAGTCTGTGGATGATGATGAATATCTTAGCAGTGATAGCAGCAACTGCAAGTCAGATACTGATGATGAATATGTTTGTGTTGATGCAGAACAAAGCTGTGAATCTGAAAATGAGGAATTAAATAATGAAAGAAAATTCATTGTGTTTGAAAGTAAGCTTGACCAGCTGTTTTTGTTGTGTAAGACATGTGGCTCACTTTGTGAAGTAGAAAAAAAACATACCGGTAGCATGGTTACAGTAAAATCTACATGTTCAATGAATCATACCAGTAAGTGGACCTCCCAGCCTGAAATTAATGAAAAACCAGCAGGCAATGTTGTGATTCCAGCTGCTGTTCTCTTTACTGGAGGAACATTTAATCAACCAAAAAATTTGCTCAAGCTCTCAATTTGAACTTTGTGAACAAAGATCAATTTTATGTTCAATGCAAAATGCTTTTCCCAGTGATCAACAGTGCATATGAAGTGCAACAGCAGGAGGTGATCAATAAGGTCAGCAAACAAAAGGAAGTTAATCTCTGTGGTGATGGGCGTTCTGATAGCCCTGGTCACAATGCCAAGTATGGGACATACTCCTTAATGGATGAAAAGTCAGATAAAATTGTAGACTTTTCTCTTGTGCATGTTTCTGAAGTTTCATCTTCTAATGCTATGGAGAATGAGGGATGTCAGAGATCACTCAACAAGGTCATTGCAAAAAATGTGAAAATCAGATCTTTGACAATAGATCGTCATACACAAATTACATCTGAATTACGAAAGAAGTACCCTTCTATAATCCATCAGTATGATGTGTGGCACCTGTCAAAATGGGTAACTAAAAAATTAACTAAAAAGGCAAAGAAAAAGGGCAATGAAGTCCTTTTTCAATGGGTACAATCTGTATCTAATCATCTGTGGTGGTGTGCTCAATCATGCAAAGGAGACCCTGAATTGCTGCAGCAGAAGTGGGTGGCTGTTCTCCATCATGTTGTCAATAAACACAGGTGGAAGGAGGAGAGCAAAGTACATAAATGTGAGCATCACAAACTCTCAAGGAATAGAGTAAAGAAGACAACATGGTTGGAAGCAGGATCACCTGCACATGTTGCCCTGGAGGAAATAATCCTTAACAAAAAATTGCTGAAAGACCTGTTATGGATCATAACCACAACACTGGAAGAAAGCATGCTACAATAAAGAAAGGGAGAACCAAAGGAAATAAGAGATATAAACTGGTGTTCCCAAAGGGAAGAAAGAAATGGGTGGCAAAACCAGTTGTTGAAGAGAAATCCTTTGGTTTCATTGCTGACCTCATGCAAGATGTATTAAGCCATAAAGATGGGGCTGAAATACCTTCTTCAACACCAACAAGAATACCTCAAAACATTGCAACTGAACCAAGGCCATGTAAAGATGAAGTTGTACAAGCCCATAAAACAAGAATGGGTAAACAAATCGTGTAATTGGCTGTAGACACTCCACTTTTCAGGACAGGAGCAAAATCCCAGGCCGAAACTACCAACAAAAAACTAAAACTAAACTAACCTTATTTGTACTGGATAACTCTATCAGCTAAATCTAACTGTGTTATCACTAGTGGTCCAGTAAGGGCCATCCCTTAATGGTCCAGTGTTACTACAGAAGAAAACCGGAATACCCGGAGAAAACCTGATGTGTTTGGTAGCGTCAAACTGGAAGAGCACTCTTCCCACATGTGGCCAACGTGAAATTTTTAATCAGATAAATGCACTGTGCAGGAATCGAACCCTGGTCGCAGAGGTGAAAGGCACGAGTACTAACCACTGTGCCAGCGAGAGTTATTTACATAGGAGTGTTGGTATTAAGGACTATTCATGTGGTCCTAAACTAACATTTTTATTGTTTACTATGATTAGAACAGACACTTGAAAGACATTTACACCATATTTGACTTTGCATTTATAGCATTGCACCTGCAGTGGTAAAGTCATGATGTAATATGAAAGTAAAGTCATGATTTAACATGTACATGTTAAAGTTGTATGTTCAAATGTTTAGATTGTATTTTGACTTGAATATACCTGTATTGTATAATTATGCATAGCAGTTACCGGTAACTAGAAATTACAAGGAAATGGACATTTTTAAAGAAAAATACCACATGTACTGTATATACATATATTGTACTATTGACAGTTTAATTTTTAACAATACCAATTCCATTTAAATTCTATTTGCTGTACATATGTTAGAAAAATAATTGCGAGTAGTACCATATACAAAAATTCCTGTTATGACAAGAAAAACATTTTATCGCAGTCTAAATTAGTTTAGTCTCTATATTCACTCATCTGCAAACATGAAGCCAGTGAAAACAAAATCTTCTTCTAGCCCAGGGGGTGGGAAATGTGCTCTAATGCAACTGACTGCACAGGATGGTAGGACAACTCTTATTTCTTTACCTAACACACCCCAGCACCATCTAACTAATTGTCTATAAGCTACATGTCTGAGTTGTTTGTGTTCTGGTCCTTCAATTGCTTTGGCACCATATTGTTGCTTGTATTGATTCCAAGCTGTCTGTAGAACCCAGTAGTTTAAGCAAACAGCCTGAAATCCAGGGTTATCTGTGATACAAGCAGGTATTGATATTTGCTCCACTTGTGCTACTTCTTGGTTCTTATGTATACACTGTATAATTTCTTGACAGCACACACACTCCTCATTTCTGTCCATTATCTGGCAGTGAGTGCAAGTACACCTATGTGAGCAAGGAAGAAAATCTTGTTTTCCTGGTCCTCTTGTTATCATTGACAAACACAAACTTAATTATAAAAAGCTGAATTATTATTGACCATATTTACTATTATCAGAGAGGTCCTATAAAAGAAAGATCTTTGCCTCATTTCATACGAATAGAAATCAATAATTAGTCCAATTCTGATGCGATAAAACTAGCGCAGTGATGGTAAAAAACAAACATAGATGTTTACCAGTCCAAACCATCAAGTCTTTTTGGTCCTTCGGATTCTATCAACGAGTTTTCTCCTGTACTTGATACATTTGAATCTGTGTCTGAAATGGCTTCGTTGACCGGTTCAAACGAATAAGGCACAATCAGATTCCCGTCATATTCCACATCGAAACCTTGGCTATCGTCCTCTGTTTCTGAGCTCACAAAATTGCCATTATCACTTGAAGATTTACTCGAGTATGCCATTTGCATTTAAATTCATGTAAATTATATTTGGGAAAACATTCAGAACCGCGCACTGACGTCACGACGAGAGACCGCTGTGTGACCGCGGTTTCGCTGAGATGTACAACATGGCGGCCTTCGTGTTTACGATTTTATACCAGTTCATGGTGTATTTTCTCCCATTATATTCAAGTTAGGGTTTTTATATTTTACAGAGTAAGTAACTATGATATAACCTTTCATATGAACTTAAGTTGTTATTGGAACTGACTTCCCCTTTAAAGAACTTGAAGACCTGTAGATGACTTTACAAGTGCAAGTTTATAGTGAGGTAACTTTTCCTATGAATACAGTATAGGATAAATTAAACTTTAAAGTATCACAAATTGGTGACCCTGAAGTATGGTCATGTAAAAACAACTACACAATTGCATAATGCAGCCAATAAGGCACCTTTATTTATATATATATTTATATATATTTATATATATATATATATATATATTTATATATCTATATATATATATTTATTTATATATATATATATATATATTATATATTTATATATATATATATATATATATATATATTTATATATTTATATATATATGTATTTATATATTTATATATTTATATATTTATATATTTATATATATATACAACTGCTGTTACACGGTGTTTCATGCTTTCGGAATCTTCAGACGACTAATTGACATTAACGTTCTCACTGAGTTTATATTCAATTTGCAAGGCGAGGATCAAAAGTTATATATATATATATATATATATATATATACACATATATATCAAGACCTCAGTTTGTGTTATCCGCCTCACCCTTTGGCAGATAACACAAACCATGGTCTTGATAAGTCTTGGTATTATGCTCAATCTCATCCAATAATTGTTAATTATAGGTTTATCTAAATTTTTTTTATTTAAATGCATTATGTATAAAATACCTAAGTGTATATGATATGAAATTTTTTATTGCTTCAGAAACGCTGTTTACCGTTCTAGTTCCAAAGTTATAAAGATTTAAAGATGTCAAAAGCAAGGGAAAATATGGCACAAACAAATTGCTGATTCAGCACAAATTATGACGTCATGTTTGGTGAATGTTTAAATGAACTATAGCTCAATTACTGTGTCAGAATCAAATGAACCTTTGCACACAGATAGTGCAAGATGAAACACAGTTGATAATGACACTATTTTTGTTGTCAAGGTAACGCTGCTGTACCCAGGCCCCTTGAACGGATTTGATAAAACACCTTCATACTCTGTCCTGATAAGGATAAAATAATATCAGATGTGTGCTTGTCATACCTATGCATGTCAAAAATACATTTATACTATAATAATTTGAAAAGTATACCCCCAGTGATAAATACAGTGTGTTTTATAAAATCCGTTCAAGGGGCCTGGGTACAACAGTGTTACCTTGACAACAAAAATAGTGTCATTATCAACTGTGTTCTGTGTGCAAAGGTTCATTTGATTCTGACACATAGTAACTGAGCTATAGTTCATTTAAACATTCACCAAACTAACATTCAAACAATATGGCATCATAATTTGTGCTGAATCAGCAATTTGTTTGTGCCATATTAATTTTCCCTTGATTTTGACATCTTAACTCTGGAACTAGAAAAGATATCAAGGAGTGGTAAACAGCATTTCAACCTACTGTTTCATGCTCTTTCAAATAAAGCAATAAAAAAGTGCTGGAAATGTTTGATTTAATTCCAAGGTATCAGCATTGTCTCTTAATCAAGAGCTAATGGAACAAATTTTTGATGAGACATCACCACAGCCATGTATTCTTCATCCAAGAAATGGATTTGCAAAATACAAAATACTACATGTATATCCTGATAGTCATAAAAAACCAGTGGCATAAATGTGGGGGGGGGTGATCCACCCCCCAGAGAAATGGTCCAGTCGATCTCAAAATTATTCATTGTTTAATTACATGCGATGCTAAGCGAGACACACTAAATATTTTCGGAGACCAACAGCACACAGAATCCATCAAGCTTTGGGATTGGGAATGAGGTCTGGTTTAGAGTCAGTGATGGGTCGGTCTCATTTTGGGACTACACCCCCAGCCAAATCGATATATACGCCCCTGTTAAAAACAAGTGGTCGATGTACATTAGGAGTGGCAAGGTTTTAGAAAATCCATGAAGCAAATGAACACATTAAGTTATTTTAACGAAGACTTTGTTTGTATTGTTTGTAAAATTTGTATAGATTGTGAAAAGAATGCCTGTGATGAAGTACCTTTTTTACCAAGCGATTTTGCAGTTCTTACAGTTAAAAGTTGGTTAATAGCAGCTTTGGTGTTTTATCGAATATTTATAAATGCAAATTACAAGGTTCTAAGGAGATTTGGATGCTGAAATATTTTAAATATTAAAACCTACCTGAAGATTTTAATCTACTTGATGACCACAGGCAATTATTTGTTTATTTGTCAATATTGTCCCCGGGGTAGTAATGTGCAGTTTAGTAATAAAAAAATATGAAAATCCCTAGGGGAAAAAAAATTAAAATTATGTTGTGATTTGTTCTTTTGATGCATTGCCAAAACATGGAATCTAAACTATTCTTTATTAGATTTTATATTGTTCTAATAAACTATAGTAACAGCTGGGGCTCAGGACATTTTCCCTGAGTATTTACAGCTTCAGCTAGCAAACTAACAACTTTCTAATAACCAAGCTACAAAGCAAAGACTCGACAGTAAAACTTTGACTTTGTTTCAATATTAAAAATTACCTTGTCCTTGTTCCAATAAGAAACTTTCAATTTTCTTCCAACCACGAGACTTACCTGAATAAATGACGACGTCAATATTGCTGAAGAACATGAATTGACATCGCTTAGCCTAAGGATTATTACACATGCACATTTTTCATTAATATATATGAACATGTATATCCCCCAAGATTTTTGAATTTTTTGATTCCCTGAAAGTGTATTTCCTGCAATTTGAGGGCAGTATGCGGGATTCGATGTATTTAATTACCGTTCAAGTAACACTGATATTCCAAATTTAGACCATGTGGATACCTCTCCCGCAACGCACATAGGGAATGCATTGCACAACGGCAAAAGAGAAGGAAGGAAAGCAATTAGCCACAAAACTAAATGTATATTCAAGTTTAATATACGATATTACGTTTAGATAACACCCAGACCAAGGCCTGGCTATATGCCACTTTTAACCATTGCTAAACGACGAACAACAATGAAATACCAGATTTCCCTCAATGAGAATCCGTTATGTCGTCATTAAGTTGCATTCAGATATTAGAATAATTTAATACAGGACCTTTTTGCCTGAATGACAAGACCATTTTTGTACGAATAGAGCTAATTTTTCGGACAGCATTACGCCTATGCGCATAAGTAATATCACTCGGCCAACCGAGTCTGTAGTCGAGAACGACTCCTCAAATCTAACAACTGTTCTCATGATTCTGCAAAATAATGACTTGCATAAGACAAGATACATATTGACAGGATGTAGACGAAGACACCACGAAAATCAAATAACAGAGGGTGCATTGGGAGGGTGTAAATACTGTAATACCGCACAATAATTCCGCATCACCGCATAAGAAAAATTTAACTCCGGCATACCGCGAAAAAACGAAACAAAAAATTACTCGTTAAGCCTCGTTTCCATTTTGTTGCGACACGTCATGGTCGCCGATGTGTGAATTTCAAAAGTAACTTTTACGTGCGAAGGCGACACAGTCGATTACAACTTCGTTGACCTCGTTTTCCTCGTCCATAATTGAGTCATAACTCTATTGCCAAATGCCAATCCGCGATCCAAGTCTACAATAATTATGACAATGTAGCTTGCCAGGGCCAAAACATCAAAGGTTGCGAAGGTCAGGTTACATACCAGAAATACGGCTTTTGATTGGTGTTTAAAGTCTTTAAACAATTATGTAACAATTAAATTACGTCATTAGAACTGCAAACGAAATATGGCCGTACACCGTAAGCTATAAATCGGAAATCGTGCACACCGTATAACTTGACAACACCGTAATTCCGCCATTTTGATATTTTTCCCACAATACCGCAGCCGAAAAAACAAAATCCCGCACAATGCAGGATTTAAGTTCACTGCAACACCGCAAACTACAAGTTTTTTCACCGCAATACATTCCCAATGTCCCCCTCTACAACAGAGATAGAGAATACTCACCACTAAATGTCCGTGTCCTCAATTTGTTGAGGTAAATTTCCCAGAATTCAGTAGCCCTGAGAAAGTGTGTAATGTAGCGCCCAGTCTTGTCATGTAAACACACAATCTCAAATAGTGGCTTTCTTCCTCTGTACATTTGACAGCCAGCTGGCATCAGTGCCACATGGCTAACCATCCTAATGATACTACGAAACGTGCTCTCCAGAGATACACTAGAATGTTGTAATGTTCTCCGAGGCTCATGTGTTAATTTTTTTTCGAAGGTTCATTTTTCTGTTCAGAACAAGATGTTGATTTTGACTTGACCATAGACAATTATTTTATTAACGGTCGAATATCATGAATCAAAGTAATATTCATATGCTGCTGAGTTCTCAAGCGAACTGATATATAAAAAATAAGGAATATACGAGAATTTCACTAAACAAGTTGGAAAGTGCTAGAGCAACATGCAACCAAAATGGCAGAAATTTGTCTCCAGTACTTGTAGCGACGACTTTTCGGACTGTGTGCAAACTGGCGGTTATTTCATTTTTGTTTTTAATGATGCTCAGTTCAAGGAGTCGAAATATTCTTGGCATTGTTGCAGTATAACCTTCCACGTTGACGTGGAATTTGATTTTGACATGACATCTGATACATCTTTTATAAATGGTAATAAGTACGTTTGTCGAAAAATTGCTGTATATGCATGTCGTTAAATAGTAATATATATGCAAAAATAAAATATATTCAACAAAAAATAATATAGTAATTTGGTAATGAAATAAACAATCCCCATCTGCCTGATCACACCTTGCTTGCTACTTTAATTAGTTAAGGTAACATATAGATACATTTACTATAATTTAAGGTTTGTTTATTTGAAAAATAGATTTTTGTCTAAAGAATTGAAAGGAAACAGCTGCAGTTATTTTGTGATAGGATATGTATGGCAAGGTGCTAGACGCTGTAGCATAGCTACAACATCAAGATGCTTTGCATCACGTTGACAAACATTACTGTTGCTGACACAATGCTGACGTGAGCAGAGAGAAAACGTCAGACATTGCTCGGAACTGTTAGCGAAAACTATTTGTGTATGTTCTCTGACTTATCACTAAAATAAAACCTATTTTACATTGGTGGCAGCGGTGAAAACAATGTCGGACAAAGAAACTGAGCTAGAAGCAGAGGTAGAACGACTTACCGCTCGAATACGTGAGTTGGAAAACGTAGAAAATAAAATCCAAATAGCTGTGGTGAGTAGCAATGCAATTCCTTCAATATTTCAATTGAGAAGTACCGATAAACCCAAACCAACTCCCCAACGAAGAAACCTTCGTTGTAGACAAGAGGTATTAATATAATTAGCTGAAATCCAATGCGCAATCTTTATTTCAATGCTTGTTAGGCATTTCATACGTTCGTTCTAGTTTCAATAGTTTAGCCAAAAGTTGCTTTGTACATATGCGCATACGTAATTTAAATAAAATCAGAATAAATGCAAAAAACAAAACTCGTTTCTGTATCTTTATTTTAAAGCATCACATTAAGACATATTTATGCATATTTTATTAAGATATCAGATGTTTCACTCGAATCAACATCAAAGCCGGAACATACGAGCCCAAGGGTTTGAGAAGTATCTGAGAACTCCGGGTCTACTGATGTAAGTCAAATGGACTTACAAGTTTTCCTTGAAGGTCTTTTAGCAGCGGCTAGTAGTAGTCTTCAACATGACAACAGTACTGAAGGCATTTCAGCTGAAATGCAACACTTTCCTGAAGATTTTGGCACAACAATCGAGGTAATTATGTCAGAATCTCAATCTCTTGCTGAAGATTTTGGCAAAGCAACAACTGAGATTGAAATCCAATGTGAGCTGTTAGTAAGACCAACCAGAAGTGTTGGAGTACAGACAGAAACAGTTACTGTTGCCGGTCAAACAGACATTGCTATTGACCATTGTTATGCCAAAACTCTTCCACCCATCTCTACCAATCAGAATATATCCCCTTCAAAACCCAGCATTTCTTCTGCATATGTGTCTCCTTCAAAAAGCACCTACTCTGCAAATACATCTCCTACAGATTCTGATGGAGAAAATATTGATGATGCGTACATACCTGGTTATGAAGATAGCCAAACTGAATCAAACTGAAAATGATGATGAATCAGAAAAAAGGCCCGTATACCAGAGAAAGTTTATTGTGTTTGAAGAACAACTCGATAAGCTTTTTGTCAGTTGTTCTACCTGCCATAAGCCAATAACTTAAAACTCTAAAACTCTTTTTGGTAACATGGTTGTGCTACAGTCATCATGTGTTGATGGTCACAATAACAAATGGCAATCACAACCCACTGTTAATGGGAGAATATCAGGAAATATGATGATTGCAGCATCCATATTGTTCAGTGGTAATACATTTGCCAATGTCCATTCCTTAGCATGGTGTCTTAACCTGGCTTTCATCAGCAGCTCCTTGTTCTATGACATACAAAAAAGCCTTCTATTTCCTGTGATCGAGAAGGTTTGGAAAGAACACCAAGTTAAGCTATTTAAGGAAATGAAAAAATCAAAGAAATTAGAAGTGTGTGGAGATGGATGGTGTGATAGCCCGGGGCACTGTGCAGAATATGGTACATACACTATAATGGATACATACACTATAATGGATGAAAGTAGCAGTAAAATAAGTGGTACAAGTTACAGAGGTCACATCGTCCAATGCCATGGAAGCTGAAGGATGCAACCGAGTTCTATACAACCTCAAAGATGAAGGAATAAAGGTGATATGTTTGACAACCGACAGACATGTTACATTACCTCTGAGATGAAGAAGAAGCATTCAGAAATCACACACCAGTATGATGTATGGAACGTGGCTAAATGGGTGGTCAAGAAACTGACTAAAAAAGCCAAAAAGAAAGAGTGTGAAGCATTAATGGCCGGGATACAGTCAGTATCATCCCATTTCTGGTGGAGCATATCAATATGTGAAGGGGATTATGAGATGCTCATTGAGAAATGGACATCCATAGTCCACCATGTTGGTAACAAGCACTCATGACGAAATGGGAAGCTCTTCAAAAAATGTACTCATGGTAGGCTATCAAGAAGAGAGAGAAAAAAGAAAAAACCTTGCTGAAACCTGGAACCCCTGCCAATGTAGCTTTGGAAGAAATTGTCTTCAACAAAAAGTTGCTCAAAGATATGAAGCTGGTTACAGAGTTCCATCACACTGGTAATCTGGAGGTGCACCATTCCATGATGCTGAAGTACTGTCCCAAAAGACAGCATTTCAGTCATGCAGGAATGGTGGCCAGAACACAGCTAGCTGCCCTTGATAACAACCACAATTGTACAAGGGAGCAAGCTGTGATCCAGCATGGTGAAAACAAAGGCAATCTAAAATACAATCTGGTCTTACCCAAAGTTCGTAAAACATGGGTGGTCAAGCCAATCAAGCAGCCAAAACAACACAGCTATCTCCATGGAATGATGGAAAATATGCTCGAACAAGAAAAAGTCACTACAATCAGCAACCTCACACCTCCTGCTAAAAATATTGCTACAAAACCAAAGCCAGATAAAGTAGCAGCAATTATTATACAACTGTATTGAAAAGTGTCCAAATAACGCTAAAAACGAGTACAAATATACAGCGATATTCGGACAGTTAGTTATTTGGATAGTTGGTTATTTGTATAGTAGAAAACCGGTTTGACAGATCGGCTGACGTGAGCACTGTTTATAATTTACCAGCAAACGTAGTTTTTAGTAAAAGAATGGATGACATTTTGGCAACATTTGAAGGTGACAATGAAATTGACTGGCTTTCAAATTCATGCAAAGACTATAAACAACGAAAGCGTAGACGGCGAAAGAACTGAAGTATGTGTTCCGACTAGAAATGACTCGCTAAATGATGTTGAGATAGGCGAGTTCATAGAGGAAAACAAAAACAAAAATACGGCCAAAACTCAAAAAACAAAAACTGACCTGAATGTCTGGAAAAGATGGTCCTCATCCATCGGTGAGAGCAAGGGAAATTCAGAATATGTTTGAGTCAGACGACGAAGATGACAATTACGTTTAAGACAAGTTGATCGAATTCAGTTTAAACACTTTTGTTATGCAAAGATTTCAAACCGATCCATTGTTCATTTTGAAACGTTGAAATAAAATTATAAAACTGTTGACAAGATAATTCTCAAACTGGTTTGACAAGTTTATTTTGTAGCCAATCAAATTTGTTGCACGGGCGACTACTTCATGTATGCTTATTATTTTGTACTGCTGCAAGTCACGCCACTTCCCTTGCCTTTTTACATTTTTCTTTTTCCATAAAAAATTGTCGATCAAAGCAGTTGTATAATAAATCTCTAATTAGATGTTTTGGTATGTAGTATCGCTGTATATTTTTTACTCGTTTGTATTTCAAAATACGACACAACTCGTAAAAATATACAGCGATACTACATACCAAAACATCTAATAAGATATATTTATGAGCCATATCAGCAGATTTCAAAACAAGTAAATATTTATTTTTAAACTACAGTGGTGAACTGCCAAGATTTTGGACATGGAAATACTAAAATTTTGAATCAAAGCCCTTTATCAGAGTAAATTGTGACAATAACTACACAGACAACAGAAGCCAGCAAAATTATACTGAATAATTTTTACACGCACATATATATTTTAACTCATTGCTGAATCTTCCCACCATAATATTACAAAAGTTACAGTATAGTACTATTCAATTTTCCTCATCAGATGCTTGTTTATGCCCAACAAACACATGTTCATCTTGAATCTTCTGGTCCAGGAGGTGGGAAGTGCGCTCTTACGCAACTGACCGCACAAGAGGGAAGCACAACTCTAACTTGCCTCCCAATTACTCCCCAGACTAATCGTGCTAGTTGTCAGTAAGCTATGTGCCTGTTTTTTTGGTGTTCTGGTCCTTCGTATGGATTGTCATATTGCTGCTTATACTGGTACCATGCCGTACGAAGAACCCACTGATTTAAACACACAGCCCCAAACCCAGGATTATCTGTAATGCAAACAAGGAGATCTTTTAATTTCTTGAGAATCACCGCTTCTTCGTTGAGAGAGATCATCTCTGGGATTTCCTGACAACAAACGCACTCTGCAATTCTATCCATCATTTGACAATGGCCATACTGACACCTTATAATACAGTAATTATGTATTAGAATATGGAAGAATGCTCCATTGTTGACATTGGTAACTGGCGAGTTTCAACGCAATAGTATTACAGTCCGTAAAATATCGCAAACGTTAATGCAAGTTACACTACAAGGATATTTTACAACATAAACTTACCATTCTAGGTTATTCAAACGGCTTCCGTCAATGGATGAGTCTGAGTTTTTGTCGCCAGCACTTTCATCCTCTTCAGAATGTGAGGACTCGAACTGATATGGCATTATCCCGGAGTTTTCAGCTTCGAGTAGAGTTTCTGACTGGTAGGACATGGCAATGTCACCTTCTTGGTCAGAAGAATCACTACTCGATCCAGACATTTGTATACTCAGTTAAATTTTCCAAACTTTAGTTTACAACAATGTTCAGCTACAGAGAATACACAGTGTGATATGGGTTAACTTTGATTGCCTGATCACAAACGCTAACATGTGGAATATCAAACTTTTCCAAATGTGGTAGGCAAAATAGCACGACATCGCGACCATTTACAAGTAAGTCACGCTGTTCGGGCGTAAGATTAATTTCATAGGGAAAATCCAACGCTACCTCATTCCTTTGATGTATCAGGCTAGTTTGACAGTTTATTTACATAAGACTCGAACGAACCAATGGGAATTTAGCCGATACTTTTGGTGGAGTTTGTACGCTTTTATGAATAGGATTTTGGCAGGCGTTACTTTCGCCTTCCCATTTCCCGCCCCGCCCCCAGTTCCGCCCGCTCCCCCAAACGTAACGCCTGCCATGCAGGCTAGGACTGGAGTATCCATTTAATTTCTAGATCTTTGGTTGTTTTTCCAGAAACAGTAATATTTGTGTCGTCAGCATACATTGCTGGATGGGAGTGATCTAAACAATTAGGCAGATCATTTATGTATAGTAAAAAGAGAAGTGGACAGAAATTAGATCCCTGGGGAACTCCACACTCAATTTTAGAATGACTGGTTTATTTTACAGAATTGCTTTCTGTTTTCCAAGTACGATCTAAACCAGGCCAGAGCCTTCCCTTTGATACCATACAAATATAGTTTCTTATTAAGTACTTCATTATTTACGGTATCGAATGCTTTTCGCAGATCGAGGAACAGGACTCCGTTCAAGAGGCCCGAATCCTTGTTCAAAAACCATGTATTAGTTGTGTTTAACAGAGATGCAGAGGTTGAATTGTTAACAACCTTTTCTGAAAGCAGATTGGTATTCAGAAGAATATTATCTTCATTTAAATAGTTGTTCAACTGATTATATACTAGTTTTTCAAATCGCTTTGAAACAACAGACATAGAAATAGGTCTGTAATTTCCATAATCGTCCTTACTACCTGATTTATAAATAGGCGAGACTCTGGCATTTTTCCAATCATCTGGAAAAATGCCAAGAGTTAATTAGTTTAAAATAAATGTTAAGTACTGGTCAAGTCATTTTTTATCTAAATTACTATATGACTTAAAATAGAGATATTTGTATTAACAAAGGAATTTCGTTGTAGTTTATTTACCTCATAGATTTTTCCTTTGTATTCTTGCTTGTTCTTGCTTAAAATCAACTCAGATATTGTGATATTTGCTGTTGGATGTCTCCTGGATCTGTTTGCAAAGACCTTTCATATCATTCAGGATTTCTACAGTCACTTTACATGGGATGTCGTTTGTTCCAAAATGTAATATAATCTGTTCATAATCTGTAATCTTTCATGTCGTCAATCTTGACTCCAGAGAACGACTTGACATAGGCTCTAGTATTCAGAGATTTGCTGAACTTGGACTGTTTTATATTTCGTAAGATTGAATCACCCAGAACAGCTGTTGTGTCGATTTTCTTGCTCAAATTGCTGATTTGGGGTGGCGCTGTCATATTTACGACATCTTGACCTTGCGGTTCATCTTGTATCGATTTAGTCTTAGACTTCGAATTAGTTTTAGACTTCGAATTAGTTTTAGACTTCAGATTAATTTTCCTTGATTTACACTATTTTTGTTAGTGATGTACGTACTTTCTACTCTTGTTCTTGCGCTGTGGATATTTGTCGTCTTTGCCTTGAACGCTGCTCGAGTAATCCTGTTGTTCATCGTTGGTCTCATTAGCATTATCTATCTCTTGGTCGTCAACGGATAGTGCTGAGAATCTGTTACAATTTAGATTATCTTCTAAACCACACACTGAGGTGTTTGTTTTCGCAGATCTGATGGTTGGTTTGTTATTTTTGGCCATTTCCAATGTTGATCATTACGCTCGATATTACAATCATTGTTTAAACTGCCCATCTTATCTTCCATAACTAATTTGAGTGCAAGATTAATTGAGTCTTTTTCTTGTTCACTCCTGTTTAACTTTTTCTCAAGGGAATCAATTGATTTAATTAATTCATCAATTTCTCTGTTTCTTTTACGCACGATTAGAGAAATATCTTTCTCTAGTTGTCTCGATTTCTCTTTTTCTTGCAATAATTAACTGCTAAGGCGATTTATTTCATTCAGATTCTAAGATTCCGACACTGAACTAGATTTCGATGTAACTTGCTTCTGCAATATAACGATATCTAATTTCATCCCTTCTAGTTCTGCAGCGATAACTCCACATAAACATCTGCAGCCCACTTTAGCCGATGAGAAATTTTCATTGGTAGCCTCTAAATGTACTTAAGTGCTATCAAGTATATATTAATTACAACCCCCGTAAATATACCAGATTTGTCCGTTAATGTGACAACAGTTACATACAACAGTCTCAGTATCATCAGTTTCTCCATTTGTTACGCTGGCTGTAGAATAATTCACTCGCTCTTCTTGTGACAGCCACAGATGAGAAAGTTTCACCAGATGGGATTGTTATTTATTTTCCTGGAAACATTGATTTTATTTAATCCTGACATTTATAAGATATAATTATTGTTAGATTTATTGTTAGACATAAAATTATAATACTCAAGTAAAACAGATTCTAATGTGACTTGTGTGCCATAAAAATGGGACTTGCGTGACCAGTGTCAGATAACATTCAAAAACTCGACTTAAATAATAGAAAGTCAATAGTTTTGTCAAAACACCAGTATAGTATTTTCTGCTGTTTCTTTCTTGTCTGGATACTAAAATTTACTTTTATAATGTTTATTGTCATTTATTTTGCAGCAATAACTCTTATTACGATTTTGTGTTTGTTCCCAATAATCACAGGGCATTAGCCAGTGAAATTTAACTGTAGACATAGTTGCCATAATGTTCTGTCCAACTTATGACCTTTATCAACCTTGTGATTAAAATACTAAAGATCAATACCGTAATTGTTTTTCTAACTAACAGTATATTAACTATCAATGATACTGCACCTTTATGAAATCAGAGGAAGAACGCTTACTCGTGTTAGAACTATTACTTCTCAAACTCATTAATAACTCATGATGAAAATTCAAACGAAATCAATATTTAATGATATTTAGAAATAAGAGGAAGATTACGGCCAAATTTTGCTAACTTTAACCTCGATTTTCTCACAAAATATGGATTCGTTTGAGAAGCAAGTTCTAACATATTGATGTCTAAATACTGACAAACTGGGTTCGCCTTGTATTTTCAACCGACTTATCCGTATTTAGAAATTAGAGGAAGAATGCTTACTCGTGTTAGAACAATTACGTCTCATCCATTTGGGAAACTTGTTCATTTTGTTTTCCTTGAGATTTTCAAGAAAACAAAACTGTTTTTCTTTATAGCTTTTATATAATAATGAAAAATAACATGAATATTTCGCACTTGATAGTGATATTGGGAGTGTGATAAATATATGTTTTAAAACCCACCAGTTGCAAACTATCAGGCCTTCTGGTTGGGAATTTACCTGCTATCCTGTAGATCAATTGTTTAGAGAGCTGGTGTATATTACCCAGTTTGCGGGTTTAATTCCAGCCTGACAGTTGCATTTTTGCAACTGGTCCCCGTCTGGTTGAGCGTGTTGGTGGGATTCTAACATACTGTATATTCGCTAGTCACGTTGTGTAAATCTATATATTTCCAGTTGAGGTATAATATTAATCAAACCTACAATATCGTTTATAGAGGCGTGTCTTTGTGTTCATAAGAATATTACTGAAGAAGTCGAAGAACCCATAGCAGAATTCCTAAAATATGTACCTCACAAACCTGGTGGATCAAGATACAAGGTAAGGTACAGTATCTTTCTATAAATTCCTTTGTGACATACATTATACTCATATCTTTCTATTTCATGTCACATTTTTTTGTCTATCACATTTTATTTTTGACTTCCTTTTTATTCATTTTCAGAACCGTGATGAAGCACAATGGCACGAAGCATGACACTTATATTATGTACTTTAAACAAACAAAATATATTTTACCAAATGACCAGTGGCCTGATTTATGTTGTTTTCATTGAAACTATGCACATATTTTTTATTAATTATATATACCTGCAGTTAGGGCAAAGCCAAAAGGATCGTGTATATAATTTCATCGTGGAATTTTTTATCAAGCGTCCATTTATCGCCACCAAGGGGTCTCCCCTTGGCGAGTAAAGTAATAGGGCCGGCGTTAGACGCCAAAGTAGACTCAAATTGCCTTTGGTAGAAAAACGCCAAAGCTAGGCTTGGTGTTTTTTTCATAAATTTTATAATCCCAATATCAAGGAAAAATAATCCCAAAAATTTGAGCAAAAAATACTCGAAATTTGGACGATGTTTATAATACTGGGATTTCTAATGTGGTTGACAAGAATAATTGCAAAAATTACAAAAGATACTAGCCATGACAAAACAAACAGAAAAGTAATTTGTGAAATTCATTGGTTTCGTAACTATGATCTATTTATGTTGCTATCCCAATTGACCAATCACGTTTTAGAATTTAGACCCCAACAGTTCAGGCCAGGCCCCTCTGGCCTCAACTATTGTTGAATCTCAAGTCACGTGTTCTTGCACTTCGCCACCTTCACTTCAGAAACCTTCATTCTTCTGCGATTGTGAGAACGTAGAACTCTTGTTATTCAAACTATATTAGCCGATGGATTTCAAATCTTTATCCGTTCAAAACTTAGTTTTAAGTGGTTGAAGAGTCCCAGACAGTGAATTGTGTTTGCCTGATGAAGCTGTTCAGAATTTGAAAGGTAAGTGCTTTAACTTTGTTGGGCTCTACACTCCCATAATATTGTTGCTTTTAAAGCTATTAATATATCCTACATGTTACACATTTGGAATGTTTATCGTTTAGATAATAGTATAGATACAGCAAATCGATGACATCTCCGAACTGAAGGCCATAGTGCCAAGCACAGCGTATCGCCTTCAGCTGAGAAGGATTGTTAAGTCTGCTCAAAGGGTAGGTGGCAATATTGAATTAAATACAATGTGTTAAGTTAATATATAGTATCATTCGTAATAGAAAAAGAATAGCTATGGTTCAAATCATTGCATTTACAGTAAGCCTTTATGGCCTCAGGGGCGGATCTAGGGTGTTGCAACTGTTGCACTTGCAACAGTCAGAATTTGAAGAGGAAATTGTAATGAAATTAGAAATTTAAATGCAATACCAATTCACAGTCACGGACTCACGTTTTTCAAAACTGTGTGGCGTCATTTGCGGCGCGAATCATGATGTATCATACTTTAGTTACCAGACCCTTACCGGATGCCTGAAAGTTCGTCCAACCGCCCTTCTCGCCTAAAAAACGCCTGCGGAGGAGGCCTCCCCTTCCGGGAGAGCCTGCACGCAGGCTAGGTTTTTACTCTAGATTCTAGCATCGCGCTAAATGCGCGTCGACGATTGCCGACTGCAACAGTTGCGCTAAATATAGCATGTTGCACGACGCGTTTTGTGTTGCAAACCAATCACAACACCGGATTTTGCAACAGTTTGCAACAGATGTCGCAATAGCTAGCAATCGCTATTAACTTTCCGATGATGTGATATGGTTTGCTACCAACGTTCGTCCATTTTCAGCCTTTGTTCAATCACAATGGCTTCCAACGTTTTACAACAACTGTTGAAGATGGATGTTATTGTACACCATTGCGAACAACTTCTCACCAGTAAATTTAACAAGAAGGACGTCGATTATCGTACTTATTCATGCAACTTTTCGAAGTTGCAGTTTCGGCACAGCCAGGAATTGGCGGTCCGCCGGTCTTCAAATCACGACAGTTACAGTATATTATGGACAAAAAGGTACAGACAATGTAAGCCTACCGGCTCATGAATAATACATATTACGCTAATTAGTTTATATTGAATATGTTTTCATCTGTTCGTAATTTGTGGCTTGCCAGATTGGAGAACATGTCTTTAATATAATATTATTAATGTCAGAAATGAATGGTCTTTGTTTAATAGTCTAAAAGCAAGTTTTGTTTTGTAATAGACCTTACTACTGTTCGTTAAAATTACCTTTTCAGTTTGTATAAACTGATAGTTCTAGCAATAATTAATAATGCTGCATTGGTGTATTGTTTACACGAGGCCAGCCAGACCTCAGACCGGCCTTGTGTGTTGACTATTCCATTGCAATAAATAAATACAAGTTGACCAGAAGGCCTAATGTGCTTACAGGTATATCAATCTCTTTAAACCACCTCTAGAACTGCAGGAGATAGACCTCTTTCATAATGTCGGTCAGTCTAAATATTCATTTATACTGTATGCTACAGACACACGAATAAGGTCTTAAAGGCTAATTTAAATGAATATAAAAGAATATTTAATTTGGGTGCCATTATGAAAGAGGTCTATGTCATATTTACCTGAATGCTCTCTATTATATATTCCTTACACCCCTTGATTGATAGCAGCAATGTTTTTATTAACTATACTGTAGCTGCATGACCAAGTATTAACCAGTCAAAATATAGCTGCATGTTATTATTATTATTATTATTATAATTATTTCATCACAAAGGAAATGCATTTGCTATGTATTTGTCTATGTATTTGTCAAATAATGCACTCAAACATTTGACAAAAGAAGATCCAAGAAAGGCTATTGTTGCAGAAGCTCACAATAATGCTCATATATAACTGCCAATTTTCCTCATTTCTATGTCTCATGTCACTATCAAGTTCTATTAAACTTCCTTAGATGTGTGAAGTTGATCGTCCAGGTTGTTGTAGTCTTGAGAAAGAATGTTGTTGGCTATGCTATGTTTCTAAGCTATATATGTTAATTTTGATTCAAATGAACATGTTCCTTACCACTATTTGGTTGCTGTACTAAGATGGTTTTGAGCTGCTTTATCTGCCCAACCACTTTTTGGCTGAGCTGTCTCAAGATGATTTTGAATTGCTTTTCCCTCCTGATCACTATTTGACTTTGGCTACTGTCTTAAGAAGATTTTGAACTGCATGCTTTTGCTTACTGACCACAATTTGGCTGCTGTATATAACTGCTATTCTGCTGCTGTGTCGTGATGATTTTAAATTAAATATCTTCCCTTGCTACTATGCTGCTGTTGCAGCACCAAGCTGATGATTTGAAACTGATTATCCTGTACCTGTGCAGTGAAAGCTCCTAAATTTTGTGCTTCTGTACAACCATCATTTCTTTAAAAGCATATGTCTTAGTGGGGTTGCCGCCTAGTAAATTAGTATAACTGCATTTTTGTACAGAAAAAAAATTTATTAAGCATCTACCTTGCATAAATTTTTTGTGTGACGTGGAAGAGCAGGTATAAAAGTACAGTAAGGACAGGTAAGTTGGTCAATCGATACAGTACTATTGTAATGCTTTGCACAAATAGTTTGATATTGTTGACAGTGTTTAGTGTTTTTTTATCATAAATATAAGATAACATGAAATGTTACTCTAAATTATATTTGATTCTTTGTTTTTGCGAAAAATTCGAACCGTTCTTGATGCAAAATTAGCTGTAAATGTGCGCTCAGAATGCGGGAAATCGCGTTTTAGAGGTTCTAGATTACAAAATTTTCCGGGGGGGGAATGGCCCCGTACCCCCCTTCAACAATACACTTCACAAATTTGCAACAGTCAGATTTTGGGCTGGATCCGCCCCTGGGCCTTGTCATACAATCATGCCTTCATTCACCAACAACTATTTTGCTTTATTTAATAGAAGCCAGAAAACGAATTCCGGATTATAAATAGTGAACTTGTTAATGAGCACCCTGGTCTGGCTATGTTTGGCAAGACAAAGCATATATAAATGTGGATGAGGATAAAGCGAATTTCAATTATATCCCAAACACCTCCTTTACACCTCTAACATCCCAAAGTAACTGTAGCCCAGTGTGTGTATTCATGAAATCCAACATGATTAAATCCAATTTTTTTTTCTTAAAGAAAGTTATTGGTATATTTACTATTGTGGGACTGTGAAATTGGGTGAAGAATATTATAAGGTATTACTCCTAGTGATGAACCATACCAGACAAGTGTAGAAAATTACAGTCAGGCCAAGTAGTTTTCTCTGCTTGTCCGGTATGGTTAGACACTCAGAGTAATTACTGGTGTATGTTGAAATGCCGGAAACAAATTAGTTAATTGTTTTGGGAACTTGTTGCTAAAACGTGTGTCAGTGTATGCTGGACTTTACCACTACACAGCTACCAAATATGTATAGTTGTAGGATAAAAATGAATCCTTACTAAACTGTCAACAATACTGTTAGTAAAAATGCCTACATTTCAGAGCATACTGTCTTCTCTGATAATGGGTTTCCCTCGATATGTCAAATTAAAGTTGACTGTAGGCAGCTAACTTGGTTGGGTTATTGAGGATTGTTGGGAAAGAAAAGGCAGAAAAAGCGAAAGAAAATCTAAATATCGCTTTAAAAGCATTATGTCTGATCAAGATGTTGTTGACACAGTAAATATCATTGTAAGAAAAAGAACAAAAAGGAAGGAGCAAGCCAAGTTAATTACATTCCATGATGTAAGTAGGATTTGTTGCCAAACCTGCAGTTCTACTTTAAGTAATAGGGAGCTTAAGTAAACATGATGAAAGGGACGACGACGATGGCCGGAAATCACCCGGTTATGTTTTGGATGCATTGCACATGTCTGCACAGTTCGAGCCCTCGTCCTGCTGTCGTATAGACAACGGAATTTCACGTTCGAAACCGCCCAGCAGAAAACGTTTGTAATTTTACCTCCATATATGCATAAATCTAATAGCTTGTCGGATATTTTACTTAAAGTTACGAAGATCCGTTGATGTTACAGGTAGATGTACCACAAAAGCACCCGGTACCTCAAAAACACCAATTTAACATTTGTGCTTATATTTTGTTAAGTATCAAGATTGAAACCAAACTATGGTGTTTTTATATGCTTAATAATTGTACTTTCAGATACAAACCAAATATTCACTGTTGGAAGTGCAATGTAGTGAAAAAAAATTTATTTGGAACTCAAAATATGGTAAAAAAATGATGATTGTTTTGCTAAATCCAATGTAAATACATACCTGTAGAATATAAGTTTGCAATCTGAGTTTTTAGTGCAGCCCATATACACTATAAACAATAGCCAGTATTAAAAATCCACAATAAATCCTTTAAAAACTTGCAATTTGGAGTTAAAATGGAACAAAATTAGTTACTAAAAATTGGTGTTTTTGAGGTACATAAGCTAATATCAGAATGAAAATGAAAAAATGATCTACAGTTATGCTTGTCACTAAAATAAACTATCTATGAACAAAATATGAACTACATCTTTTTGTTATGAACAAAATATGAAGTTTTTAACTGTCAAATGCACATTTCATCCCTCTTCATCTTGGTGACGATTCGGAAAAGGTTTTGTAGTTCTCCATAACATGTAACATCAAAATAGATTGAGCCTTTTGGGATAACCTCAAGAGGGCCAGCAATGATGTTGCTCAATTCGAATTGAAATTCATCAGGTGGAAGATGCTTTGGTGTGTCTTCTAATGTTATTCCAGACCCTGTCTTGGGCTTTAAACAACGCATCAAGATACTTTCAACTGCCCCATCTTCATCTACAAGAAATCGTCTGACGACTTGTGAAACGTATAAAGTTTCAGTACGTTTTCCTTGCCACACCACTCCATACCATTTACCCATGATATCTTTCTCTGCATATGGTGGGCTAAGACTTGACCAAGTAACTTGCATTTGTTTTTCAGCTGCCTTGACTGGATCTTCTTCAATAGCGATTTCCTCGTCATTTTCAATTGACGTAATGTCATCAATGTCGCTGTCCATTTTGCTGTCTGCCTCGTCTGATTCGCTGTCTGCCTCATCTTCCATTTCATCATCTTTATCAAAGTTTAAATGCTTTGAGATTTTTGAAGCTGCTGTAGGGATGATCATTTCAGGTCGTTTCCCATTGGTTTTATAGGCAGCTTTACTGCAAATTGAACGTAGGATGGAATGGCAAGAAGGGCATTCCTTTAGACGTAATGCAATGCACTTCTTTTCGCCACAAACACAGTTTTCTTTGCATCTAAAAAATTGTTGTCGCTCTTCTTCTTTCTGCTTAACCTTCTGTTCCACTGCCAACTTTTTCGAATCCTTTTTTTCTTTGATCTCCTTTACAAGCTTCAGGATATCTTGGCCATGCATCGATCCATGCACCTGGGTGACTCTTGTTGTTTCTTTTGACATCTTCGGCTTAACTTTTTCAATTGTCAATAGCCCTGGTATTTCTTCCAAGCTCAGACTCTTTTCATTTAGCTCATTAATCAACGATTGTGATCGGAGGAACTTTTCTTTCCAATACTTGGCAGAACCTTTGCGGTGGTCAGGTGAGGGTACTGATTGATTAGGAGTTGACATACTTGTTGATGGCTCTTCCTCTATTTCTATACAACCAGCAGCCTGTTCAAACTTGTCTTGTTGCATGAACTGCACTGACAAACCTTGAGGTATCACACCAACTCGTTTTGCAGCTTTTGTTAGTGATGCAACTGGCGCCCATTTATGCCACATATTTGCTAATATAACCATAAATGCTTCCCGGTTTATGGTTTATGGTGAATAAGTCCTCTTTTGCGTTTTTGTACTCAAGGTGAACATTTTTGTTCACCTGATCCAGTAACTGAGTAACTCCTGTTGTATAGATATGAGTAGGTTGGGTATTTTCTCAACAGCTATAGGGGGTGCCATTTGATTGGATATTCCCACTGTTCCAAATATGACATGACAGATACACACATCTCCTGGAAATGAACAAATTGAATTTGAACTCTCATTTGTCTTAAAATGCAATGTGCTTCAAATCAAAGTTTGTTGTCGTAAAGTACAATTCAAAACATATTAGCTTAATTACCTGATAATGATACTAGGGGATGTAATGTTACACACTCTCGATTTTCCCTCTTCATTTTGTTACAGGTCTCCCCACGCCCAGCATACACTAGTCCGTTTGGTGTTCCATCAACACCATAGTTTATGAACTGAGGTGTTTCATCATGATTGAATATACGAGTAACGTCTATGTCCCCTCTCCAAACGCCTGGTTCATCCTGTTCTGCATTTGTAAAAATTCCTGTATTGATCAGCTCCTCTGCAAGACCATCTACAAAAAAGAAAAAGAGTTGAGCAATGTGTCTGGGATAATAATTTAGGTTGTATTACTGTAGCTTATGTTTAACTTTGGGGATTTTTTACTTGTTTATATTAAACATTTACCTAGATGTGAACATGCCATCTTCTTAGTACAATTCAGGGCACGATTCATAGAGACTTGACCTTGCCTTTTCATTGTTAGACTTCGATGTGTTGAGTTGAATCTTCTCCAGAACGATCGACTGAGTCTGAAAAATAATAAATAACAGGCTCAAATATACTTATATGTATATGTTGGAAATTGTACCTACATGTGTTATGCATCAGTCATCGGCGGCCGGGCATTGGTACTTATATAATTTACCCGGGGACGGGCATTGTCATCATTCTTTTTGCCCGGGGTGGGGCATTGTCATGCTTTTTGTGTCCGGCCCTGGGGAATTGTACACTTAATATATTGTTGTAAGAGCATTGAGACTATTGTATAATGCTCCTAATACGTCTTTTATTATTATTATTAAAGAAAAAGAAAGTGCAAATGCCCGGGGGTGTCCCAGGGGGGATGGGCAACGCTAGAATTGACTGATGCATTACAGTAGCATCTTGTTAACAACTTAAGTTTACAGACCTTTACATACCTTTTATTTGCAAGTGCGTTTTTTGCATTCTCTGACAATTTCTTGAAACCTCTACCACCCTTATTTGTTTTGTTGACATGATCTCGTATTCGAAGCACATCCAAAATCAATGCAGTTAAGTCAGCCTTATTGATACCCTGCAAACATCGGTTTTTGTTCTTAACAAACCTTACCAGAGATTCTTCTTCTTCAGTTGTCAATATACTACAATATTCTTTTTCTTTGCCTGTGGTAACTTTCTTGTCTAGGCGTCGGTTGATAGTGGCTTTATCTCGGATTAAAGGAAACAAACCAGTACTCAGTGCTTTATAACCTCTAGCATTGTTCTCTATACACCATGCACATGCTTCTTGGAGTTGAGCTGCTTTCCTTTCACGCATTTTTTGAGCAACGAACGCTTCAGCTTTATTGTTTGCTTTACTGCCTCTTCTGGACTGAATAGACTTTACACGGAGATTGAATTTGGAACTCATTATTACCTGTATTGTTAATCCCACAAAATTAATGTCAACTTGAATGTATGTTACAGAAAACGTCTACTCAAGCAAAAATAGAAAAACTAGTACAACAGGTTTTAAAACAAGAAAATCTAGAAAGTACCTATTTAAGCCATGAGTTACCCTCATGGTCCCTTGTCAATTGTATACATACGGCAACCTTCTCGACCCAAAATCCGAAACATTGAAATATCAATTTTTGTAATTAATTATTACAAAAAGAATAAAAAAGAAAGATTTACAAACTGATACTACAATCTAGTAGTTTTATAACATAACAAACTTAATTTTGGTAAAGCATTAACTTTAGGTCTTCATGATTCAGTAAACAAAAATTAAAGCGGTTTTTCAACAACATTAAAAATCAAATTGGTGCTTTTGTAGTACATTGACTATGCAAGTTCAATTTAAGTTTGCAGTAAGTATTTAGTTAGTAAGACAATTTAAAATGATAACATCATACAAAATTTCAAAACATCTGGGGCAGTATTTTAAGATTTATTGACATTTCTTCAATTGGTGTTTTTGAGGTACGTATAAAAAAACGGTGCATTTCTAAAGCAATAAACATGGCATACAAATTTTACAAATTGCTCCAAACCCCCCGGGAAGAAATTATACAGGGTTGCACATGACAAATATACAAAAAAAAATATTTAAACTAATTCCAACAAAAAATATAGCAAATGTAAATTTGTTGGTGTTTTTGAGGTACATCTACCTGTAGGCTGATAACAATTGTTTTTATTATTGTTATCCTGGGATAAACGCATGGAAAGCGAAAAACGTCCTAAAAGAATGTGAATAAACATGTCTTGAAGATGGCAGCTATCCTTCATTGTTTTCTTTTCTTTACTGTACTTCCCTAATAACTTTTAGACATTTGTCTTGCAGTATATTTGTTCTTTGCTAATATATACCAGTTAATTTTTCCTAATATTCTATTACTGTTTAATTTTAAAACAGAAATAAATACTTTCAGTGGACATTGCAGTACGATGTTCTGATCTGTCCCGAAGTGCTGGTAGCAGAACTGTTTAATCTAAAACCTAGAAGTCCATAAAGGGGGAAAGTGGGAGAAAATCTCAAGAACACTAAATTCCATCAAACAACCAAAATTTAGAGTTTCTACTAAAGCTGTCCAGGACAGGTACTCCTTGTTAACAACGACGCAAGCTCAAAAAATAAGAGAAGAGGAGAAAGCCACAGGGATTGAAGTGGAGCAATCTGAATTGGATTGTTTGTTGGAGGAATTATTAGAGAGGGAAAAGGAGAGCAAAGCTAGAATTGAGTCACAGGATGTTGAGAAAGTCAAAAAGGCAAAATGACAAAGAAACTGCTAAAATGTTGAGAAAACAAGCAATGGAAAGAATGGTGATTGGTGAATACTACAAAGAAAAAATGTGATAAATCTGACAATGGTGGAAAGAAAAAGGTAAGAAGAACCAATAATACAATAATTATCTAAAGGAAAAATCATCAAAAGATAATGAATTTAAAATGGAGGAACTGGAACTGAGAAAGAATTGGAGCTTGCTGCAAATAAACAAGATCAAGCTTTCCAACAACAACAGGACATGTTGAAAGTTATGATGAATCAAATGCAACAGCAGCAACAACAACAAGAGAACATGCAAGCAATGTTTGTTGCACAGCAACAACAACAGAACAAACTATTGATGGCTTTATTTGAAAACAAAAAACAAGAATAGACTTATTTGTCAGTGGTAAAGCCCAATCATTGTACTTATACTGTTATAATATATTGAGATACATTGTTTAGTTTGTCAAATTAAGTGAAAGTTAGCAAAGGAAAATTATTTATATTGTATGTTTTACATCAATGTTAATATATAACTATTTCAACTTTATATTTTTATTGTTTACATAGTCATTAGTATACATACTAGGCTAGAGTTATGTTGTTCATACATTTATGATGAAGAATACATTTGTTGACCTCATATTGTAGCTACATGTATATATTAATGGCAGGTGGGCAGGAGTAGAGGTAGAAACAAACAGCTATTTCATAATAGCTTCCATTTAAAAATTTTATTTCATGTGCTTTTAAATTAGACTTTTTTTATGTTGAGAAGGAAAGATCTTTGAAGTTAGACACACAAATAAGGGTATAAATACAAATAAAGATCACACAAAATATTTAAAATTGGATGCCATTATGAAAGAGGTATATATGTATTGCATTTTTACTTATTATGGGAATCACATTCTCCACAATCTTCAGTTTTACATTTCTCTGACTTTGTTCAGTTAATGACAAATGCCATCACATGTTCTTAAATATTTATAAAGTTATATACATTAAAGCAGATTAAGGGTTGCACAATATTTAAGTAAAATATTCTTCAAGTGTTGGTGGCTTAAGATCAAAATACTTTGAAGTTGTGTTCTCATATAAACATGTCAAAGCATTTTGAAGAATAGCAGAAACAATATACATTTTCCCAACACTATTTAACATTAGCTTTAGATTTTTTTTAAAGTCAATAAACTTAAAATGTGTTGTTATATCTCAGAACAGCCACTCCACAGAAACTACACTCATTGCAGTATTACATTGCTTCATATTGGGAGTCAGAACACCATACTTCCCTGCAGGTGAATTCTCACCGGATATGCCTACCTCCTCCGCAGGCGTTTTTGGGCGGGAGGGGCGCGGGCGGAAAAAATTGCGGGCGCGCGAAATTTGAGAACTGAGAAAAGACGAAGAAATGCCTGCCAACTAATGTTCGATCTTCGGGTTTGTAGTGTCGATCTTCGGGTTATCCATTAATATCTGCTGAAATACGACCCATCGAAACTTGAAACGCCTCGTAAAGTCTTATCGGGCCATTCTGGTTATATCTGGATAGTTATGGCGGATAGCAGCGAGAAGATTTCATGCACAGCAGTGATAGTCGGAGGAATTATAGAATACCCGTCCATTTTTGAAACCGCATTTAAAGGCAGAAATACAAACCAGGTTGCTCTAAAATCTCTTTAAATATAATGTTGAAGGTTTATATTTGTGTGTACTTGTATATTTATCAAATTAAATGGTTTAAAATATAGAACGAAGGAATTGTGTATGATGAACTTTGCGTAATTTGACCCTTTTAATTTATCACTTTTACTAACCGTGCTTTTACTAACTGTCAACAGATACAAATAGCGAAAGTGCTGGACGGGTATTCTACGATTTAGTGCAAAATGTAGACCAGCTGCCCATTGTAAACTTGAACGTGTTTAATTGAACCCAATGTATTGATTAAAACAAGATATATTAAAGTGATATTTAGCATCTCATGTACAATATTTGATATACTAATAAAGGTTGTGTTTTGCATTGTTTTTGTTTGTTTGTATGTATGTATAACTGAATATGCTTTATTAGACATGCTACATGTATTTTAAATAATATATATGCTAATGATTCATTATTTAGTTGATATGCTAAGTTGCCTTCATGCTTTGTGTTTAGTAGCAAATTACCAGTTGTCGCTTCGTTTTTAAGAAATGGGCCATAGTTTTTCAATATTTTAGCGGTTTGCTGGTAAAAAGGAGAGTTGTTTTAACTATTTACTGCCCAACAGTTTCCTCGATAAATTGCTTTTCAATACGCCTATAAATATGTACGATCTCGAGTACGACACACGTCAATGCTTCGCCATCTTGAAATCATTAGTCAGCAGGCATTTATTCTCTCTTCGCCCGCAATTTTTTTCCGCCTACGCCCCTCCCTCGCCCAAAAAACGCCAGCGGAGGAGGTAGCCGGATATGCAGCGTCACCATAAACACAGAGGTTGGCCAGCAGGATTAAATGCAAAGTGCTCGAGATTGTACATTAACCCAGAGTCAGCCAGCATACCAGCATCATGTTTTCTCCCTTCTAAAGACAGCAAATTAGTATAAATGTAGTGTTACTAACTTGAGCCTTCCAGGTAAGTTAATTTAATAGAACACGGCTTGTCTTACCTACTGGGCCATATACAGTACTGCCTAGAAGTAACCTAACGAAAACCTAGGTCGAACCTAGGTTGAACCACGGTGCAACCTAGGGTCTCACCTCGGTTGATCCTAGGTGGCACCTAGGTGGCACCTCGGTTTAACCTTCCGCAAGCAAGCGCGGTTCGCATGTCGGAAATTATACGACACGTTCCGGAACGAGTAGCTTTTTCTGAAGTTTGGCGTCCTTTGGCCATTTGAGAAAACCGCATCATACCATAATAAGGTTCACTCCATCGTTTCGTAAATAATAGAGAAATTATCGCAATACGCCAGGGAACGAATTGTTTCGCTTTGGTCTTCATCAGTTCCGATCACAAAAATCGCGAACATCCTTGAATTCAAACATCGAGATGGGCTTTAAAATTTATATATTTCTCGGTATCGACGAAATGGTGGGAATCTACGAGATGCGCCACGTAGTTGAAGAAAACCGCTTTTGAAAAAGGAACACTTGAAGTTCATCGAGGAAATAATGAAAGCGAATGACGAATTAACATCTGCTGAAAATAAATATCAAACTGGTCGATGAATGCGCCGTTCATATCTCACAATCAATAATTCGTCGAGTCAGATGCGAGCAGCTTGGTTGGAGGCATGAAAATTCGCGTTATTGCCTGTTTGTTCGAGAGCCAAATAAAATAAAGAGGCTCTTCTGTTTGAATGCCTTAGCGGTAAAAGACGTTCGAGGACGTCATTTTTTACGGACGAGACTAGTGTCCTAATCGAACAATATGCACGTGTATATCACTGGCAATGAACAATGACCCGTTTCAAACGTCGAACTTCTTCGCATGCTTATTAATATTAATATCAAAATATTATCGCAAGGCATAACAAATATTCTTGTAACGAATAAATCACCTAAGTGCAGTGCGCAGGGGTCGGTTGTTCAAAGCCTGGATAAGTTATCCGGTGGATAAGTCCTATCCAGCGGATAAATCTGCTATCCAGTGGATAGTTATCGAGCGGATAAAAAGTGGTTGTTCAAAGCGTGTATAGCGTGGTGGATAACTATCCGACGGATAACAGATTTATCCACCGGATAACTGCTCGTTGCTATGTAAATTTATAAATTTTCCCATTACACCAACCGCCCAAACTAAAAAAGCAAGAGAATATTAAGTTACTTCTTTCTTTTTGATCAAACATAATATTCTCCATAACAAGACTTCTTTTAATTCCGTTTTTTTTGCGTTTGTGATTGGTTGTCAAGGCATCGGATGATGTCGGGTGATGTAATCTTATTTCTGACTCTGAGTTTACACACAGAGAAAAACAAATGGCTAGCAAAGATTCTATTTGAGATGAAAACTGAATATACGTTCACTCCGCTAAATTATTTTACTTGGGAAAGTGCTTCCAATGAAGGACAAGTTTCGTTTTTCAAGTTAGTGTATTAATCTTGTCGATGCCTCTTAGTGATTTTGTTGTCGTTGTATTTCCAATTTTTTGTAATAAACATGTTAATCAGTTTGGAGTTGTTTATCCTGTGTTTTTTATTAGTGATTTTCGATTTGAATACAAACGAAATAGTTTGTTGCTCGGCTAATAATTTCATAGCTGTTTTGTGCTGATGATTCAACAATGACATGTTATCCTTTTTCTTCACGGATACGCTTTGGGTTCAGTCAATCATGAATGTTTTACTGCATGCATGATGGACACTTCAAAACAGCTGCAGAAAACGGTACCAAAATATTCAAACGAGATTCAAAAGATGGAAGCTAATACTTTATAGCTATACCCAAAGCCATAAATTAGCCTTGGTCTGACATTATTACCACTTGAATTGTGGCTGATAAAGCGAGGATTTTTCTCTTTGCCAAAGTGATATCTTGCTGTTAACCCGTTTTTGTTCTTCGGTGATAAATTCAAGGTTTTAATCTCAGGTCGATTTAACACAATTATTAAACATAAGATGAAATTGACGGGCATTTCTGTTTGTTTTTCTACGTTTTTATCCAGTGGATAAAAAGTTATACGACCTATCTAGCATGGATAACTTTATCCACCGGATAGCGAGTGGATAACGCTATCCAAGCTTTGAACAACCGGATTTATCCAGTGGATAAAAGTTATCCGCTGGATAGCGACTTATCCAGCGGATAGCGAGTTATGCAGGCTTTGAACAACCGACCCCAGGTCAATATATTATTCTCGTTAAAGCAGCTTTTTGTTTACATTCGTATTTGGTTCGTATTTTACCGACAGCCGGCCATCTGAATTTATAAGCATATCAACAGGAGGATTTATATACACGCACTAAGCGATTTAAAATTCTACAATCAACCAATAATTATTAAAACTTTAATACCTTCAGGCGATGCTTTGGACGTCCCTTTGGTTTTCCTTGGGGCTATGAATAAGAACAGCGTGACACCTCGCGGGAACAGAATAATAATCAAATTCCGGTGGATTTGACAAGGTTTAATTAATTTAATTAATTCGAATGAAAAAAACGCGAATGGTGTGCAAATAGTATAGTGCATTGACAAACGGGGGAATTGTGATAATCATGTTTAACAATGAAGCAATTTTCGAGTAGGATAAAATGTCCTTCAAGCGTTTGGTTGTTTGTGATAGTTTAATAGGTTGTGGCAAATGGGGCCAAACCGCTAAAGTCGATTTTAATAACAATAGTTTCAGATTTTTTGCTGTGTGAAGTTACTCCGGAACATCCGAAGCACGCGTTTAAAAGAAAACTGAACCGACAGTAAAGTGAAAAGGTGATCAAATGGCAACGAAATACTGACATTTCCGAAATACTGACGAGTCCTAGATCAGAGTAATTACTGTAGGCCTCAGTTCGCTACACACATTAAGTCAGTTCGCTACAACTTTATTAAAAAACAATCAACTTGATTTGTTTGATACGTATTTACTAAACAGATCACCTCAAATAATGACAGTGCAAGAGCGTTATGGAATCTAAGCGATGACTCACAGAGATGCCGTTCATCGCCAATGCGCGCTGCCATTAATGCTCTCGAACAATAACTATTCAAATACTAGTCTTTTTGCAAGCTAATTTTAATGCGGTTTTGTTGAAACAGCTGCTAATATATAATAATAATACACAATAAGTGTGACTCAGAGATGTACATCGGAATTGCCAACGCGCTTTCGGTGATATATAGTTCCGCTTTATATAATTCATTGGTTTCGTAACTATGATCTATTTATGTTGCTATCCCAATTGACCAATCACGTTTTAGAATTTAGACCCCAACAGTTCGGGCCAGGCCCCTCTGGCCTCAACTATTGTTGAATCTCAAGTCACGTGTTCTTGCACTTCGCCACCTTCACTTCAGAAACCTTCATTCTTCTGCGATTGTGAGAACGTAGAACTCTTGTTATTCAAACTATATTAGCCGATGGATTTCAAATCTTTATCCGTTCAAAACTTAGTTTTAAGTGGTTGAAGAGTCCCAGACAGTGAATTGTGTTTGCCTGATGAAGCTGTTCAGAATTTGAAAGGTAAGTGCTTTAACGTTTTGTTGGCTGGCCTCTACACTCCCATAATATTGTTGCTTTTAAAGCTAGTAATATATCCTACATGTTACACATTTGGAATGTTTATCGTTTAGATAATAGTATAGATACAGCAAATCGATATGAAATACTGACATTTCCGAAATACTGACGAGTCCTGGATCAGAGTAATTACTGTAGGCCCCCGCACCGGTCGTACTAAATACCGACAACAACCGTCAACTACCGACAACTACCGACAACAAGCAGACAAATACCGACAACAAGCTTACAAATACCGACAACAAACTATATATATTTATATCAGTATATTTATCAAGAAAAGCTTTTCAAACACTGACAAAACGGGAAAAAATTGATCAAAGTTACAATCATGCAGTTATTTTATTAAGTGCTCTTAGATATAGTTGTCTTGTCATACTAGTTTTGTTCTTTTATTTACAGTTCTTGTTTTGGCAGTGCGGACACGCTTGCGTTGCCCTGGTTTCCTAGCCACTGTGGTTGTAGTTGGAATTTGTAGCCCACCATCAGTTGATACCATTGTTTTTTCTTTCTTTTTAGTGGTCACAGATAAAAAATTTTGAAACTGTTTTGTCTTTTCTTCCTCGTTCTTCTCGTTCCACACAGAATTTGGCAAGACCAAGCGTTTTAAGTTGGGTACCAGTTCATAGTTCCCATGACCATGGAGGGCTCGTCTGATGTCTGCATACTGTAGTTTCACTATTGAATGAATTTTTTCAATTAAGTCGGGTAACTTGAGGACTTTCCAGTTGGTTGAAAGCTTTAGGATATTGTTCAGTGATTCGCAGTTGTTGTTCTCCAGTTTAAAGGTATCCAGTTTGTTGCTATTCTTGGTTTGAAAACAAAATCACGAACTCGTGGTACCATGGAATTGTCAAAATACGAAACAAAGTTTGGAGCAATATCCAAAAACATGTTCGATAGTGACATGTGTCATTTCAAAATCTACAAGGTCTTTGGTGTTTACAAGTCCATCTTTACCAAAGATGAGTGAGATAATTTCACTCCTTATCTTTTCTGGTACTCCTACTTTGTGCTGTAAGTGGCGTCGGACATTCTCTTCCAGATGTCGCTGGCAAAGAAGCTGAGTTGCACCAGGAAAACTTTGTTTTACGGCTTTCAAGATGGCTTTTTCTTCATCCGAACCAATTACAACGTCACAAAGGCCCACCTCAGTGTTGATGTTGATGTTGCTGTCAAGTTTTGTTTGCAAGTGTGAGAAAAATCGTTGATAGGTTGAACAACTTCCATCCCAATGAAGGAACAAAGGACCTAACATTATTGGAGGAGACTGAGTAGATCTTCGTAATAAATGAATGTTCTTAAAAACGGTCAATGTTACAAAACACGCTCCCAGATTAAATGTCCGATCAACGCCAAGAATTGACTTACTTCCTTGACCAAGGCAGAAGTTTCGTACGTCTTTTAATTGATCATCCGTATACAAAATAACCATAGGTGGTTTGCCTTTCATTTGTACAATTTCTTGGATGTATGGATTGACATTCATCATGTTTATCAATGTTTGGACATCATCGGCAGTGTTCTTTCTATTTGTAGCAGGTAACCGTTGCTCTTTTGCATTTGCTTGTTTAAAGTTTTGAACTTGTTTTAGGTCTCGTGGAGCTTCCATGGAATTTTCCAAGACCATTTCACAATACACATTTCTTGGCTGATCATTTCTAACTTTGTCCATAATTTTCAATTTTGTAGCTTTTGATGTCCTAACATACTCACTACAGCTGCCCTTTTTACTGTTATGCATGGGCATATTCACAGTTGAAGGAAACTCACCAAGATATTCAACCACAGCCTTTCCTGTGCAGGTAATGTCCATTCCTTTCGCAACTTTTTCAATCCACGAAACCCTTTTTTTATAATCTGGTTTACGTTTCAGGCTGGTATAAAATCTCCTCATCACCATGATTTCCTCCTCAAGTGGTTGAGGGTCTAGTGGCACCCACTTCGCTAGACGTCTAGTGCAGTACTGTCCGTTTTTCATTTCTACCATTTTAAAAGTTTCGCCAACACAATAAACAAAGTTTTTTTGGTTGAAGAGGATTTTGAAATCCACGCCCCACAATCATCTTCGAAGGTACTTTTTTTCCCTCGCTTTCTTTTCTCAATGTTTTCATTGTTTTTTATCAAAAAGTAAGTATTTTCTTTAATACCTTTTGGAATTGAAGAACTGCTTGTGTTGTCACTTTGAAGGATTTCGCAGAGTACTTCAACGTCGAGAAATCGTCCCGATAATTCATTTGGATTGTCCTGGAACGCTGGTTTGTTGTCGGACTTTGAACGCTGCGAGTCTAGCTGGTGTTCTGGAATCGAACTGGTTTCACCTTTCTCCATCTCGCTACCAGAAGGACTGTCAAACCTAACGGGAGATGACATAGATGATATAGATGTTGGGTTAACAGGAGATGGTAACGTCTTCAAACCACGTTGGACTCTTGTTTCGTCTCGCAATCGGAAACCGAGTGATCCGGAGTGTAATGGGGAGAAGGACTGTCAAAACTAACAGGAGATGACATTTTGGATGGTGGGTTGATCGGAGATGATGTCGATGGTGGGTTAATAGGAGATGGTACGTCTTCAACCACTGACTCGATAAAATGCGGAGAAGGACTGCCAACAGAAACGGGAGACGATGTCTTCCCTCCAGACAAAACTTCATTTTTTCCAATTAAGGGGACAAAGTGATTTGGAAGCCAGATCTGACCTTGTGGTTGAGGAAAGGGACCGTTCATTCGAGTCCACAAACATGTACACTCTACCCCGAAATCTACGATTTAGATTTGTTGAATTCTTGGTGAGACAATAGTGTTCAAAATACGCACACATCTGTCTAGCATTCCGTTGATGGCTGGGTATACGGACACGATTTCTCTGCCAATAACAGACGAGAGACCTTGGGCCGTGAAGATTGACGAATATCCCCCATCAGTAGCACACGATTGGCATGCTTTCACCAACTCAGGCGATACCAGTCGAAAATCGTTGTAACATGGGTGGTTCTTGTAGTGCGCAAAGTTCAGAACCAGTTCTACGCAGGTTCGGACTCTTAATTCGGATGACATTGCTTCATGGCCGTAAATGGCAACTGAAACGGCGTTGAAGAGGCAGTTACCATCTCCTTTCACGTGAATTGGTACCCGTGACGCCGCTCCACACATGTTGACCACGGACTGGGAATACTGGTGAATCTTGCCATTTCGTAAAGCCGGTTCCTTCGTAGTTGATTGGTAAGGGTGAGTTCTCAGCAAGATCGCAGCTTGATGAAGAGCCTTCATATTCCTGGAGGCGATGACCAATCGTTGCAGTGATTTGTTGAAATCAAATCTTCCGTGTTGGTCGACACAGCATTCCGTGCACACATAGCCACCAGAAACTTTCGACAGCTTTCGAAAATCATCTTCGCTGAGATTGTCGCAGGTATAATGTGCCCACTCAAAGCACTCCTCGCAAAAAATAGCGTCGGTTGAGCACTTCGCCTTGCACACCGTACACGGCCATCGGGTAGCTTTTTTTTCATTAACGCAACGCACATGTTTTCTACCAACCATTATTGCAGCGACGTGAAGAAGACTTGTTAAAAACTTGGATAACTCGAATACTCGATAGTGAGAAGTGTCGAAGAGACAGTGAAGTAGTGTTGTTATCAAATGACTTTATATACTATCGGTGACTCATCAGCATATCGCACTTTTAGCCTATGACTCATGTCGTTAACGCGTCTTACCTCAGCGTGGTAATTCTCGTGTGGGTCATTAGCGCTGACCTGACACTCTTAGTGCATGTCCCCTTTGTTATTAGATTCCCGCGGATATTGTGCCCCACATAAAGTCGACGACAAAAGCTCAGATTTGTAAGGCAGTTCCTTTTATTTACTAAATAATAAAACTAATTATTTAGCGTAGAATTACTAAGAAGACAGTGAAGTAGTGTTGTTATCAAATGACTTTATATACTATAGATGACTCATCAGCATATCGCACTTTTAGCCTATGACTCATGTCGTAACGCGTCTTTACCTCAGCGTGGTAATTCCCGTGTGGGTCATTAGCGCTGACCTGACACTCTTAGTGCATGTCCCCTTTGTAATTAGATTCCCCACATAAAGTCGACGACAAAAGCTCAGATTTGTAAGGCAGTTTCTTTTATTTACTAAATAATAAAACTGATTACTTAGCGTAGTGTTAAGTGAACTAAAAACATACAACTAAAAAGGTTACAAATTGACAATTTTATTGAATATTTCGTGACTTACGTCGATATTGCAAGTTGTTGTCGGTAATTGTGTGCTTGTTGTCGGTATTTGTCTGCTTGTTGTCGGTATTTGTCTGCTTGTTGTCGGTAGTTGTCGGTTGTTGTCGGTAGTTGTCGGTTGTTGTCGGTATTTAGTACGACCCCTCCGCACACACATAAATTAGTCAGTTCGCCACACATAAAGTCAGTTCGCTACACACATTAAGTCAGTTCGCTACAACTTTATTAAAAAACAATCAACTTGATTTGTTTGATACGTATTTACTAAACAGATCACCTCAAATAATGACAGTGCAAGAGCGTTATGGAATCTAAGCGATGACTCACAGAGATGCCGTTCATCGCCAATGCGCGCTGCCATTAATGCTCTCGAACAATAACTATTCAAATACTAGTCTTTTTGCAAGCTAATTTTAATGCGGTTTTGTTGAAATAGCTGCTAATATATAATAATAATACACAATAAGTGTGACTCAGAGATGTACATCGGAATCGCCAACGCGCTTTCGGTGATATATAGTTCCGCTTTCCGTTTGTGTGTAGCGAACTGACTTAATGTGTGTAGCGAACTGACTTTATGTGTGTAGCGAACTGACTATGTGTGTGGCGAACGAACTGACTCTAGGTTTAGTGAAACCGACCGGTTACCTCCGTTCCAAACGTCACGGGGTTTTAAACGCACGTTCGGAAGTTCGTATCTAATACTGATCACGGCCGAGAAAAGAATGACACAATGAACTTCTAATCGTCTGAAAGTAAACTGAAACCGACAGATCGTGATTTTGGACATTGGTGGTGCCATTTGCCACAACAACTCCAAACGATATTCGAAACGCCGATCAATGTGTCTTTAACGCAAAATCTTTCAAGGAGATTTAGCCCACGCGAAAACTATTCATTCATTCATAATAATCACAAACTCACTGGTTGGTTTCACAAATCAAAAGTCCGCTGTTTACACAGCACTCAAAAGTCCGCATTTTTACACTGAGAGTAATATTTGATTTTGGAAGGGACGGCATACTGTCATACTGTTATTGACACACGCGCGTTACTGAATAGTCGGACAAGGTCGGAACCCGAAGTGTTTAGTCGACGTAGTTTTTCTCATGCGGTTGGTTTTGTCGACCGCAACCTCACCGCCAATTGACCACTAATCCACCGCAACCGCAGTGTTATTTCTAGGCAGTAATGTAAGTTTCCAATTAAACCATTGGATAAAGCAATGCTTTGGAATTTTAAAGCATGCACCTTTTATGCCATTATACACTACTCGCTGGTTTTTCCCTGGACGTGTTATGGGTCTCATGGTCCCATCGATAAAGCCTGTTGGAAACTGAAACAATGGTGTTGGGATACTGTGCCACACCGCAAAAAGGATTATGGGACAGAACTTGTGTTGTGATCCGAGCGGTATTATATTTTTCTGTTTTTAAGTTTTTATGTTTATGGTTTATGGAATAAAGAGTTTATAAATACATTCTAGTGTAGTCTGGTTTTCTACACTAAACACTCAAGACCCTTTATGAAGAAGAGATGAAGCAAGAAAGACAACGAAAATTCGAGCTGGAAATGGAAGAGAAACGACTTCTACGATGGAAGCAAGAACAACAAACAGCGAAACTTCCGAAACTGGAGATAAGTAAATTCAAGGGAAATAGTCTGGATTGGAGCAGGTTCTGGGAACAATTTGAGTCTGAAATCGACAAGTCAAACAAAGCACCGATCACCAAATTTTCCTATCTGAGAGAACTGTTGAGGATACGAAAAGGCCAAAGAAATTCTGAAGACAATATGGGGTAACATCCGAAATTACTCAAGCGCACGGTAGGAAAATCCTTAATTTACCAGTTATAACTTCAATGAACTTGAAGTCAATTCATGAGTTTTATCGAGTACTAAACGTAAGCGTGAACTCGTTAAGAACTCTTGGGAAACTAGACACCGCTGAAATACTTGTGGGAGAAACACTTGACAAACTCAGACCAATAAAGGCAGATTTGACAAGAACGGATCCAGATTGGCAGAATTGGAGATTTCAAGACCTCCCAGTGGCGTAGCCAGCCCGACAATTTGGTCATGCTATGCAAATTTTACATCATCATTATTCATTTCTTTAGAAATTTATTGTTATCACGGTCTATGAACACGGATATATTTGCATAGCATGACCAAATTGTCGGGCTGGCTACGCCACTGAGACCTCCTGAAAGCACTACGAGATTATACACTAAGGAACCCAGAAAAGGAAGAATCTACCCCAACAGAAAAGAGAAGAACTTCCAGGGAACTGAAAGCAATGCAAAAACGCCAAAGTGTGTCTACTGCGACTGACCATAGAAGTAGTGAATGCGACAAAGTTGAATCAGTGAGTGAGGAAATAATTCTTGAGGAAGAATAAACTGTGTTATAACTGTAGTGGAAAAGGCCATGGTGCTGCGAGAGTGGAAATTGCAGGAAATGTAAGGGAAAACATCACACGTCCATATGCACAGCCGGATCAAGACAGCCATCTCATTATATGATTGGTGCTGCTGAGGAAACCATTCACCCAACCATAGTAGTTGTAGTCAAAGGAGAAAAGTTCAGAGCATTGCTGGACACCGGTGCTGGCAGTTCATTTGCCTCGACCACACTCATAAAGCACTTGGACATGAAACCAACCCAATGGGAGAACAAAAGCATTGAAACAATGACCGCAACAACCGTAAACCAGAAGATGCCTGTGACCAATGGAGAACAAATCTTAGATTTGAAGGTGAACAAACTAGACCGCCCAGTTTTGACGACATTCAACAACCCACAAATTGGAGATCTCAAGGGAAGATATCCACACCTGAAAGGAAACAGTTTGATAATGAAGTTAACAAGGCTAAACATCCAATACATCTAATCCTTGGAGCTGGAGAAATCGCTCGAATTAAGACAACCGACTGCAAAATAGGAGAAAGGAACCAGCCCATCGCAGAGAGGACAACACTTGGATGGACACTTATGGGACCTGGTGAAGTTGACACAACTGCTCTATACTTCACAAGAACATCCCATGATGACTACCATCAACTCTACAGCCTGGATGTCCTTGGTCTACAAGATGAACCTGAAGGTGGTCAAGAAGCCATACATTCAGAATTTAAAGAGCAACTAACAAGATTGCCTGATGGCGGGTACTCAACAGGCCTTCCGTGGAAAGCAGGACATCCACCACTGTCGACAAATGAATCAGGTAGCAGAGCAAGACTGGATCAACTGATGAGAAAACTCGAGAGAAAGCCAAGTACAATGCAACGGTATTATGACATTAATCACATTATACAAAACCAACTTGAAGAAGGAATTGTGGAGTATGCCCCTGAGAAACAAACTAGTGAAAGAGTATTCTACCTGCCGCACAAGCCCATCATCAAGGATTCAGCTGAGACAACCAAGGTTCGGATGGTATTTGATGCTTCGGCAAGAGGAAATCCAAATACAGCGTCCTTGAACGAGTGTCTTCACAAGGGACCACCATTGCAACCATTACTACACGACATGCTGGTTAGGAATCGCTTCAAGCCAATAGGATTGACTCGAGATATAAAGCAATATTTCACCAGATATGGGTGGATCCCAAAGACCGTGATGCACTGCGTTTCTTCTGGGTAAATGATCTACAAGCCAAGAAAGTCATTCCACTGAGACAAACAAGAGTACCATTTGGAATCGCACCAAGTCCATTCTTACTTGGAGGAACACTAAAAGAACATTTGGAGAGTTACAGCAACCAGTATCCAGACACAGTTCAGGAACTAAAGAAGAGTACTTACGTAGATGTCGTCATTTCTGGAGGAGAGACAGACACAAGTGCGCAAGTTCAAGGAGAATGCCATTCAATTGTTTAAGAAAGGAGGATTCCCTCTCCACAAGTGGCACTCGAGCAAGCCTGAATTGGAGGATACCCAGCCTGATGAAGGAGATCTAACATATGCAAAAGAAGAGCTTGGTACAACACTGACAGAAACGAAGATATTGGTTATGAAGTGGAACAAGTCAAGTGACACTTTAGCAGTGAATTTCAGAGATTGCAAGGAGACAGAAGAGTTTACCAAGAGAGGAATCCTAAGAGCAATGGCAAGAGTATATGATCCACTAGGAGTAACATCGCCAATCATGCTCATCGCCAAGGGACTGTACCGACAAACCTGTGAAGCAAGCCACACGTGGGATGGTCCACTACAAAAGGAAATCTAAAGCTCATGGAAGAAATGGCTTACCAACCTTCCTGAAGAAGTGATAGTCCCCAGATGCATCACAAGCATTTCACAAAGAGATTACGGGCGTGACCTTACATGGCTTTGGAGATGCCAGTGGGAAAGGGTGCAGCGCTGTGATTTATGCTGTTGTGCATCAAAAGGAAAAGAAAACCAAAGGATTGGTAGCTTCCAAGTCACGAATAGCGAAGAAGAATGTCAGTATTCCAAGATTGGAACTAATCGGAGCACACATGGTGGCTAATCTTCTCGACAACGTCCGCAAAGCATTGGAAGGATACAACATCATTGGAATTCTTGGATGGTTAGACAGCACCGTAGCACTTTATTGGATTAAGAACAAAAACAGTGAATTGAAACAGTTTGTGTCCAACCGAGTTGCTAAGATACGGCAAAAGGAGGCACCTGGAGGCACTGTCCAACCACTCAGAATCCTGCAGATATAGGAAGCAGAGGTGCAACCACGAACCAACTCGGTGATTTTTGGTGGAACGGACCAACATGGCTGGCTGACGAATTGGAATGGCCACAAGACATCACACTGAAGCAATCAAAGGAAGTGAACGAGGAAGTCAAGATTACCAAACAGCTGCAGACAGTTACAGTGAAGGAAGTCAACAACATGAGTAGTCTACTTGAGAAACACAATCTATGGAAAACACTCCGCATCACAGCTTGGATGTTCAGATTTGTGTTCAACACGACCAACAAGATCAAGAGAAAGGGAGTGTTGACAACCAGCGAAATAAACGAAGCAGAGAAATACTGGATAAAACTCGTACAGAGAGATGCAACCAAAGATTCCATTGCAAGATTGGAATTAGCACCCGATAAACAAGAGTTACTTCGATGTGGAGGACGAATCACACCAAATGGAATGTTACATGGAGTTAACATTAGCCTGCCTGAGGAGGATCCCGCAGAGTTCGAAGAGAAGGAAGGAATGTACAAACAAGCCAGATACATTAAGCGTTGTAAAGACGTAATGTGGAAACGATGGTCATCAGAGTATGTCAAGTCGTTGAGAGAAAGGCATCATCATCATCATATGTCTGGGAAGAAATCCAAGATATCAATCGGAGACATGATAATCAAAGGAGATGAAAATAACAGAGGGATTTGGAAAATGGGAGCTGTGGAGAAACTGATCAAAGGGAAGGATGGAGTAATTCGAGGCGCTTCACTACGAACAGCGAACGGAAGAATGGAGAGATCACTACAACATCTATACCCAATGGAATTGTCCAATGCAACAGATGAACAGAGACGAGTGAAATGCATGAATCCAAAGGCGAAGGAATTTGAACCAAGAGCAGCCAGAGAAGCAAAGACAAAAGCTAGAGAGAATACGGGAGATTACGAGTGACATTCAGTAATATTAGATGCGGCTGTTTTTTAGTTCTAAGAACTAAAAAAGGGGAGGGTGTTGGAAACTGAAACAATGGTGTTGGGATACCTGTGCCACACCGCAAAAAGGATTATGGGACAGAACTCGTGTTGTGATGATGCGGTATTATATTTTGGTTTTTATGTTTATGGTTTATGGAATAAAGAGTTTATAAATACATTCTAGTGTAGTCTGGTTTTCTACAAGCCAAAGCAGTTTTCTAACGGAGCATCTTTGGCTGTAATGGCTTCAACATAGGTCTGCTGTTTGGCAGGATTTAAAATTGCATGGTTCCATTCTATAACCTTGTTACCATGAATATTATATATGTGGTGTAGCAGTTGGTTTGTGACCATACTGAGAACTGGCACTGGCTTTGCAAACCTCTGTATCATATTCCCATATCTACAAGGATAAGATAGCTGCCTGAGAAGCATACATAAGCCTTCAATGCCATCACAAACAGATCTCTGATTACATTTAATGGTGGCAGGAATTTGAAGAACATCTGAAAGAGCACGAATATCCTTTTTTGGAATCTAAGTTCGGCCAGTGATTCAGATTCGTCTAGGTCGAAGGAAGCGTACGAATCGTATGGAAAATCAGGATTTCTCGAAGAATATTGTTCGTACAGCATCAGGAATTCTTCATCATTAATCAAACCATCGTCATGACTGACGAGAAAGTGATTACGAATGTCTTGAAACGATGACATATCGCACGGAGTTCTAAGGTCGTCGTAGGTGAAGAGCCTTTGCTTAACCTTTTATTTTCCCGCCGAAAACGAAAACCTCGCCTTAGTCTTCTTCAGCCCGGCCGTCATTATTTCGTCGTCGTCCGTTTCGTCGTGGTTGCTTAAGCTCCCTATTAACGTAGGACTAATTAATCATTTCACCAGCTGACCAGGGTCATTTTAGTAGGCACCCAACGGAAAGACAATATTTTGCAGTGGAGGATCCACGCACGCGGCGCGCGCACTCTTTAAAATTCCGCAAACAAGTGTTTTCTGGTTTTTTTACCATGTCAAGACAAAGAAGTCGGAGTGATAAATGCAATATTATATAACCGATTTGTTTTGGTAGCTTATCCAATTTTCATTGCAAAAGCCAGTTTTTATGCACTCATAGATATTTTAACATGGGTTCCAAGATAAAACGATGGACGTTTTCAGATGCCTATAAAGGGTAAAGTGTATATACTGGTTCTGTACTCTTCTGAGTTTATATTAAAGTGTTTCATAATCTTGATACGGCGTGATGCCCTAATTTCGCAAAAATTCTTATCAGAAATCGCCGGAAAAGCACTTCTGTGCTTTGCAAAATTAAACATTTTCCTGGGGGCATGCCCCAGACCCCCTAGTGGTTCGCAGTGGGTTCGCGGCGTAGACGCGAAGATACACCACAACGTGCTGATTCTTCATGTGTGCCCCCTCTTTCGAACAACCCTGGATCCGCCACTGTTTTGACAAGCTTCGATCGATAGGATGTAGTTGTTACAAGCTAGTTCGTCTGTCGGTGGAAGCAGAGTCTTAGCTAGGATTTGTCAATGTGACCATGTTTTTAATAATTAGGGAGTGTACGTTTCGAGTGCTGAAGGCACGAGATTTGTAGGGGGGTCCGGGGGCATGCCACCCTGAAAATGTTGAAAATTTGGGTCTCTGAAATGGCATTTCCAGCGTTCTGAACACATTTTTGGGGGGAAATTTGTCTTGTAAAAGACCTTTAAAATGGTGCACTACAATATTTTATTAACCAACAACCAACATGTAAAATATAACTTTTATTCAAATTTTAAAAATACAGTTAAACTTTTGCCTAGCTAGAAGTTACGCTAATCTAGTACCATCTGTGTGGCAGTTCCTTAAATATAGCTAGAGCACTATCTAAATCAAGGGACTCTCCTAATGACTTTGAATTGGACACTCTCACAAGCTCATCCAATGTTGTTATCCAGACTGCAGATTTGGGCAGCGGCGCCCCCGAGATAAATTGAAATCAATTTTTTTGCGCCCCTGAAATATATTACGTGATAATGTGAATTGTTTCGTACCGAAGGCGCTCCTTTGGCGCGTCTATGCTAGGGGGGTCCGGGGGCTTTTCCCCTGGAAAATTTTTAATTCTAGAACCTCGGAAACGCAATTTCCCGCATTCTGAGCGAACATTTTCAGATATTTCGCGGCCAAGACAGCTCTAATTTTACACAAAAACAAAGAACCAAACCATAATTGACAGTAACATTTCGGCATCTATACTCTATACAAAAATGCGATACCAATTAGTAGACTAACAAGCAACAAGTATGTAGTCGGTCACGTACTCACGTCAGTCACGTCCGTCGGTGGAAATCACTATTTACATCAAATCACTAATTGCTGCCAGCCTCTTATGATGTGATCCAACGTGTTGTTTTTTTATTTTACGTGACGTTACCCGACTAACACTGATCACTTATCAGTATTATCAGCTTTAACCACGTGGGGACATCTCGGAGTCTTCGTTCTCAGCCTGTCAACGACTTTACTGACATCGTGTCTTCTGACTGCTCGCTCGCGCTCATCTCTGTAAATAAAGGCAACCGATGCTTTGATATACCACGTTTCTTATCTCCTTCAGTGTACATATGGGCTATTTCTTCCATTGTTTTAGGGCATGATATGGGATCAGGAATGCTCCAATCAACTATGGCTCTCTGAACCAAAACGTTGTTTCCTTGCCCGCCATACTTCTTGTGAGCAGCTACAACACTATAAAAGCCCTCAACAATAGCTTCACAGCCACCAGCAGCTAGTGCAACATCTAAAGCGATGCACATTTCTTTACCAAGAGACTTGAAGATGCAAGGGTTGCCATAAAAGGATGCAATGACATTTTCCTCGTGTAGTCTAGCTTTTACTTTGATGCCAGAAGTAAACTGTAGCTCGAACCACTGATCTAAGGAAGCTTCAGTGAGTGCTGACAAAGAAACCAAATTGCTTTCGTTGAACTCGCTAACGATCTTACCGTTAGTATCAACGAACATCTTGTCTGCGCAGTTTCTCAAATCTAACCACACCATCTTTTGTATGGTTGTTTTGAACTTCTTCAGTACGATGTTACTATGGTGGGATAACAACGATAAATTGTGATCTGTATCAGCAAGATTCTGAATATGAGGGATGTTACAGACAACGTTGTAAAATTCAGCGAATTCATTTGTGCCATCTATTTCCCACGCAATTCTGTCTTAACGAGAAACTACCAACTTTCCATTTTGAATTTTAAAATTACATAGATATTTAATGGCTTTCTCCAGCTCAAAGATCTTATGTAGCTTTTTAACTGGCTCTGGAATAACCTTGTTATAGCGATCTAGAAGCGCAACTCGAAGATTATGACAGAATTCTATTAGGTTGGTAATGCATTCTTTCGGAGTTCTTGCTTCCCACGTGTAGATGGTCTTCTTCTTTGAGTTCTTTTCACCTGCAATTGATTCCTCACCAACAACCAACCATCCAATTAGTAGAGGCATACCCTAGATAATTTTAGGAAAGACAACTGATATATAGGTTCCATCTTATAAGTTTCAAACATTTTTAATTGCCAAAAATTGAATTGCAAAATATGATATAAATAATAAGAGTATACCTGAAAGGTTCCTGGATCTGGTTGAATGTCATCATCATCCTCTTCATTTGTTATGGGTACAAGTTCCTCCCAATGCTTTGAAAGCTTTGGAAATAACTCTTTTGAAGGGGCAGCTCCCACGTCGATTTCCCTCAAATTTTCTTCACATTTTTCCAATCCTTCTTTTACTTGGGAGAACCATGTGATAATTTTCCAGGGTGGTACATTGATGGCTTGGTTTCTTTCCATTAAATAAACTACTGGCTTTAGGATGTCAAGAATTCCGCACAAATCAATCGCAAAGTCTTGTCCGCGTACCTACGTAAATACAGCGCATCAATATGTTAGCTGGACATTAGAATTTTATTGAATTTAATCTATTTACAATTAATTATTATAGTATTCATAATCATACCTGATATTTTGTTTTTTCCTCTTTATCCTCTTCATTTTCTCTATATTTAGCGAAACTTTCCATCAACGCTTTGTAACTGACATAAATCTTCTCCCATTGATCAAACGAGATGAAAATGTCACCGTCTCTTGTGCATTCAACCCCAATGAAGACGCCAATCCTTTATGCGTGACCATGACCACAGCTGAACATTGTGTGCATCTTATTAGCCCTCTTAATTATACGCTTCATGAACAATGAAGAAACGTTTTCTCGTAAATGGATCATGGCTAGATCCATCCAATGAGATACGTCCCATGGAGTGAGAAAAAACTGGTCAGACGCTTTGCTTTTTCCCAGAGAAGCAAATAGGCCAGTTTGGAATGTGCTCGACTGGTATTGACCATCTGCATGAACAGCTGTGTAAAGGAGAAACAAATTATGTTAAAAGAGACAATAATACAATTTTCCAACAGGTTACAACTTCATCTCTCATAATCAAAATTATATTCTCATTTGTGACACACAGGTAATATGAGAATGCCTTGGGAGATTTATAGTTTCTGTACCTCTAACATAATGCAAATAATTTTCGTCAAAATCCAGTTTCTCCTTGACAACATTTGTAATTTGTTCCGCAAGATCTTGACCGTCCCCTCCTTCAATATAATTTGTATCTTCTGATATTGAATATACAGGGGGAGCATCCAAAGGCATGGCAATTCGTTTTCCATCAACAGGAAGAAGGATCAGAATTGCGTGGTTGGTTTCCCTGTGCGGGGTTGATTTATCAACAGCAAGTGATATGTGCGGGCGCAGTCCTGTTGACTTCAATGGCTCTTAGGTAATTCCTTGTTTGAATTAGTGCATAGTGGTAAGCACATAAAATAATTTCTGGAAACTGGTTCCTGTGAAAGAGAATAATACTATGGTGTGCCACTTTTCGTTTTATTTACGGCAATATTTAGTTTAGAAAATATTGCAATTATTGTGTTTATAGGGTGTTGCAAGAAGATTTGTGTTACTAGTCTCCATAAATTTGTAAGTTAAATTTATTTCTAAACACGATATAAAAGCTGCAACGGCTCAAAGTAAATGAATGGACTTGTTTTTTCTTAAAACTAACAAAATATATCTCATACAATATGTACAGAATATAATATTACCGTCCATGTCCAATGTTTCCAACATCAGCACCACAAGATGAAAGGAAACCAACCATGGTTTCATAGGCCATTCCAGCTGACTTCATCTTACATACTTGGATAGCAGCACTAACAAGATTGGTGTTCATCCATAATTCATTTCTTTTTTTTTGTTTTCCACCAAAATATGCTGCGTGGCTTTAAAATGCTCTTGGCCACCACTCCTAAGTGTACTACACCCAATATGCTCGATCATAGCATTCTTGAAGGTGTACCAGTGTTGGTTCCCTCCAGTCATCAATGCTTCTGTCCGCTGTTACTCATAAATCAGTCCTCCTCCCCATGAATTTCTTTGCCTTAAAGAAAAAAGCACAATTTAAATTTTTTTTAATATTTGTTATTTTTCTACGGGTAGATGGCTAGCTGATTGCAGAACAGTAATCTTTATTATGAAGTACTTACATTGGTTTTGATTGACATAACTGATATTGTTGACATGTGTAACAGGTCACCTTACAGCCATCGTCAAGGATTTCCACGCAAATGTCAGGGTGTTTAACCTCTAAAAGATTTGATGCTGTTAAAATACCCATAGCATCATTGGTCGTTTCTACTTGCTTTTCCTGTTTGGAATTCTTTTCTGGAATAGTTAGACTGGAGCATTACAAGAATTTGGCTAATATCGCCTTGTAATCTTTCTACTGGTGACAATTTTTTTACTGGTGACAATTTTTCTACTGGTGACCATTTTTCTTCTGGTATCAAAAAATTAGCCAAGGATCCTTGTTGATGTTGGGTTAGCTCCTACTTCACCACTTCCCTCTCGTACTTCAGGTTTTCTATTTGTTAAAGTATTATCACTTAAGTTGCTGTCTTTATTAGTTTCTGCATGGTCTTTTGATTTATGAGTTTCATCTGCTTGTGCTCTTTTTTATGCCATTTCTTTTAGGAGATTTCTTGCCAGTGCCGTTTTTTGTAAAAATCTCTTCCTCTGGCAATTTCCCCTCCACACTTAAGACAAATGTGCGGGTTGCCGGAGTTGGGCTTGTCTTTAACAGATGCAGTGCACTTCTTTTTATCATTTTTCTTCATTTTTCCACTTGGACTGGATGCCCTACCAGTACCAAATGCTGCCCAAGGATTTGGTCTCTTTGTTGCTTTGGCTATTATTATTAATAAATAATATCACAAACTAAAATTCTAAGTAATATTTTTAATATTTAATTTTATTAATATTTTACTAATATTTTTGCAAATTACATTTTAATGTAATACTAATAATTAATAACTAATAATGTTTTGTAAGTATTACCTTTGCGATTATTTAAACAGCGAGAACAATTTATTCTTTGTCCATATCCTTCTTCTGGTTCACCACAGATAACATGAACATTGTTCTGGCATAATGCGCATTTATGTGCATTTCCAACCTCGCCATTACAGACCCAACAACGGCCATCACCATGTGCTAAAAGTTTAAAATTGCCAAACAATATTAAAACTATACGGTCGCTATTAGCCTATTACGCTATATACGTATACCAGCTTGGCTAGCTATATCGGCTATAGCCTATCGCTATATTTCGCTTCAATAAACATTGTTTCCTCTTGTTGACCTTTTTTAAATACATATTAATGAATGAATAAATTAATAGATTAGTTTGTATCGGTATATTTTATATTTATAAGCCAAAATACCTTCGTCCGCTTCGACGATAATATCTTCCAGCGCTTCTGCCATTTCCCCCAGACAGGCTAGACAGCCCAGAGTCCAAACTGAAACTGCTACTTCTCCGAAGAAATTCCAAGCGTATAAAGAGACTAAAGAGTTGAGTTGAACACTTGAACTGATTCGATCGCATTCGCACATGTGGGAATTTACAATTTTCTCAAAATATTTATTCTGATATACTTCATGTTAGCGCACTTAGCCCGCCCCTGTCCTCAACATATTTTGCGCCCCCGAGATATCGTCGAAAAGTGCACAACTCTGCAGTCTGGCATCAAATGCATTCGGCATAATGGATGACAAGAAATGCCAGAGAAGGTTCTAATTTTCCGCTCATTCTCCTAGTAAAGAGGATGACCACGCAGGAGGTAACGTTGAAATGTGCATAAAACTGTCACTGGTTTTGTGTCATAATGTTCATGTGATATAAATGTTACAATAAATGTTACATTATACATAAACATCAAACTGAAGAAATGGTATGATCAATGTTCATTCAGTGCAACATTTTCTGCTTTGCTGTTTCCAAACACGACTGTTGTTCCTTGACCACGGTATCAAAAACGTTATAGTAATAATGATAACTGCATATGGAATATTTTCGTGAAAATTATTTACTAAATTATAAGATAGCTTAACAAACTAGTCTGGTACATTAGCTCGTTATAACTACCCTGAATAACTTCCGTGCCACATGTAGGTTTATTGTACTACCATTAAATAATTTTCTAAATTTCAGCAAAAAGACAGATTCAGCCCATATCGAATAAACATGCGCACAAACCAACTCGAATAATGTCACTCAGTTTGCTTATATGTACACTACAAATTTCAAGATGTTCTTGCATATCACTTATGGGAATGGAACGCAAACAATCTTTGTATTCATCCTCGACTTCTGGTTGGTCACTACGGAAATATTTCTTTGAAGGGGCCTAATGTACACTCTGCCTGAGCCAAAACATCTCAATTCCTTCATGATATTCCACCATGGCTGACAATTCTCAACTCGGTTTCTCCTTGGAGAGTATGAGTTGTATTCCAGCACAATCTCGTAAAGCCAGGTATGTTCTAAATGATTTTGGAACTGAATGTTAGTTATATAAAACAGAACATATTCACAAGACATTGGTGCAGGTGTGTTTATGCCCCCTGTATATGCACTGATAAAGGCACGTTTGACGTCATTTGAATACAAAATAAGTTGAGTACAGGCACATCTGCCTGTAGACGATGGCCGAGTGCCTTCACACTTCTTAGTCAAATGTACCTTTAAGTCTACATATAAAATATGGAGAAAAAAACAAAGTGGGAGTTTTTAAAGTTCGCAAGCTATCTTTCCCACCAGGTGACACCATCCTAAGCCACTCAACGCAACTTTACGTCATTCATGATAAATGCATGGGGTGCAGCAACCCTTAACCTATTTGGCTTTGTGGCCAACTTTCTGCTCATGTGTGTACATATACATACTTGTACAATACGTCCTATACAACATTTGGGGATGCTGATGTAGGAATGGAAACCTCTCCAAGCCCATTTTTCAACAATTCAAACTTTTCCGATGTGGTAGGAGTGTGCAACTCTTCCCTATCTGCCATGCAAAACATCATCTTGGTAAAAAAATTTCTGTTTAAACAATCAAAAATACAAAATTATACATACATATAATGAATTGAAAATATATAGTAATTTCATGTCCGTGGACGATTACTGAAAGATCGTATACGTCTACATGATCGTACATACGGTAAAAATCTACTTAAATTTTAATTACCTTTTCTTGCTGGCCTTCTTTGAGAGAGGTAGCACATCTTCATCCGCATGACAGAATTATCTGTTAAAGTACCTAACTTTTTATCAGTTGCAACAACTCAATGTTTACTTCAACTTGTTCAAACGTCAGTTTGTAAGGCTGGAGAACACGGCCGAAATTCTTCAAAATATATCGCAATCAGATAGCTGTGTAAAAGAACACCCTGCATTTGTCATACTTTATGCTGTTAAGTTACCGATTGGTGAGTGAATAAGCACATCTGCTCATCAACAGTTGTTCAAGCGCTCAGTTGAGGATTGGAACTTTGCAGGCACATGTTTGATTGAGGAGAGTTTGTAGATTGGTTTAGATTACTGTTAAGGGCACTGTTTGATGGTTGGGATGTTGCAGCTCCCAAGGGTGTGGCAGCAGGTAGACCAATAATGGTAGAGCCGGCGGGGCTAATACGCAGGTAGCAGCTGGGTCATGTCTCTTTAGTATACCCAAAAGGTCGAAATGTGAAGATAGGACTGAAACCAACCCCAACACAACAAAGATCGACGATTCATGGACGATCGTCAAGCTCATAAGGTTACAGGTTCGATTCCTGTACGGGACTCAGAATAATTTTTTTGAGGATGAGCTTGACGATCGTGCATGTATCGTCTGTCTACTCCGAGCTCTCCCACATTCACTACAACATTGTGTATATTAATACAACAAAGATCCTAACCCCCCTGCATATAAGTTTTCTAAGCGTTAGGGTTAAAAACCGCTACCTGCGACCCACGTTTTAGCCCCGACTCTGGTTGAGCTAGTGTTTGTGGAACTACTGGCTGCATTGCCAAGCATATTGCATACTCTTCTCAGTAAATCTATAGGATTGTTGTTTAAATTATTCTAGAAAAATTGAAAAGTAACAGAATTGTTATTGTATATAACCAGTAACAGACACACTGCAGAGTAGAGACAGGTGTATAAATGAAGTCTAATCAATTACAGGCTTACCATGATGACAAAAAAGTTAAATCTCATGGTATTTTGATTTGAACTGTAAACATTTGCATTACTATTTCAGAATGTAATCACCATGTAGTATAAACATTTGCATTACTATTTCAGAATTTTTCTAGACCGATTCAAGTTGCCTACTAACTTTATTGTTTTACTCAAGCTAACGCCAGACGATTTTTCTCGTCAGAGAGCCCTCAGTGTGGAAAGTGTAATAATGAAATAAACTTAAACTAACCTGTCTCATCGACCGAAGAAATTTTCGGATCTTCTTGTACGTCTGTTAGAGAGAGAGAGAGAAACAAAAACGTTTTGGCATCTTTTCTATTTATATATTAAGACAATGATCCTCTGAGTTCTTAAATTTCCTAAATATTCCAAATTTTTGAAGTCGAAGATTTAGATTTATTCTGGAAGCCGGTTTAAGTCTGCTTGACAAACGTTTGCGCGCCTTACTTTGTAGTGAAAGATCGCCGTTAATTGGTGCTGGTTTTTAAACGTTAATCAAATTCCTGTGACGATTTTGACAGTAACCATGTCAGTCTGACAAATGCAAAACAAACTGGGATAAAGATATCTTACCACCAGCAGCATCATCATCACCATCATCATCATCTGGAGCTGAAAACTCTGTAAAAGAATCAAAATGGTTCTTAAGATACGACTGTAAAAATATTACACGAGACAATCGTAACAAACGGTAAACGCGACCTAAACGGTTTTGTGTATTGCACTGCAATAATGGAGTTAAATGAAATTGATTAATTTAAGTACTTTCAGCGCCGACATTGCTGGATACACTCCGGCAGACTTTAATCATCTAGGTGTTGATATAGCTATTTCTATGCTGATCGCTCACATTGTTTTCTTAGAGACGTTTGCTAAGTGCTGTGGGCAACAATATTCTTTTTAAAACTTTGCTTTAGTAATAATAATTTTGCAAACACAAACACAAAAAGAAAAACAAATGATAACATTTCTCCCAGGCAGAAGAACATGCACTGCGACACTCTTGTTATTTATACTTCCTATACAGGCTCGCAGGAACTACACGGGCGAGGCGTTACTGCGGATATACGCACTAATTTAGTTTTGTGTTTTTAGTTATAAACATCCAACAAACTTCATCCATTGCAACCACCTAGGCCTATTATTGCAAACCATCTCAACATGCAATATCGGGGTAGTGAATTTTTAGTTTAGAAAACTGGATCAACCTATTTGACCACCACAACTAGAATACCGCCCACCACTACCGGAATTGCTCCGCACCACCGAAGTCGCCACTGAGGATGCTATGAGGTTTTTTGTTGGATTATGCGCTCTTATTAGTCTTAGATGTTTCAAATTCTCGCGCCTTCGCTGCCATGCTCCTTGCCTACCCAATTTATTTCGATTCGCCATTGATAAATAAAATATAAGTCTGGCTGGGATACCACCACAGCTTACGCCAATTACTGTTGCACCGTGCTTCCTATGCGCCTGCTGTATATATATACTTATTTTGCCCAGGAACCAATGGGCCTCGTAGAATGCAGCATACAAACTGTAGACTAAAGACTTGTAAACGACCTCTTATAAACCAAGAAGTTGTAGCATTGTACAAATTGATTTATAGTTTTTGAGTTACATCACTATACAATACATAGAAATCTTACCGTTTAGGGAAATTTCTCTCAATGATTTCCCCGCAAATTTGTTGGTTTCACCGTTATCAATGGCCATAAGGAGATTACCGACCACCGCAATCTCCAGCGTATGCTCTTGCAGCCGGTAAAAATCCTTATGGACATCGAGGTTATGGCCCAGATGCTTCGCCAACCAACTTAACTCCGTTTGGTTCATATCCACCAGCCGCGACACTGTTGCGATGTATTTTCGCAGCTTGGTGGATGTGATTAACTCTGGCTTCTGCATCTCTGCCATCCTGCAAACTTTGTTCAGCACCTGATTTCCTCGCAAACAATTTTTGTAGGACCTGTTGTTCACCGCAAAAACGTACCGGTTATCTTGCGCCACCTTCGCTTCCTTTCTCTTCTCGTTTAATAGTATGATTGCTTTCTTCACATCTGGCGTCAAGATAACCGGTACTTTTCGTCTACACTTCCCCATTATCTCTACCATATCAAATCTGAAGAAAACACACAAATACTTTCAGATAATCTATTGAGTATAACTGTAATCCACTCGCAAGCGAGGATGATAATCTCACGTACCGCGGGATCCATTTCTCACCAAAGTCACGCGCGGCGACAAGGTCACACAACCGGAACGACTAGTGTGACCTTGGTCGCACCAATAATTCTTCTAATAAATAATTTCTACTGGTTCATTTTAGTTCTAATTTGTTAGATAAAGATTTTTGACAGTATCTTAATATGAAATATAAAATAAAAAATGAAGTAATCAAAGTCACGAAAAGACCTTTCTTTATATTTTGTTATATATATATATAATATATATATTCTCATAATATAATAGAACGTATGTTATGTATTTAGACTCGCTAATTCCAAATCTGTTTTCAGAAATATTGATCGAGATAACGTTCAAAAATAATATACGACGAATCGTGCCTGATCGCCGACTAATACCTTTTTACGAAGGGTATGCTGCACGTTTCACGTGATATAGACTATAGCAAACACGTGTTATGTATTTAAAGGCGAGCGAGGGGGATTATTGCGGATTCGTATTTCTTGTTTATTATATAGAAGTGAGTGGTTTACTAGCAAATATGTTTGTAACATATTTTTGATATCTTCACCATCCACGTGACTTACAGTTTACAATTGCTTCTATATAATAAAAAGAATATTAGACGGTGGCTTGAAGATATATTAAATTTTATCTTCTCGTGGTGAACTTGAACATAAAATTTATATCTTCGTGCTGCCGTCTTATATCCTCTATACACCATTTTATTTTTAGCATTTATCTGCAAATTAATCTCACCTGCAATCTAGATTTCACGAAGCAAAAAAATACCGTGCTCCTGCATGCTACCAAATATGTTAGAATAGATGTGAAAATTAACCACATAATTTTTGACTCGGTTGTTGCGGTTAGTTTACTCTGAAATTTTGCCTTTTAGCAACACTAGGGTATTTGTTGTATGCTTCGTTTGAGGCGTGAATGAATGCACTTCCGTTTCTGATTGTTTCAATGTGTCAGACTTGTCAGTTGTAAAATAGTAGAACACTGCCACTGGCGATAAATTACTGCATTTGTACCTGATGCATTTTTTGCCATCCGTGCATGAGTTCGTATATATTCTAAAATTAATTATTTAGTATTAAGTCTTGATCAAGCGAGAGTCAATAAGATTTAGCAGGCAAGAGTTTTTCCTGAACTCTCATTGCTCGGTCAAACGACCACGAGAGTTGCATGAGAGTTTAATAACCGCGCAAAGCACAGCCTTAGGGTCCAGACTCGAATTTTAAAATTTACTGACAGTCGAGTCACTGCTATTACTGTCACTTGTCGATAATATGAAATATGTTTATCTTTTATCATGGGTAATGACTGAGGCTATGAGTTTCAGAAAAACGCTCAGAAAACATCAGCCATTTTGTAAATTTGAAGCAGAATTTGAAGCAGTTCAAAGTGGATAAAAGTTGACGAGAGTGCATGAGAGATGGCGGTCAAACGCAAGCGTAAGTTTGAACTCTCATCCACGCATGACCAGGCGGCCAGGCCTTAAGACACGTCTTGACACAACACTACATATACTCTAGTTGCTGTCTTCTTACCGTTTACAAAGCTCCTTCTCGCTTTTAGAAAGTGATTGGTAGATTTCTGCGTTATTCGCCCGATTCCACTCTGGGGTCGAGCTTCGAATGAAGCCACCTTCATCTGCGAAGTCTCTCCACCTACGATGTGTATAAAAGATAAACGTACGTCATTTTATTCAGAATCCAGCTACACATTATAGCTCCGGTCTATATTGTGTCACATGCAGCATACGCTTTAATATCGCTTGCACTGTAAAAACAGATGGTTAAAACAACCGATTCTTTCGGTTGTCTCAGACTCATCAAATGACCATTTGTTCTGGGTTGAAACAGCCAAATTTATTGTTTGAAACAACCAACTAAGGTCATTTTAACCAAAATATTTAGTTAGTTTAACCATTCAAATTGGTTAAATTCAATTGAGTCTGAGACGGTACTACAGACGGTACCGTTTCGGCCTTTTGGGCTATATATATATATATATATAATGAAAAATCGCACGAGTGTTTGGCGAAATATTCATAATACCACGAGTGCGAACCACGAGTAGTATTATGAATATTTCGCCAAACACAAGTGCGATTTTTCATTAAATCTTCGAGAACAAGTGTTATTTCCTTTTAATACATTTTCAATCAATTTTACGCGTTCCTAAATACCCCTAAATTTTTACTACGAAGCGGGAGAACTGATGATCACTGATGTTTGATATACTAAAATCCAAACATCCCGGATGTGATTTTTTACTAGGGGTATTATTTTTACTTGGGGTATTTTTTTTAAATACCCCTAGTAAAACAATTTAAGTTTAATACTGATGTCATTACCCAATCAGGAATGAGTAAAATTGATTGAAATGGTATTAATATATAAATTATTTATTTTCATTGGTTGTTAGTCATGATCTTTTGGAGGACAGATGTACAGATCCTTAGGAACCGCGCCTACCAAGCTTCACATCTTACATCGCATTCCGGTCGTTGAATATTGAACGACGACCAACTACTCAATAATCGATAAGGATTAGATAATTAAATTTGAGTTCAAGTTTAGTATATGAGGGTTAGATCATCGATATAAAATTTACGTAAAAACCCAATTTTAAGTAAAGAAACTCTGGTCAGTTAAATTGTTTTTTAAAACTTAGCCGAAAATAGCAAAGCAATTTAAATGAATAGTCTTCATAGAATTAGAATCCAACGGCTTTTGAATTTTTGTAACGAACAGGCTAGAGTTTATTAAAGAAAAATCCTAGTACTAGCTATTTATTTATATGGAAATTTAAATGTTCCTAAACACTTTTAGGTGTTTGTGGATTTTGTTAAATACATTCGGAGCGATTTTAGTATGCTTGATCTACAACGGCTTCAAATACATAGTGCGTGTACTCTACAGTGAACAGTCCTCAACAATACTATACACAGACTATTTTAGCTTACCTCGTCTTTTGTTGAACACAATCATGCGCGACAAACATATTTCCGCAAGTTCTCGCCAGTTTTCCGGTGTATCCATCCCCCACAATCTCCAATAACTTTCTTCCAGTTTTTCCATTTGGAATTTGCGTAACTTGACTAAGTCCTCCGTTAAAGGTAGCCACTCGGTTTGTTATGCTTTCGAAACGAGAGCGTGTTGAGTGCATGTGATGATATCTTGTCACTCCACTGAGTTTCGTGGAGTTCAAGAATACTCATCGACATCTCTCTTCACCTCATACTCTCGCTTCTTAATAGCATCCCCACGAACAACATGAGCTACCTTTTTTAGTGCATACCCAAGTCTTTGTGCGGTCGAAGGTTTGGGCAAATTGGTAGTCTTTGAAGCCGCACAGTTTTTTCAAAGTGGCGACATCAGGTCAAATTGGTCTGGCGCAAGAAGATCTTTCATATTGACTTGCCTTCCAACACTTTTCTAGCCTGGATGATAAGCCTGGCTATCTCCCTCATTTTCTGCGACACGTACACTTCCTTGCCCAATCCGACCTTTTCCAAAATTGTACTTCCATACATCAAGATGATTGGGTCACTTCTCGCGAGCAACGTTATGTTGTCGTGCGACATAACTTGTAACACGTGCTTCGACAGCTCCTCACTGCTGCCAGCCGGATATTTGTTGGCCGCGAGAAGTAACCCACCTTCGTAATGCAGCTTTCTGTTCTCTGCGTCACTTTGTGTTGACTCCCTAAACTGGCACGTTTTCACGTGCCTCCATAGTTCATGCTTGAGGACAAACCCAAGACAATACTTGCATGGCAAGTAATCGCTTGGGCTTGGGTTTGTCTCTCCCTCCGATGAAGGTCGCCGACATACTTTAAGCTCCCCTTCTCCTACCTCCAATACTTGCAGATTATGCGAGAAGTTGCCAAGTAATCGCATCTTCTCCATCGCTTTTTTTAATTCCTTAGATTATTTTTGAAGCACGAAGCTTCCACCATCTCCCTTTCATCTTTGTGTACAGCTTTTAGATGGCGAACGACATCTCCAAATTGGTTATTACAATAAAAACACACGTTTTTCCGGTCGTATACCCGCTTGCAATGTTGGTCTACTTTAGAAAGAGCAATGTACACTTGAAAAAGAAGAAAAGGCCGTAATTAAATTACGATGACTTTCAGAGGGTATATTGTTTATTTGTTGCCTACATAGTAATAAATACAACTCTATATTACATAGTAATATAGAGTGCAAATGTTGCTACAGCCACAGGGACCACAAATGACTAAATGAGCAATATGATAAAGAACGTCTTTTTACAGTTTTTCAATATCTTACTTCGTTCTTGAGTTATTTAGATTTGTTTGCTATGTAAATGCACAACCTGTGACGCAAAGTTATTTACAGATAATTTAACGATATTAGAAAATCATGTGTAATCTTGTGATTAATAAACAAAATCATCTAAAAATTTCATAGTGCAAACTAAATGCATACGAACACAGTGAAAGTGAACAAGACAAGATCAAACATCAATCTCAAAGATTGGTATGCCAGATTTTCTAAATTATTTGCACATAACTTTATGTCACAATTAAGTTATTTAATGCATATCAAACAAATCTAAATTGTTTAAGAACGAAGTGAGATATTGAAAAACTGTAAAAGACATTCCAGTGATTAGATTTAGGAGATCTAGGAAATGAAGCACACATAATTTTCTTTTCATTTCCTCTTGAAATTTATCACTTTATGAGCAACTGGCTTGCACATGTTTTTGTGAGTGATATGAAGATGGGGGCTGTGCCCCGAAACGTTTATTAAATGATTATTAAATGTTCTTATTTGTTGAATTGAACTATTTAATTTAATTTTAATTGATTATTTAATTTAATTAAATTTATTAATTGTTAAATATCGTTTACTTTTCGTGTGCTCTGGGGACAAGACTGATGATAATCTCCATGCCCTGCAATACGTGATTTTCTAACGAGCGGTAGTTTTGCACACAAACAACGACAAGATTGTGCGACAGTACGGTTATCGTTAATTTCCTTAAAACAATGTATAATAAACAATTATTATATGGCAATGTAATTTCTCATTCAGTGATTGATCAATTTGTTCGTATAACCGCTTCTGTTTTTAAAAGCAAAAAATCCATATAATAAACATCTTACTAACGGTCTCGTTTTGTAGGTCGTATCGCAAGTTACGAATCCTCGTATGTTTCCTTTGCTTGATGGCCCTCGAGCAAATCGAAGGAAACAAACTGATCTCGGTACGGCCCTCAAACATATCTGGATTATCAAAGTCTCGATGAGTGTTATCAGCTTCAGCCTTCGGCTGATAACACTTACCTCTTTCCCGGATATTACAGAAACCTAAAAACCTCTTTGTTTGATATAAAATATAGTTGATGTTTCCGGGCACAATATATGTTTTTTGGCCCGACTTAGACTCATTTTAGCCTGAGTCATAGGCGGTTAAATTAACGTATTTACGCCCTGTAAAATCAACTGTATTGCTATTAATATATATATTATACTATACTTATAATATAACTTAACAAATAATTTATAAACTAATCTTAATCACTGCACATTCTTATATTTGTAAATTGTGGCGAAACGAAATACAAAAATAAATATTATAATAATTTGGCCCAGGCCCTTGCCCGAAAAAACAAACAAACATGGCGGCAACAAAAGTGGACATATAGAAGAACAACCTCTTATAGGCCAGGACTTATTACCATTTTCCACATATTTATTGCTTTTTTATTTAATTTTTTATATCGGAATTGTTTTAACATTTTTACATTCTCTGAGTTTTTACGATCGCTTTGCAAGGCGAAACAAGATTTCTCTTCAAAAACAGTGTTCAGAGGTTAAAGGTTCTTTGCTAATAGCTCGCATATTAATTTCAGTTTTAATTTCGTGCAGTGATATTTCAAGGTGTAGTTTTGTTGTTTACGAATAGTAGAATATGCCATATTCTGGTGATAGATTACTCATGCATTCATAATAAACTATTATTTGATTCGGTTTTTGACGTTTAGCACTTATCAGTTTAAATTAATTGAGAGTGTATTATTAACGTAGGACTATTTCACCAGCTGACCAGCCCCCAGGGTCATTTAAAGTGCCTATAACCTCTGTGGGGATTTTATAAATTTGTAATCTTTGAATTCTCCTGAACAGAAAAGTTATATATGTTGTCGCCCGAAAAATTCATCTTCATGGACTTTTTTGCTCATAAATTTGACGGAAGTGACGTCAAACAAGGAATCTGTAAAGAGATTTTCATATAGACAAATTCCTGGGTTGACGTCACTTCCGTCAATTTTAACAGTGAAAACGTCTATGAAGATGAAATTTTCGGCCGACAAGATATATTACATTTTTAAAGGAGATTTCACAAAGATTACAAATATATAGAATCCCCACAGATGTGATAGGCACTTTAAGTACTAGGCACTCGACAAAAAGACTATATTTAAGACGTCGGAATGATAAACGCAATATTATACGACCCAGTGGCGTAGGAAGCGGGGGGGGCGATGTCGGATTATAGTATGCGGATCAGCGGATGCTACACTATTCTTGTTTACAATATATAAAGTCAATGTAAATTATTATATTTATATGGTATTTTATAACCTTCAAAACTCTTCTAAATCTCCCCCTTCGTCATCGCCCCCCCCCCCCCCCCAACTCCCAGTGATATGACCGATTTGTTTTGGTAGCTTATCCAATTTTCATTGCAAAAGCCAGTTTGCATGCACTCATAGAAGTTTTCAGTGTATATATAAGTGTGTGTGTTGGTGTTTCATAATCTTTATGTCCCGGCCCTTGTAATTGTGCATTTTTAGGTGATCTGAATTTCGCAAAAATTCTTAGCAGAAATCGCCGAAAAAGCACTTCACCAACCTTTAAAATCTTTTATATTATAATAGTTCCTAAGAAACGCATAAAATATACAACTTGTTCACAAATATACAACTTGATGCATAAAATACAACTTGCGTAGTATACAATAACTTTATTCTGTATACTGAATCCTAAACCTAACCCTAGAATAATACTAATCCTAACTCCGTCTCTTACGATAATGCTTTATTTTAGAAATAATAGCTGATTTTAATTTTGAATTTTACTACCGATAGTCTATGTGACGTCATTTCGGGATTTATATGAAACTTCACCCGAAATATGGTTATTGCGAACAATGGGCATAAATTACAGAACACACAATTTGTATATATTGTATATATTTGCCAACAAGTTGAATATATGTCAGACAAGTATTACAAATGTTATTACAAATGTCCAGTGAATCAACGTACTTTTCGAAGTAATTACTTCTGTCTGCAACCCGAAGCGAGAATAAGGTTACAAAATATTTCAATATTTTAAAAAATATTTCAATATTTTTCTCAAAGTCTCTCACTCTTTTTAAATAATTCTCTCACTCTTTTTAAATTTAATTAATGATCTAGTTTTATTGTTCTTGTCTTTATATATTTGTTCTTTGTACATACTTATAGTCTTATACTATAATAATAGTTTATAAATTGTATTCATTTTTCAACAGGGCCAGTCTGAAAATCACTACTGTGACGAATGCACCCTGAATAAAAATTGTTATTATTATTATTAAGTTGGAGTCATGTGAGCAACCTCATACCCAGGGTCTTATCTCCGCTCCCCGCCACGGAGGTTGTCATGTGAGCAGTATATTTTATCTGTTTTTAATTGTTATAAAACACTTAAAAGTCAAAAGATGTTCTGTTTAAGGAGCCAGCCAGGTGCCAAAGTGTACATATATTGCTATTATTGTGATGTTCTTTATATTGTTCTTTGCATACGATAGGAGAAGGGGTGTCAGAAATCTTATATACATTATAACTGGAGCTGAAGTGCCGTCAAGTCCGTTCTGCGCATGTCCACGTTTCTGTTTACATCGTTTGTTCACATTGCATTATATAAACATTGAACATGAAGTATTGCGGATTTGTTTCCCACTCTTGAGCGTTTCCGCCCAAAAAGTGTGTTATATTCTGTTCCTAAATGTTGATTATATCAAACTAACATTCGCGCCTTCGCTACCTTTAACAAATACTCGCTTTTGAACTGTCGCAAATCTATTCCGTTAAAGTTTGTTTACATCTGGAGCCCCTCACATTTGAAATATCGCACACGTGCAGAACGGACTTGACGGCACCTTTAAAGGCCCGGCGCACACTTGGCAATTTTTCTTGCAATTTCTGTTGCTTGTGACAATATGTAGCAACATATACTTGCGATGGCGAAAGTCGGTTGCACAATGTGTGACAAAAAAATCGCCTAGTGCGGCGGGCTTCCTAGTAGGGGGCAACTGAAAAATTCAAAATGTGTTTTTTATATTATTGTTGCTAATTTATTACTGCATTCACAAAATTATTCAGTACATTTAGTTCTACTTGCCCCAGCAAATTGGGTTGAAATTAATTTAATTTATGACACTATTAGGCTGCTAATTATTCAATTTTGAACATTTTTAATATAAAACCTGATGTGGCAAAAGGTTTTATATTGAAGTCGAACCTGAAGTACATTATTGTTTGTCAACTGTTTGGCTAGATGTATATATTGCAGACATAGCTATTTCCATTTCTCTCAGGGCAGGAATGGACAAGAAAGTTTCCTTTGTCTGTGAGCTTTCGGTTGAAACTAATTTCTTTAACATAAAAGAAACTTTCTATCCATTCCTGTCCTGAAGAAAACTGGCCTTAAAACTCAAGGTAATCCATAATGATGTGCTTGTTGTTCTTCACAAAGAACATTCTGCAAGGCAGGCAGTGTTAACTTAAATTTTATAAATGATTTCACTTAAGTTTAAATTAGAATTATCAGCTATCACAGTATCAGAACATTGACCAAATTATAGCGTTTTATTTACCTTTTCCATTATTTTGTCCATCTCCATTATTTTCTTCATCGCCATTAGTTTGTTCCTCTGTCTCAAATTCCCATTCTTCGAAACTATTTTCATTCAACTCATTCTATAAAACAAATAACAGGAAAGCTAAATCGCCTGTAAGTATCAGGGATTTTACTCCCTCAAGGAACCAAGCATCTCTCATCATGCATCTTGTGAATGGTAAGTTTTGCATAGTAATTAGATTGAAAAATTATACTTATATATTCTTTGGTCTGCTCACAACTTGACCTGTAGCCCAGTTGGTTGAACATAATGAACTAGTCACTGAAGGTTGCAAGTTAAAATCTCAAGAGTTTTTCTACTTCTCCAATATAATATGGTTTGCCGGTCTTTAAGATTGCACCCAGGTTTTATCCACCCAGGTTTACTCTCAAAAACATGTTATGTTAACTCTTGAATTGAAAATTTGAGCATCATCATTCCTTCACTTGCACCTATTTAACTTTGCTTGTAGAGCATCAAAGTAGTGACTAAAGGTTGCATAGGCATACGAGGCGGGGGTGCAGCTGCCTCCCAGACGAATGGAAATGTTGCTAATTCGTGAAATCAGGCGAAAATATAGGAAAAACAATAAAAAATAGGATGAAAATGGCGAAAAGTATTATACCGGTATATATATATATATATATATATATAGGTAATATTTGGCATTTCACTCGATTGAACTACATGTTCTCAGGATTTATGGTGAAGGAAAATTTCGAGTGTTGGAATATATACATTTTAAAACCAAACGGGGACAGTTGCGAAAAATGTAACTTAGCGGCCTTCGGCTGGAATTGAACCCGTGACCCTGTGATTGCGACCCAGAATCTCATCCCGGCATTACCACCACCATATATACAGAACTCGTGACTTGGCTCTCGGCAACGGCTTCTGTAGCTCAGTGGTCAGAGCACTGTACTAGCAATCACAGGGTCGCGGGTTCAATTCCAGCCGGAAGGCCGCCTAAGTTGCATTTTTTGCAACTGGTCCCGGTTTGGTCTTAAAATGTATATATTCCAACACTCAAAATTTTCCTTCACCATAAATCCTGAGAATATATATATATATATATATTCATATATGTATATATATATATATATATATATTCAATTAATATATATATATATATATATATATACTCTCAGGATTTAAGGTGAAGGAAAATTTCGAGTGTTGGAATATATACATTTTAAGACCAAACCGGGACCAGTTGGGAAAAATGCAACTTAGCGGCCTTCCGGCTGGAATTGAACCCGCGACCCTGCGATGCTTAGTACCAAGAGCATGTAGTTGGCAAGAGCCTAGTCACGAGTTCTGTATATATAGTGATGGTAAATGCCGGGATAAGATTCTGGGTATATTATAGGTAATATTTGGCATTTCACTCGATTAAACAACAGGTTCTAAGGATTTTATGATGAAGGAAAATTTCGAGTGTTGGAATATATACATTTTAAGACGAAACCGGGACCAGTTGCGAAAAATGTATATATATATATATATATATATATATAAATTGAATTGTCTCCTCCAAGGCTGTTCTAGCCTCTTGGTTATATTAGTGTACCACTCATCTGGTTTGTAAGGATAAATCTTTAAATTGTCAGGCAATGCATCAACATTCAGAAATTTTTCTGCATTCCTAGAAGTACTGTTACAATGCACAGACACTTATTCACATACCAATCAGATGTTACCAATCCTGTGATATAATTTTCACTGTATTAGGGATTAAATTTAAATTCCCGAATATTTAGACAGTAAAACAGGACTTTTTTCAACGGCCATGTCACCATAATAAAGTCACCATAATAATGATCACAATTTGTAAATTTTAGTAAATATCATTCTTTGGTGAAAAATCATAACTAGAATTTATGATAAACTGTTACTTTTGCATACCTTATCTTCACCAACCAAACCTATCTTTGCTCCCTTGTAAATGCACACCACTTCTTTTGTCTAGATGTGAAGAATAACTGATTTTAGTGTGCTTCACTTCTCAGTGTATATGAACCGAAATTAAAGTTTGTCTTAGTTGTCAAGCTGTAGTTTCTTTTGTTCGTCAAGCTGTAGTTTCTCAGGAAAAGGATCCTGCGTAAACTACAGAGAAACTTTTTTCCTGAGAGACTAAAGCTTGACTAGCAAAATTGGACATCTAAACAATGACCAAGATGCAAACTAAACAACTTTAACAAAGTTTGTCTCACTTGAAAGAACTCAAATGAGATAACGTGGCTTGTTTTTTTTCTACTTAACATATTCCAAAATCATGAATATCTTTAAGATTATTGAATGAAACACTTGAAATGTTACATATTGCTACAGTTCATGAAACTAAACAATAAAGACTTTTAGAAAAAAAATTAGAAAAAAATTAAGAGCCATAAGGTTATCTCATTTGAATATCACATTAGTCTTAAAATATCTCAAGAAACTAGATAGAATTATGTACCCATTGGGCACAACGGACGTCGAGAAAGTGGTCGAAAACGCAAACCGAAGTACGTTGCATCGACGGTTCTTTCGGCGTCGCAGTGTGACGTCAAAAACGCAAATCGAATCGACGTTGGAATGTCGACGTTACTGCAACGTCCATATATGTGACGTAAATAATTATATTTCTCGCATGGATTTGCTTTATTTATAGATGTACCTTGGAATAAGCACTTAAGGCAGACATATTTCTCAAGTACTTTATTATTCACAAAACGATTGAATCCTACAGTCTTTAACCATTGAAAATATAATTATATACAGGTAATACGAAAAATAGTCCTTGTTTCACTAGTAGTCCTGGTATTTATTTGAAGAACAATTTTTTTTATCATTTTTATAGCTTATTTTTATAGCTTATTTTTATATCAAATCTGTAGAAAACACACAAATACTTTCAGATAATCTATTGAGTATTACTGTAATCCACTCACAAGCGAGGATGATAATCTCGCCGCGGCAGGGATCCATTTCTCTCATTTTTTACATATATATATAAATATACACATACATACATACATACATACATATATAGATATATAGATATATAGATATATATAGATATAGATATATAGATATATAAAATGGTAGGTCATCTCCTTATAAAGAAGTAAAAAGTCTTGGGTGATCTGTTTGAATCGGAAAATATTTGGGCAAGACAACGTGATGTGGAACGTTCTCATAATATAATAGATACGTATGTTAGGTATGTCGAGTAAATATTGGCCGAGTTAACGTTCACAAATCTACGTACAACGATCCGGCCATTCGGGATTTGTTATCAACATACGCGGTCTGGGCACTGGGGATCATGGATGGGAAAAGAAACTCCAGGGGTGGGTTCATTTTTAGTTTAGAAGACTGGATCAAGCTATTTGACCATTACAAGAATGCCGCCCACCACTGGAACTGCTCCGCACCAGCGAAGCCGCCATTACTAAGGGACCAACTGAGGATGATATGAGGTTATTTGTTGGATTATGCGCTCTTACGAGTCTTTGCTCCTTGCCTACCCAATTTATTTCGATTCGCCATTGATAAATAATATAAAATATAAATAAATAATATAAATAATATAAAATATAAGTCTGGCTCACTACAGCTTACGCCAATTACTGTTGCCCCCGTGTTTCCTATGCACCTGCTATATATATACTTATTCTCATGCCCAGGAACCAATGGGCCGCGTAGAATGCAGCATACAAACGAGTAGACTAAAGACTTGTAAACGACTCCTCTTATAAACCAAGAAGTTGTCGCATATTGTACAAATGGATTTCTAGTTTTTTGAGCTATAATCACTATACAATACACAAAAATCTTACCGTTTAGGGAAAATTTCACGTATTTATTTTCCCGCAAATTTATTAGCCTCCACCATTGTCGATAGCCATAAGGCGATTAACCCGACCACAAGGCACATCTCGAGCGTATGCTCTTGCAGTCGATATAAATCCTTATGGCACATCCAGGTATTGGCCCCAGAGTTGTTTTTAGCCTAACCAACTCAGCTCTGTCTGGTTTCATATCCACCAGCTGCGACAACTGTTGCGACATATTTTCGCAGCTTGGGTGGATGTGATGGAGTTTCCGGTCCTCTTTATCTCTGCCATTTCTACATATTTTACTGAGTAACTTGGTTTCCACGACTATAGTAATTTTGGTGGAGGATCCATTATTCAACACGCAAAAACGTATGGGTTGCCTTTGCACCACCTTTTCCCTTCCGCTTCTCATATCAATAGGGAATATTGGCCATTTCGTTAATGGTCTGGCGGTCAAGATAAACTGTAACTTTCCCTTCTGCACTTCCCGACGAATCTCTACCTTATCAATCTGCAGAAAACACAGAAATACTTTCAGATAATCATGTTGAGTTATAACTGTAATCCGCGAGGATGATTTAATCTCATGTACCGGAAATCCATTTTTCTCACCGAAAAATGTCACGCGCAGGCGGAACTGGTTACGACTAGTGCGACCTTGTCCCACCATGGATCAGTAAAAGACTATTTACTATCCATGGTCCCACCAATAAATTCTTCCTAATAAATAATTCTTACTGGTTTCGGTTCGTTCGGAAGTTCTGTTTTTTGAGTTTTTAATTCAAACTGTTAGATAAAGATTTTTGACAGTATCTGAATATGAAAATATGTGAAACTAAAAATGAAGTAATAAAATTCCATGAAATGAACGTATATGTTTTATTTACAGGCTCAGGGAGGTCCGTATAGAAAAATATTTGCCCAAGGTGCTCAAAAATGGCCAGAGGCCGCAGAGAGCATACATATTTTTCTATACGGACCGACCAAAAAATCGCTTAATAACATATTAATCTTTTTTGTTCTAAATAATCGCCGTGTAAAAACAAAACAGGAAGCTAGAACGCTTATCAGTTCACTTCAAAATCCGCTGCCCGTATTTGGAAAGACGGCGTACCTGACAAAGGACAAAATCATTTCAACTGATAAAGATAAAACTTTTTTGAGCAACGGAAATCGGCGCTGGACTAACTATTCATCATTGACCATAACAAAACCAGGATCAAACTTGCAAATTTTTGTGCTCCAGGTAAAACAAGCTCCTGTTTGCTGTCATGGTGTGTATTTACTGGTGGGTACTGACGTAGATTTAGCCACGAATTGGTTTGCGATAATCGTTTTGGGCTTGTAATTTTTGACGTTTGAGCGACACATGACGTTTGAAATAATTTATAGTAACCATTCCATGGATAGTAAAAATACGCTCGTGGACAACATGAAGACTGTTTTTGTAAGCATCAAGGCTTTTTCAGATTTTTTACCCCAAGTTTAACTGACCTAATAAAATACTAGCCCAATAATTTTATTTGTTATGGTTTATGAAAAACTGTGATACATGAGGACGATTTTACTTCAGTTGCAGGTTCGCCGAACTTTTCAATGGGTCGTTACAAGCTAAAATCCTTTATTCAAACGCTTTTTGGAAAGTTATAGCTTCTGAAACACGAAGCCTAAAATTTTCTGTTCGTATTATACTGCTAGCAAGTCTCCTTGACTTGTATTTTTCAGGCTATTGTTCTCTCAAATGAAATTTTGAAATTTTGTCCAAGTTGGTCTTGTACATTGTTTGCCACTTCTTCTGGACAGTTTAGGTTCTCGTTTATAATATCCTTCCAACTTCGGGGAGAATAAAAATTCGCTTTTCACTGTCATCGCTTTGTCACTATTCATCTTATTTTGTTTTTACCGCTAGTCTGATATTGTCTCCAAAAGGTAGTAAAAAGCGCACGAGTGTATGCGAAATACTAAAAAAAACGTTTTGTTTTTAAATCCGCAGCGGTGGAACCGATTCGCTAGCCAGTAGCAATCAGAGGGTGCTCGAATGTGGGACGGATACCGAAACCGGTATATAAGTATATGTATATATATATATATTCGCATAGTATAATAGAACTGTATGTTAATGTATTTAGACTCGCTAATTCCAATTCTGTTTTTCAGAAATATTGATCGGAGATAACGTTCAAAAAATAATATACGACGAAATCGTAGCTGCTTGATCTAAGTACATTAAACCGTTTTTTTAACGACAGAGGTATGCACGTTGATGTAATATAGTAAACAACGTATGTTATGTATTCAGAGTGCGAGCGATCGGGTGTCATTGCGGGGATTCGTATTTCTAATTTATTATATAGAAGTGAGTGGTTTAAATAGCAAATATCTGTTTCAGTCTGTTTGAATTCGTGTATTGTAATATGAATCTGTTTCTGTCAAGTTGTAAAATAGTTAGAACCTACTGGCCGATAAATTACTGCGTTTGTATCTGGATTGCCTTTTTTTCCATCCGTGCATGCGTTGGTATATATTCTAAAATTAAGTATTGAGTCTTGATCAAACGAGAGCGAGAGTCAATAGAGGTTAGCAGAGCAAGAGTTTTTCCTGATACTCTCATTGCTCGGTTCAACACGACCACGAGAGTTGCGTATGAGAGTTTAATAAATCGCGTTGAAGACACAGCCCTCTGAGGTTCTAGACTCGAATTTTTACAAAATTTACTGACAGTCGACGTCACTGCTATTCACTGTTCACTTGTCGATAATTATAAAGCGTAAGTTTTTATCAAACTCTCACCCACGTTATGACCAGCCTTAAGACACGTCTTGACACAACACTAGTAAACAACTTTCAAAAGATTAATGATATTCAACATATTGAATTAGTAATTGATGGATAATGTATCAAGACACAAGATCAAGTAGTCAATCTAGGTATGATTTTTTGACCAACAACTCTCATGGAAACCTACTATGTTGAGAAACTCTGGAAAGAAAGGTATTGGTTTAAAACTTCGGCAATTGAAAATCAATTCATCGTTAGTGTATGCCCATAAGGACACGTTCAAACATCTTGTCAAACCTCTGTAGTTGTTCTTTCATAGAGGGGGGGGGTGGGGAAGATACGGCAACATTGTGTATGGTAATAGCCAACAAGGGAGTTCAGGATATTGTGCAGAAAATTCAAAATGCAGCTGCAAAAACTGTAACCAAAAGTCAAAAAAGTGTTGATCAGGTGACACCTTTATTGGACCGAACTAAAAATTGGCTCCGAATCGGCTTGAGAACCGTTGTCACATTCAAGTCGTTGTTCCTTCACTTTAATAAATGTCTAAATGGTAATGGTCCAGCATATCTTTTCCTGACATGCTAGGATGCCATTGACAAATAAACATCAATCTCACAGAACAAGATCTTCTGTAAAAGGGAACTTGGCCTATCCCAAACTACGTACGAATAGTCGAAAAAGATCTTTTGAGTACTGGGGGCCAACATTATGGAATAATCTGCCTTTAATACATAATGAGAAAAAACAACCCTATTCAGTTTTAAAAGGGCCGTTAGAGCAAACTTTTGTAATTTTATAAAATAGATGTATTTTGTTAATCTTTTGTTATTTATTGTTTTTCGTTTTATTTAGTATATTTTTATAGTTATTAGCTTATAATTATATTTTGTATTTAAATTGTGTGTTAATTGAGTGAAAAAATGACAAACCACTACGTCCCCACCTGGATATGTTTCACTCTTTAATAAAATCATTCAGTCATACTAGCTACATTAGACTTTATTTGCTGTCTTATTAAAGTTTACAAGACTCCTTCTCGCTTTTAGAAAGTGATTGATTGATTTCTGCGTTTTATGCGCCCGATTCCATTGGGTCTGAGACATTGAACGTTTGCCACTTATCTGCGAAGCCCACCTTCCATCTGCGAAGCCTCTCCACTTACGATGTGTAATAAAAAAGATAAATTTACGTCCATTTTATTCAGAATCCAGTAACACATTATAGCTACAGTCTATATTGTGTCCATGCATACGCTTTAAGTATCTCTCAGTGAGATCGTTTACTGTTCGCATTACGCATCGCCCACTGTTCGCGTTTGATGGCTTTGGTGACTCCACAATGCAATCCGACATAATTTTATGTGCAGCCGTACATAGTGGGTCCCAAGTCCACAGTTACCATAAAGCCATATGGTGATAGCCGGTTGGGCACATTGTATA
>JAYKKM010000517.1:565000-642781 GCA_035772405.1 Chrysogorgia sp. JL179-B06 | reverse complement strand
TCTGAGCAGAAATTAGCGTAAATTTAGTCATTTTTTGACATCCAAAAATTTTGCAAAAATGGCCAAATTTGGACAAAAAGTAAAGGGGTTAACCTTAACTTTTTGACGATTTTCGACCATTTTTAACTTGTCAAAATATGCTTAAAATATGAAAATATAGCCTAAATAATGCCTTAGATATTAATCTGAGCAGAAACTAGCGTAAATTTAGTCATTTTTTGACATCCAAAAATTTGGCAAAAATGGCCAAATTTGGCCAAAAAGTAAAGGGGTTAACCTTAACTTTTTGACGATTTTAGACCATTTTTAACTTGTCAAAATAAGCTTAAAATATGAAAATATAGCCTAAATAATGCCTTAGAATTAATCTGAGCAGAAATTAGCGTAAATATAGTCATTTTTTGACATCCAAAAAGTTTGCAAAAATGGCCAAATTTGGTCAAAAAGTAAAGGGGTTAACCTTAACTTTTTGACGATTTTCGACCATTTTTAACTTGTCAAAATAAGCTTAAAATATGAAAATATAGCCTAAATAATGCCTTAGATATTAATCTGAGCAGAAATTAGCGTAAATTTAGTCATTTTTTGACATCCAAAAAATTTGCAAAAATGGACAAATTTGGACAAAAAGTAAAGGGGTTAACCTTAACTTTTTGACGATTTTCGACCATTTTTAACTTGTCAAAATAAGCTTAAAATATGAAAATATAGCCTAAATAATGCCTTAGATATTAATCTGAGCAGAAACTAGCGTAAATTTAGTCATTTTTTGACATCCAAAAATTTGGCAAAAATGGCCAAATTTGGCCAAAAAGTAAAGGGGTTAACCTTAACTTTTTGACGATTTTCGACCATTTTTTAACTTGTCAAAATAAGCTTAAAATATGAAAATATAGCCTAAAATAATGCCTTAGATATTAATCTGAGCAGAAATTAGCGTAAATTTAGTCATTTTTTGACATCCAAAAATTTTGCAAAAATGGACAAATTTGGACAAAAAGTAAAGGGGTTAACCTTAACTTTTTGACGATTTTCGACCATTTTTAACTTGTCAAAATAAGCTTAAAATATGAAAATATAGCCTAAATAATGCCTTAGATATTAATCTGAGCAGAAACTAGCGTAAATTTAGTCATTTTTTGACATCCAAAAATTTGGCAAAAATGGCCAAATTTGGCCAAAAAGTAAAGGGGTTAACCTTAACTTTTTGACGATTTTCGACCATTTTTAACTTGTCAAAATAAGCTTAAAATATGAAAATATAGCCTAAATAATGCCTTAGATATTAATCTGAGCAGAAACGAGCGTAAATATAGTCATTTTTGGACATCGAAAAATTTGGCAAAAATGGGCCAAATTTCGTCAAAAAGTAAAGGGGTTAACCTTAACTTTTTGACGATTTTAGACCATTTTTAACTTGTCAAAATAAGCTTAAAATATGAAAATATAGCCTAAATAATGCCTTAGATATTAATCTGAGCAGAAACTAGCGTAAATTTAGTCATTTTTTGACATCCAAAAATTTGGCAAAAATGGCCAAATTTGGCCAAAAAGTAAAGGGGTTAACCTTAAATTTTTGACGATTTTTGACCATTTTTAACTTGTCAAAATAAGCTTAAAATATGAAAATATAGCCTAAATAATGCCTTAGATATTAATCTGAGCAGAAACTAGCGTAAATTTAATCATTTTTTGACATCCAAAAATTTGGCAAAAATGGCCAAATTTGACCAAAAAGTAAAGGGGTTAACCTTAACTTTTTGACGATTTTAGACCATTTTTAACTTGTCAAAATAAGCTTAAAATATGAAAATATAGCCTAAATAATGCCTTAGATATTAATCTGAGCAGAAACGAGCGTAAATATAGTCATTTTTGGACATCGAAAAATTTGGCAAAAATGGGCCAAATTTGGTCAAAAAGTAAAGGGGTTAACCTTAACTTTTTGACGATTTTAGACCATTTTTAACTTGTCAAAATAAGCTTAAAATATGAAAATATAGCCTAAATAATGCCTTAGATATTAATCTGAGCAGAAATTAGCGTAAATTTAGTCATTTTTTGACATCCAAAAATTTTGCAAAAATGGCCAAATTTGGACAAAAAGTAAAGGGGTTAACCTTAACTTTTTGACGATTTTCGACCATTTTTAACTTGTCAAAATATGCTTAAAATATGAAAATATAGCCTAAATAATGCCTTAGATATTAATCTGAGCAGAAACTAGCGTAAATTTAGTCATTTTTTGACATCCAAAAATTTGGCAAAAATGGCCAAATTTGGCCAAAAAGTAAAGGGGTTAACCTTAACTTTTTGACGATTTTAGACCATTTTTAACTTGTCAAAATAAGCTTAAAATATGAAAATATAGCCTAAATAATGCCTTAGAATTAATCTGAGCAGAAATTAGCGTAAATATAGTCATTTTTTTGACATCCAAAAAGTTTGCAAAAATGGCCAAATTTGGTCAAAAAGTAAAGGGGTTAACCTTAACTTTTTGACGATTTTCGACCATTTTTAACTTGTCAAAATAAGCTTAAAATATGAAAATATAGCCTAAATAATGCCTTAGATATTAATCTGAGCAGAAATTAGCGTAAATTTAGTCATTTTTTGACATCCAAAAATTTTGCAAAAATGGACAAATTTGGACAAAAAGTAAAGGGGTTAACCTTAACTTTTTGACGATTTTCGACCATTTTTAACTTGTCAAAATAAGCTTAAAATATGAAAATATAGCCTAAATAATGCCTTAGATATTAATCTGAGCAGAAACTAGCGTAAATTTAGTACTTTTTGACGATTTTCGACCATTTTTAACTTGTCAAAATAAGCTTAAAATATGAAAATATAGCCTAAATAATGCCTTAGATATTAATCTGAGCAGAAACTAGCGTAAATTTAATCATTTTTTGACATCCAAAAATTTGGCAAAAATGGCCAAATTTGACCAAAAAGTAAAGGGGTTAACCTTAACTTTTTGACGATTTTAGACCATTTTTAACTTGTCAAAATAAGCTTAAAATATGAAAATATAGCCTAAATAATGCCTTAGATATTAATCTGAGCAGAAACGAGCGTAAATATAGTCATTTTTGGACATCGAAAAATTTGGCAAAAATGGGCCAAATTTCGTCAAAAAGTAAAGGGGTTAACCTTAACTTTTTGACGATTTTAGACCATTTTTAACTTGTCAAAATAAGCTTAAAATATGAAAATATAGCCTAAATAATGCCTTAGATATTAATCTGAGCAGAAACTAGCGTAAATTTAGTCATTTTTGACATCCAAAAATTTGGCAAAAATGGCCAAATTTGGCCAAAAAGTAAAGGGGTTAACCTTAAATTTTTGACGATTTTTGACCATTTTTAACTTGTCAAAATAAGCTTAAAATATGAAAATATAGCCTAAATAATGCCTTAGATATTAATCTGAGCAGAAACTAGCGTAAATTTAATCATTTTTTGACATCCAAAAATTTGGCAAAAATGGCCAAATTTGACCAAAAAGTAAAGGGGTTAACCTTAACTTTTTGACGATTTTAGACCATTTTTAACTTGTCAAAATAAGCTTAAAATATGAAAATATAGCCTAAATAATGCCTTAGATATTAATCTGAGCAGAAACTAGCGTAAATTTAATCATTTTTTGACATCCAAAAATTTGGCAAAAATGGCCAAATTTGACCAAAAAGTAAAGGGGTTAACCTTAACTTTTTGACGATTTTAGACCATTTTTAACTTGTCAAAATAAGCTTAAAATATGAAAATATAGCCTAAATAATGCCTTAGATATTAATCTGAGCAGAAACTAGCGTAAATTTAATCATTTTTTGACATCCAAAAATTTGGCAAAAATGGCCAAATTTGACCAAAAAGTAAAGGGGTTAACCTTAACTTTTTGACGATTTTTAGACCATTTTTAACTTGTCAAAATAAGCTTAAAATATGAAAATATAGCCTAAATAATGCCTTAGATATTAATCTGAGCAGAAACGAGCGTAAATATAGTCATTTTTGGACATCGAAAAATTTGGCAAAAATGGGCCAAATTTGGTCAAAAAGTAAAGGGGTTAACCTTAACTTTTTGACGATTTTAGACCATTTTTAACTTGTCAAAATAAGCTTAAAATATGAAAATATAGCCTAAATAATGCCTTAGATATTAATCTGAGCAGAAATTAGCGTAAATTTAGTCATTTTTTGACATCCAAAAATTTTGCAAAAATGGCCAAATTTGGACAAAAAGTAAAGGGGTTAACCTTAACTTTTTGACGATTTTCGACCATTTTTAACTTGTCAAAATATGCTTAAAATATGAAAATATAGCCTAAATAATGCCTTAGATATTAATCTGAGCAGAAACTAGCGTAAATTTAGTCATTTTTTGACATCCAAAAATTTGGCAAAAATGGCCAAATTTGGCCAAAAAGTAAAGGGGTTAACCTTAACTTTTTGACGATTTTAGACCATTTTTAACTTGTCAAAATAAGCTTAAAATATGAAAATATAGCCTAAATAATGCCTTAGAATTAATCTGAGCAGAAATTAGCGTAAATATAGTCATTTTTTGACATCCAAAAAGTTTGCAAAAATGGCCAAATTTGGTCAAAAAGTAAAGGGGTTAACCTTAACTTTTTGACGATTTTCGACCATTTTTAACTTGTCAAAATAAGCTTAAAATATGAAAATATAGCCTAAATAATGCCTTAGATATTAATCTGAGCAGAAACTAGCGTAAATATAGTCATTTTTTGACATCGAAAAATTTGGCAAAAATGGCCAAATTTGGTGAAAAAGTAAAGGGGTTAACCTTAACTTTTTGACGATTTTCGACCATTTTTAACTTGTCAAAATAAGCTTAAAATATGAAAATATAGCCTAAATAATGCCTTAGATATTAATCTGAGCAGAAACTAGCGTAAATTTAGTCATTTTTTGACATCCAAAAATTTGGCAAAAATGGCCAAATTTGGCCAAAAAGTAAAGGGGTTAAGCTTAACTTTTTGACGATTTTCGACCATTTTTAACTTCTCAAAATAAGCTTAAAATATGAAAATATAGCCTAAATAATGCCTTAAATATTAATCTGAGCAGAAACGAGCGTAAATATAGTCATTTTTGGACATCGAAAAATTTGGCAAAAATGGCCAAATTTGGTAAAAAGTAAAGGGGTTAACCTTAACTTTTTGACGATTTTAGACCATTTTTAACTTGTCAAAATAAGCTTAAAATATGAAAATATAGCCTAAATAATGCCTTAGAATTAATCTGAGCAGAAACGAGCGTAAATATAGTCATTTTTGGACATCGAAAAATTTGGCAAAAATGGCCAAATTTGGTGAAAAAGTAAAGGGGTTAACCTTAACTTTTTGACGATTTTAGACCATTTTTAACTTGTCAAAATAAGCTTAAAATATGAAAATATAGCCTAAATAATGCCTTAGATATTAATCTGAGCAGAAATTAGCGTAAATTTAGTCATTTTTTGACATCCAAAAATTTATCAAAAATGGCCAAATTTGGACAAAAAGTAAAGGGGTTAACCTTAACTTTTTGACGATTTTCGACCATTTTTAACTTGTCAAAATAAGCTTAAAATATGAAAATATAGCCTAAATAATGCCTTAGATATTAATCTGAGCAGAAACGAGCGTAAATATAGTCATTTTTGGACATCGAAAAATTTGGCAAAAATGGCCAAATTTGGTCAAAAAGTAAAGGGGTTAACCTTAACTTTTTGACGATTTTCGACCATTTTTAACTTATCAAAATAAGCTTAAAATATGAAAATATAGCCTAAATAATGCCTTAGATATTAATCTGAGCAGAAACAAGCGTAAATTTAGTCATTTTTTGACATCCAAAAATTTGGCAAAAATGGCCAAATTTGGCCAAAAAGTAAAGGGTAACAAACCTTAACTTTTTGACGATTTTAGACCATTTTTAACTTGTCAAAATAAGCTTAAAATATGAAAATATAGCCTAAATAATGCCTTAGATATTAATCTGAGCAGAAACGAGCGTAAATATAGTCATTTTTGGACATCGAAAAATTTGGCAAAAATGGCCAAATTTGGTCAAAAAGTAAAGGGGTTAACCTTAACTTTTTGACGATTTTAGACCATTTTTAACTTGTCAAAATAAGCTTAAAATATGAAAATATAGCCTAAATAATGCCTTAGATATTAATCTGAGCAGAAACTAGCGTAAATTTAGTCATTTTTTGACATCGAAACATTTTGCAAAAATGGCCAAATTTGGACAAAAAGTAAAGGGGTTAACCTTAACTTTTTGACGATTTTCGACCATTTTTAACTTGTCAAAATAAGCTTAAAATATGAAAATATAGCCTAAATAATGCCTTAGATATTAATCTGAGCAGAAACGAGCGTAAATATAGTCCTTTTTGGACATCGAAAAATTTGGCAAAAATGGCCAAATTTGACCAAAAAGTAAAGGGGTTAACCTTAACTTTTTGACGATTTTAGACCATTTTTAACTTGTCAAAATAAGCTTAAAATATGAAAATATAGCCTAAATAATGCCTTAGATATTAATCTGAGCAGAAACGAGCGTAAATATAGTCATTTTTGACATCGAAAAATTTGGCAAAAATGGGCCAAATTTCGTCAAAAAGTAAAGGGGTTAACCTTAACTTTTTGACGATTTTAGACCATTTTTAACTTGTCAAAATAAGCTTAAAATATGAAAATATAGCCTAAATAATGCCTTAGATATTAATCTGAGCAGAAACTAGCGTAAATTTAGTCATTTTTGACATCCAAAAATTTGGCAAAAATGGCCAAATTTGGCCAAAAAGTAAAGGGGTTAACCTTAAATTTTTGACGATTTTTGACCATTTTTAACTTGTCAAAATAAGCTTAAAATATGAAAATATAGCCTAAATAATGCCTTAGATATTAATCTGAGCAGAAACTAGCGTAAATTTAATCATTTTTGGACATCGAAAAATTTGGCAAAAATGGGCCAAATTTGGTCAAAAAGTAAAGGGGTTAACCTTAACTTTTTGACGATTTTAGACCATTTTTAACTTGTCAAAATAAGCTTAAAATATGAAAATATAGCCTAAATAATGCCTTAGATATTAATCTGAGCAGAAATTAGCGTAAATTTAGTCATTTTTTGACATCCAAAAATTTGGCAAAAATGGCCAAATTTGGACAAAAAGTAAAGGGGTTAACCTTAACTTTTTGACGATTTTCGACCATTTTTAACTTGTCAAAATAAGCTTAAAATATGAAAATATAGCCTAAATAATGCCTTAGATATTAATCTGAGCAGAAACTAGCGTAAATTTAGTCATTTTTTGACATCCAAAAATTTGGCAAAAATGGCCAAATTTGGCCAAAAAGTAAAGGGGTTAACCTTAACTTTTTGACGATTTTAGACCATTTTTAACTTGTCAAAATAAGCTTAAAATATGAAAATATAGCCTAAATAATGCCTTAGAATTAATCTGAGCAGAAATTAGCGTAAATATAGTCATTTTTTGACATCCAAAAAGTTTGCAAAAATGGCCAAATTTGGTCAAAAAGTAAAGGGGTTAACCTTAACTTTTTGACGATTTTAGACCATTTTTAACTTGTCAAAATAAGCTTAAAATATGAAAATATAGCCTAAATAATGCCTTAGATATTAATCTGAGCAGAAACTAGCGTAAATATAGTCATTTTTTGACATCGAAAAATTTGGCAAAAATGGCCAAATTTGGCCAAAAAGTAAAGGGGTTAACCTTAACTTTTTGACGATTTTAGACCATTTTTAACTTGTCAAAATAAGCTTAAAATATGAAAATATAGCCTAAATAATGCCTTAGATATTAATCTGAGCAGAAACGAGCGTAAATATAGTCATTTTTGGACATCGAAAAATTTGGCAAAAATGGCCAAATTTGGTGAAAAAGTAACTTTTTGACGATTTTAGACCATTTTTAACTTGTCAAAATAAGCTTAAAATATGAAAATATAGCCTAAATAATGCCTTAGATATTAATCTGAGCAGAAATTAGCGTAAATTTAGTCATTTTTTGACATCCAAAAATTTTGCAAAAATGGCCAAATTTGGACAAAAAGTAAAGGGGTTAACCTTAACTTTTTGACGATTTTCGACCATTTTTAACTTGTCAAAATAAGCTTAAAATATGAAAATATAGCCTAAATAATGCCTTAGATATTAATCTGAGCAGAAACTAGCGTAAATTTAGTCATTTTTTGACATCCAAAAATTTGGCAAAAATGGCCAAATTTGGCCAAAAAGTAAAGGGGTTAAGCTTAACTTTTTGACGATTTTCGACCATTTTTAACTTCTCAAAATAAGCTTAAAATATGAAAATATAGCCTAAATAATGCCTTAGATATTAATCTGAGCAGAAACGAGCGTAAATATAGTCATTTTTGGACATCGAAAAATTTGGCAAAAATGGCCAAATTTGGTAAAAAGTAAAGGGGTTAACCTTAACTTTTTGACGATTTTAGACCATTTTTAACTTGTCAAAATAAGCTTAAAATATGAAAATATAGCCTAAATAATGCCTTAGAATTAATCTGAGCAGAAACGAGCGTAAATATAGTCATTTTTGGACATCGAAAAATTTGGCAAAAATGGCCAAATTTGGTGAAAAAGTAAAGGGGTTAACCTTAACTTTTTGACGATTTTAGAAACCATTTTTAACTTGTCAAAATAAGCTTAAAATATGAAAATATAGCCTAAATAATGCCTTAGATATTAATCTGAGCAGAAATTAGCGTAAATTTAGTCATTTTTTGACATCCAAAAATTTATCAAAAATGGCCAAATTTGGACAAAAAGTAAAGGGGTTAACCTTAACTTTTTGACGATTTTCGACCATTTTTAACTTGTCAAAATAAGCTTAAAATATGAAAATATAGCCTAAATAATGCCTTAGATATTAATCTGAGCAGAAACGAGCGTAAATATAGTCATTTTTGGACATCGAAAAATTTGGCAAAAATGGCCAAATTTGGTCAAAAAGTAAAGGGGTTAACCTTAACTTTTTGACGATTTTCGACCATTTTTAACTTATCAAAATAAGCTTAAAATATGAAAATATAGCCTAAATAATGCCTTAGATATTAATCTGAGCAGAAACTAGCGTAAATTTAGTCATTTTTTGACATCCAAAAATTTGGCAAAAATGGCCAAATTTGGCCAAAAAGTAAAGGGTAACAAACCTTAACTTTTTGACGATTTTAGACCATTTTTAACTTGTCAAAATAAGCTTAAAATATGAAAATATAGCCTAAATAATGCCTTAGATATTAATCTGAGCAGAAACGAGCGTAAATATAGTCATTTTTGGACATCGAAAAATTTGGCAAAAATGGTCGAAAATCGTCAAAAAGTTAAGGTTAACACCTTAACTTTTTGACGATTTTCGACCATTTTTAACTTGTCAAAATAAGCTTAAAATATGAAAATATAGCCTAAATAATGCCTTAGATATTAATCTGAGCAGAAACGAGCGTAAATATAGTCATTTTTGGACATCGAAAAATTTGGCAAAAATGGCCAAATTTGACCAAAAAGTAAAGGGGTTAACCTTAACTTTTTGACGATTTTAGACCATTTTTAACTTGTCAAAATAAGCTTAAAATATGAAAATATAGCCTAAATAATGCCTTAGATATTAATCTGAGCAGAAACTAGCGTAAATTTAGTCATTTTTTGACATCCAAAAATTTGGCAAAAATGGCCAAATTTGGCCAAAAAGTAAAGGGGTTAACCTTAACTTTTTGACGATTTTCGACCATTTTTAACTTGTCAAAATAAGCTTAAAATATGAAAATATAGCCTAAATAATGCCTTAGATATTAATCTGAGCAGAAACGAGCGTAAATATAGTCATTTTTGGACATCGAAAAATTTGGCAAAAATGGCCAAATTTGGTCAAAAAGTAAAGGGGTTAACCTTAACTTTTTGACGATTTTAGACCATTTTTAACTTGTCAAAATAAGCTTAAAATATGAAAATATAGCCTAAATAATGCCTTAGATATTAATCTGAGCAGAAACTAGCGTAAATATAGTCATTTTTTGACATCGAAAAATTTGGCAAAAATGGCCAAATTTGGCCAAAAAGTAAAGGGGTTAACCTTAACTTTTTGACGATTTTAGACCATTTTTAACTTGTCAAAATAAGCTTAAAATATGAAAATATAGCCTAAATAATGCCTTAGATATTAATCTGAGCAGAAACGAGCGTAAATATAGTCATTTTTGGACATCGAAAAATTTGGCAAAAATGGCCAAATTTGGTGAAAAAGTAACTTTTTGACGATTTTAGACCATTTTTAACTTGTCAAAAATAAGCTTAAAATATGAAAATATAGCCTAAATAATGCCTTAGATATTAATCTGAGCAGAAATTAGCGTAAATTTAGTCCATTTTTTGACATCCAAAAATTTTGCAAAAATGGCCAAATTTGGACAAAAAGTAAAGGGGTTAACCTTAACTTTTTGACGATTTTCGACCATTTTTAACTTGTCAAAATAAGCTTAAAATATGAAAATATAGCCTAAATAATGCCTTAGATATTAATCTGAGCAGAAACTAGCGTAAATTTAGTCATTTTTTGACATCCAAAAATTTGGCAAAAATGGCCAAATTTGGCCAAAAAGTAAAGGGGTTAACCTTAACTTTTTGACGATTTTAGACCATTTTTAACTTGTCAAAATAAGCTTAAAATATGAAAATATAGCCTAAATAATGCTTAGAATTAATCTGAGCAGAAACGAGCGTAAATATAGTCATTTTTGGACATCGAAAAATTTGGCAAAAATGGCCAAATTTGGTGAAAAAGTAAAGGGGTTAACCTTAACTTTTTGACGATTTTAGACCATTTTTAACTTGTCAAAATAAGCTTAAAATATGAAAATATAGCCTAAATAATGCCTTAGATATTAATCTGAGCAGAAATTAGCGTAAATTTAGTCATTTTTTGACATCCAAAAATTTATCAAAAATGGCCAAATTTGGACAAAAAGTAAAGGGGTTAACCTTAACTTTTTGACGATTTTCGACCATTTTTAACTTGTCAAAATAAGCTTAAAATATGAAAATATAGCCTAAATAATGCCTTAGATATTAATCTGAGCAGAAACGAGCGTAAATATAGTCATTTTTGGACATCGAAAAATTTGGCAAAAATGGCCAAATTTGGTCAAAAAGTAAAGCGGTTAACCTTAACTTTTTGACGATTTTCGACCATTTTTAACTTGTCAAAATAAGCTTAAAATATGAAAATATAGCCTAAATAATGCCTTAGATATTAATCTGAGCAGAAACTAGCGTAAATTTAGTCATTTTTTGACATCCAAAAATTTGGCAAAAATGGCCAAATTTGGCCAAAAAGTAAAGGGGTTAACCTTAACTTTTTGACGATTTTCGACCATTTTTAACTTGTCAAAATAAGCTTAAAATATGAAAATATAGCCTAAATAATGCCTTAGATATTAATCTGAGCAGAAACTAGCGTAAATTTAATCATTTTTTGACATCCAAAAATTTGGCAAAAATGGCCAAATTTGGCCAAAAAGTAAAGGGGTTAACCTTAACTTTTTGACGATTTTAGACCATTTTTAACTTGTCAAAATAAGCTTAAAATATGAAAATATAGCCTAAATAATGCCTTAGATATTAATCTGAGCAGAAACGAGCGTAAATATAGTCATTTTTGGACATCGAAAAATTTGGCAAAAATGGCCAAATTTGGTGAAAAAGTAACTTTTTGACGATTTTAGACCATTTTTAACTTGTCAAAATAAGCTTAAAATATGAAAATATAGCCTAAATAATGCCTTAGATATTAATCTGAGCAGAAATTAGCGTAAATTTAGTCATTTTTTGACATCCAAAAATTTTGCAAAAATGCCCAAATTTGGACAAAAAGTAAAGGGGTTAACCTTAACTTTTTGACGATTTTCGACCATTTTTAACTTGTCAAAATAAGCTTAAAATATGAAAATATAGCCTAAATAATGCCTTAGATATTAATCTGAGCAGAAACTAGCGTAAATTTAGTCATTTTTTGACATCCAAAAATTTGGCAAAAATGGCCAAATTTGGCCAAAAAGTAAAGGGGTTAACCTTAACTTTTTGACGATTTTCGACCATTTTTAACTTCTCAAAATAAGCTTAAAATATGAAAATATAGCCTAAATAATGCCTTAGATATTAATCTGAGCAGAAACGAGCGTAAATATAGTTCATTTTTGGACATCGAAAAATTTGGCAAAAATGGCCAAATTTGGTAAAAAGTTAAAGGGGTTAACCTTAACTTTTTGACGATTTTAGACCATTTTTTAACTTGTCAAAATAAGCTTAAAATATGAAAATATAGCCTAAATAATGCCTTAGAATTAATCTGAGCAGAAACGAGCGTAAATATAGTCATTTTTGGACATCGAAAAATTTGGCAAAAATGGCCAAATTTGGTGAAAAAGTAAAGGGGTTAACCTTAACTTTTTGACGATTTTAGACCATTTTTAACTTGTCAAAATAAGCTTAAAATATGAAAATATAGCCTAAATAATGCCTTAGATATTAATCTGAGCAGAAATTAGCGTAAATTTAGTCATTTTTTGACATCCAAAAATTTAGCAAAAATGGCCAAATTTGGACAAAAAGTAAAGGGGTTAACCTTAACTTTTTGACGATTTTCGACCATTTTTAACTTGTCAAAATAAGCTTAAAATATGAAAATATAGCCTAAATAATGCCTTAGATATTAATCTGAGCAGAAACGAGCGTAAATATAGTCATTTTTGGACATCGAAAAATTTGGCAAAAATGGCCAAATTTGGTCCAAAAAGTAAAGGGGTTAACCTTAACTTTTTGACGATTTTCGACCATTTTTAACTTGTCAAAATAAGCTTAAAATATGAAAATATAGCCTAAATAATGCCTTAGATATTAATCTGAGCAGAAAACTAGCGTAAATTTAGTCATTTTTGACATCCAAAAATTTTGGCAAAAATGGCCAAATTTGGCCAAAAAGTAAAGGGGTTAACCTTAACTTTTTGACGATTTTCGACCATTTTTAACTTGTCAAAATAAGCTTAAAATATGAAAATATAGCCTAAATAATGCCTTAGATATTAATCTGAGCAGAAACTAGCGTAAATTTAATCATTTTTTGACATCCAAAAATTTGGCAAAAATGGCCAAATTTGACCAAAAAGTAAAGGGGTTAACCTTAACTTTTTGACGATTTTAGACCATTTTTAACTTGTCAAAATAAGCTTAAAATATGAAAATATAGCCTAAATAATGCCTTAGATATTAATCTGAGCAGAAACTAGCGTAAATTTAATCATTTTTTGACATCCAAAAATTTCGCAAAAATGGCCAAATTTGACCAAAAAGTAAAGGGGTTAACCTTAAATTTTTGATAATTTTAGACCATTTTTAACTTGTCAAAATAAGCTTAAAATATGAAAATATAGCCTAAATAATGCCTTAGATATTAATCTGAGCAGAAACGAGCGTAAATTTAGTCATTTTTTGACATCCAAAAATTTGGCAAAAATGGCCAAATTTGGCCAAAAAGTAAAGGGGTTAACCTTAACTTTTTGACGATTTTCGACCATTTTTAACTTGTCAAAATAAGCTTAAAATATGAAAATATAGCCTAAATAATGCCTTAGATATTAATCTGAGCAGAAACGAGCGTAAATATAGTCATTTTTGGACATCGAAAAATTTGGCAAAAATGGCCAAATTTGGTCAAAAAGTAAAGGGGTTAACCTTAACTTTTTGACGATTTTCGACCACTTTTAACTTGTCAAAATAAGCTTAAAATATGAAAATATAGCCTAAATAATGCCTTAGATATTAATCTGAGCAGAAACTAGCGTAAATTTAATCATTTTTTGACATCCAAAAATTTGGCAAAAATGGCCAAATTTGACCAAAAAGTAAAGGGGTTAACCTTAACTTTTTGACGATTTTAGACCATTTTTAACTTGTCAAAATAAGCTTAAAATATGAAAATATAGCCTAAATAATGCCTTAGATATTAATCTGAGCAGAAACGAGCGTAAATTTAGTCATTTTTTGACATCCAAAAATTTGGCAAAAATGGCCAAATTTGACCAAAAAGTAAAGGGGTTAACCTTAACTTTTTGACGATTTTCGACCATTTTTAACTTGTCAAAATAAGCTTAAAATATGAAAATATAGCCTAAATAATGCCTTAGATATTAATCTGAGCAGAAACGAGCGTAAATATAGTCATTTTTGGACATCGAAAAATTTGGCAAAAATGGCCAAATTTGGTCAAAAAGTAAAGGGGTTAACCTTAACTTTTTGACGATTTTAGACCATTTTTAACTTGTCAAAATAAGCTTAAAATATGAAAATATAGCCTAAATAATGCCTTAGATATTAATCTGAGCAGAAACGAGCGTAAATATAGTCATTTTTGGACATCCAAAAATTTGGCAAAAATGGCCAAATTTGGCCAAAAAGTAAAGGGGTTAACCTTAACTTTTTGACGATTTTCGACCATTTTTAACTTGTCAAAATAAGCTTAAAATATGAAAATATAGCCTAAATAATGCCTTAGATATTAATCTGAGCAGAAACTAGCATAAATTTAATCATTGTTTGATATCCAAAAATTTGGCAAAAATGGCCAAATTTGACCAAAAAGTAAAGGGGTTAACCTTAACTTTTTGACGATTTTAGACCATTTTTAACTTGTCAAAATAAGCTTAAAATATGAAAATATAGCCTAAATAATGCCTTAGATATTAATCTGAGCAGAAACTAGCGTAAATTTAGTCATTTTTTGACATCCAAAAATTTGGCAAAAATGGCCAAATTTGGCCAAAAAGTGAAGGGTAACCCTTAACTTATGGACGATTTTAGACCATTTTTAACTTGTCAAAATAAGCTTAAAATATGAAAATATAGCCTAAATAATGCCTTAGATATTAATCTGAGCAGAAACTAGCGTAAATTTAGTCATTTTTTGACATGCAAAAATAGGGCAAAAATAGCCAAATTTGGACAAAAAGTAAAGGGTAACCATTTTTAACTTGTCAAAATAAGCTTAAAATATGAAATATAGCTTAAATAATGCCTTAGATATTAATATGAGCAGAAATTAGCGTAAATTTAGTCATTTTTTGACATCCAAAAATAGGGCAAAAATAGCCAAATTTGGACAAAAAGTAAAGGGGTTAACCTTAACTTTTTGACGATTTTCGACCATTTTTAACTTGTCAAAATAAGCTTAAAATATGAAAATATAGCCTAAATAATGCCTTAGATATTAATATGAGCAGAAACTAGCGCAAATTTAGTCATTTTTTGACATCGAAAAATAGGGCAAAAATAGCCAAATTTGGACAAAAAGTAAAGGGGTTAACCTTAACTTTTTGACGATTTTCGACTATTTTTAACTTCTCAAAATAAGCTTAAAATGTTAAAATTTATTATAATATGAGCTATTCTGCAATCTGATTGGTTCCTCTACTACTAGGCTACAGCTCATATCCTACTAGTAGAGAAATCTAGCAAAATGGCTGCCAGATTTGGAGAATTAAACGAAGAAATTCGGAATGAAAGTATTTGACGGTAGATAGAACTAGATTTTACGAAAAGCTCTCCAAATTTCATATTTTTAGAAAAACAGCGACGTTTAAAGTGGCGATGCTAGAAATATTTTTGGCCTTCAAAAAATTAAATTTTAGCGTTTCTACTACATACAAACAGAAATGTCCAAAACAAAGTTAAATTCTTAGGCAAAAAGATGGCTTGTAAATAAAAACAACAATGAAGTTCATTAGAGCTTCCATTTAGATTTCCCAAAAAACGTCAAACAAAGGTTTTAGCATAATTGGTGACCCTACCTTTGCTGAAGCTAACCATATTCTTGAAGCTTTCGTCAAAGACTTGAGAAAGTCTGGCAAGATAGCTGGAGTAGTCTACAAAAACCCATTTCAAAAGAGCAAAAGGCGGCCTCGGCTACACCGAAGATGAGTCCTACGGCAAAATCTTCCGTATTCGAGACTCAAGCATCCATGTCGAAACCATGCAAAAATACTTGAAGCATCTAAATCATGCCTGTGAAAGTCTCTTTCAGCGTCCAAATGATTCAAAATGCAATAACTTTGATATCAACATGAACGGGGTTCGGTATTCAAACATGGCAGTCGGCGAAGCTCCACGGCAAAAAGTACAGTGTTCAACTTTCACCATTGCAATGTGAACATTTACAACTGACTTTGCTGAACTGTTTTTTTGATCGGTAAAGTGGTTTTGCAGAGCGAAACTTTTTTCGTTCAAACTATCACTCATGGAAGGCATTCATATTATAATTGATCGGCGTTTCACTTTCACGTGACATAATTTAATTATTCATATTTTGTCTTCATTACGCATGACGGATGTTGGGAGAAAATTTAAAAATCTATTCAATTACTTGTATAATATCATATAATATAAACTTGCAATTTTATGTTGTTCATATCCAGAGCTTGTGTATATAATAAAACAGTTATTCCACTCACTCTCGCTCACTCTCGTCGTATATGGCTGATAGCCGACTCGGCTAGCGCCTCGTCGGCTATCAGCTCATATACGACTCGAGTTCGTGGAATAACTGCTAAATAGCCTAAATAATGCCTTAGATATTAATATGAGCAGAAACTGGCGTAAATTTAGTCATTTTTTGACATCCAAAAATTTGGCAAAAATGGCCAAATTTGGACAAAAAGTAAAGGGGTTAACCTTAACATTTTGACGATTTTCGACCATTTTTAACTTGTCAAAATAAGCTTAAAATATGAAATATTTTTGTGCATTATGTGCATATATTTTATCAATACATTTATGTGCATATAAATTATCCCTCATAGCCTTGTTATTGTGTATTAAATTCGAAATCATTTTTCTTCTGAAACAAGGCTATAAGGGCTAATTTAAATGCACGTAAAGGAATATTAAATTGGCCACCATTAATGAATAAGGTCTATAGACACTTCCCAAATTTGTTTCAGTGGACATCAATAATGGCTTGAAATTGAGGTTGCATATGGAACAAAACAATGCAGTAATTGCATTAAGATCTAATTGCAAACTTGACTTGGAGCCATTGTTTTGTGGGCACTGAAGCAAATTTGGAAAGTAACTTGTTAAGTAATTGCTGTACAAACTATAATACAACGTCAATACAATACTCTAACCATCGAGCTACCTATGACTCAGCTGGGCAGAACTTAAGGTTACTTAGTGAAAAAATACTGGTTTTATTCGGACTTAAGTCAGTTAAAACTTACCTTTAATACTTTAAAAGTATTAAAGGTAAGGCAACATTTCGGTTCAAAAGAGCCACCCAAATAGGAAATCTGATTGGCATAGTAGGGTGAGGCGGTTAATCGATATACCGAAAAAAACCGATGTTTTTTTAAAACCGATTTAACCGATGTTGCTTTTGGAGAAAAACCGGAAAACCGAAAAACCGAAAAAAATCGGTATTTGTTGCAAAATAATCAAGTGTTTGCACTTACACACGGAAAATCTGAAGAGATTTTGTTTGAAATTTGATAACGTCTTCGAAATACCGCACGTTTCTTGCCAGGTATATAATCTCCGATATAAGAACGGAACGGCTTGATCAAACTATTATTGACGGAGACGACGATCCTCTGCAATGGTGGAAGTTAAACACGAAAGAACTACCGTTGCTGTGCCAACTATCGAGAAGATATCTTGCCATCCAAGCGAGCAGTTCCCCATCAGAGAGACTTTTTAGTAAAGCAGGGCAAGTTACTATACACCGGCACGAGCACAGCTGAAACCTGAGAGTGTGGATAAGCTTGTGTTCATGGCAGAGAACTTATAGTCGTTTGTGTGTTATTTGTAAATATAATTGTGATATTTGTACATGATATTTATAAATCTTATTGTAAATTTTATCTGATTTATTTGTACTTCGTAGTCAGGATGTTTATAATTAATTAATACAATTGTTTTTCAAACTGAAGTCTTGCGCGCGTAGCGTCATGCATGTTTTTAACTGTAGTTTCGAGCGCGTTTTAAAAAACCGATTCACTCGGTTTTTTCGGGTTTTTTCGGTCGGTTTTCGGTTTTCGGTTTTTTATAAAAACCGCCTCACCCTATGGCATAGTGGGTTAAGTTTTCTTTTCTTTTAAATTTTATTTTGGATTATTGTAATTTTTAATTATGGGTATGTGAGTTGACTGGTGTAGACTGTAAGCTACAGTAACGTGCTGCAATAACGACCATGCGTTTTCCTCTGCAGAGGGGGTGGTAGTGGGATGGTCAGTACTGGGGTGGGCACACTCTCTTTCACCTGATCATGCAGGCCCGGTAACAGTGTGTTGGCGGAGAAAGAGAACAAAAAGAGGGAGTGGGATAGTTAGGTAGAGAACAGGCAGTGAGACAGTTAGGGACTAGTTGGGTAGTGGGTTTATTATAATGTAATGCATGTTTTCTGATTTACATATGGGATTAATTTGCATGTTTCACAAATTTGGATGTTTCGTTTGCCTTTACACAAGCAATTGTCTAAGTAGTTGTTGTTATTTTTAATCTCGCTTAGTGTTACTCCTACTTTTAGTACGAGTAGTTTAATTTTGTTGTATTTTAGTTTTTATCTTAGTTGCTTGAGCTAACTCACTTAGTGTTACTGCTACTTTAAGTATGAGTAGCACTAGGGAAGTTAGCTCAGGCAGTTTAACTTTATTGTATTTTAGTCTTAGTGCCCCAGCTGGCTCCCTTAGTGCTACTCCTACTTTTAGTAAGAGTAGCACTAGGGGAGTCAGCTGGGGTAATTATTTTAAATATAGGAGAATTCCCATGGGAATTGAATTTTTATTAAAAAGGAGTCATATTAATTTTTGAAAATATTTATTGAAAAAACAACAACAATTGTAAATAGAGTAATTACAACTTGAATAAATATTTACAAAGAGAAAAACATTTGTATTGGTGTGAATCATTAAAGAAGAGAACATACATTGGCTGATAATAAAATACAGCTTTTGTTTTAAAGGACATTGGCAACAAAAATTAAGTTTTATTTATTTGAAAGAACTCTTAAAATAATGAAGAATATTAATTTATAGTTCTTTCATATTTTACTTAGTTCTTGAAATATTTAGACTTATGTGATATTCAAATGAGATGATCTATGACGTCATAAGATGGGAAATACATTTTAACATATTGAAAATCGTGAATATCTTTATGATTATTAAATGAAATTACTTGAAACTTTGCATGTAGATACATACCACTAAACTGAAGATCATCATTCAAGTCTTATGGTTGCCATGGTAACAGATTATTTTACAGACCTCTTGATTTCGAAAACAAAATTATTTTGACAAAAAAACAAATAATTTTGTTTTCTCTTCAGTGCCGAACCTTATTGGGTTGGTACCTGTTCAACAAATGTTCACTGTCATAGCCAATTCGAAACTGAGATTTGAAGTTGGTACAAAGTCTACTATGTCAGAAAACAAATAGTTTTGTTTTTGAAATCAAGAGGTCTGTAAACTAATCCGTTACCATGGCAACCATACGACTTGAATGATGATCTGCAGTTTAGTGGTATGTATCTACATGCAAAGTTTCAAGTCATTTCATTTAATAATCATAAAGATATTCACGATTTTCAATATGTTAAAATGTATTTCCCATCTTATGACGTCATAGATCATCTCATTTGAATATCACATAAGTCTAAATATCTCAAGAACTAAGTAAAATATGAAAGAACTATAAATTAATATTCTTCATTATTTTAAGAGTTCTTTAAAATAAAACAAACTTAATTTTTGTTGCCAATGTCCTTTAAACACAAGTCCACAAGAACTGTATTTCCAAAGCAATTACTAACAACATTGTCAAGAATTTAACACCAAATCAGTAAAAGAAAAACACTGATTTACTGGCATTAAACTAAAAACCACAACAGCTATTAGTTATGCTAAAGTGACTTTGTAACAACATTTAGAAAATAAACATGGTAAGCTATTTTTAAAATATCACAGCAAACCCTGACATTCACATTAAAATCTGATTGCTTTTGATATAATTACTGTAGTATTTTCAATTGGCTTGAGATAAACCACTGAATTTTATGAAAAAATAAGGTTGAATTGAACACTTTTTTAAGGTTGGATTGTATTTTTGTTATTTCAAATTAATTGCGAAAAATTCCTACTTTTGTACGATTTTTGTACATTTTCCTACTTTTATAAAAATTTTAGTCCTACTTTCATCCTACTTTTTGCAAGAAAACCTGTAATTTCGTTTTCATATTTTATGCTTCTGGACAGCAACCCATTTTAGAGTTTGTTTGAGAGCTGCTCAAAGTTGATGTACAGCAGCAGCTTTCTTTTTCAATTTCGACATCTGAGCGCAAAGAACAAAAGACAAGCACTCAATGATGTCAAAATTGAAAACTGCCATTGCACATCAACTTTGAACCATCAAGCAAACTCTAAAATGGCAGTGGCCAGAAGCATAAAATACAAGAATGTAAATGCTATTTTTCGAGTACAAGATCAGATACTGTAAACATTTCTAAACATTATACTTAGAGGCCTTTTATTTAAAAGTTATTTGACTACAGTTCCCCTTTAACTTTGACACTAAAAACAGAACATGTTTCCTCAATAGTGTTTTCATGTAGATGACAAAGACGGTATTAATAATGGTAAAAACTAAAGAACTTTGTTCATGTTGCTGCTAGGAGGTGATACAAATATTATTCGGAAAGACTTGCAAATAACAAAAATGACATAAAATGACACTGCCATAAAACATTTCATGCTTTTTATGAAATAATAATCTAGTACTGTGGAGGTATTCATTGGATATTTTCTTGGAACCTTGCAATGGGTTTATAAAATCAATCTCAAAGAAATTTTAGAATTTCAGAAAATCAAAAATGTCACTTGATATTCTTTATCACCTTCCCAAGTAAAATGTTTTATCACCTTTACCAGCAAAACAAAAAAACAAAGTGCTTTAATTTTAAAAGTGTCTATCTTGTGTTTGGGTTTTTGTACAATTTCCTGATAAAAATTGCTTTAATATTATCATCAATTAAAGTTTCATTAGAAGTTGAGGGTCCAGGTTGTTGGTCTTCAGAGTCAAGTGAAGCATGTTTGTCAGGTTTGCCTATATACATATATGTCTGGTTCCGTACTACATCATTGTTTGTTTGTATCCTAATTAGTGTGAGTTGCACCATGCTTAATTAGTTTGAGTTGCATCATTGTTCGTTGGTGTGGGTATTCAGTAATGTGATAATTGTGATTTAAGTTCTGTTCCTATTTCTAAAAGCTTGTTTGTGTTCAGTTAGACTGATTTTTTAGGTTTCTGCTGGTCTCACCAATATAAGTGTCCTGGCAGTCTGCACATTTGATCTTGTAAATTGCACTCTGACTGTCGTGAGATTCTTTGTCTTTCACATTAGTAAGTACATGTTGCAAAGTGGTCATAGGTTTGTGGGCTACACATATAATTGCAAGGTTTAAAATATGTGCAATAGTTTCTGATGTACCTTTAATGTATGGTATTTTGCCATTGTCCCAGTTCTTTTGCTGCAGTCTCGTTGGTCTCATTGTTTTTGTGGTTGTTCAGTTCAACAAATTAGTATTGCAGTTGTTTTGGGAAACATGTTCCAAAGAGGTCCTTTTTGTTGCATATAGTTTGGAGTGAACTACAAATAAGTTGTGCTTGTCTTGTCAAAGTCTTGATGGTTGTTGCTTTGTGTACCGTTGGGTTGTAAGATGATTCATCCAGCAGTCTATCAGTGTGTGTTGGTTTTCTGTAAACACTAGTCCTTAGTTTGTTCTTGTCACATATTGCCAAACATATTTGGTGAAACCAAATTAGGGTAATGTTTGTTTGTAAATTATTCCTCTATGGCTTGCATCACAATCTCAGCAACCACAACTGAGATCCCATAGCGGTCCCATGTAACTGTTTGCAGTGTGTGCCATTGCACTGAAAATGTTGTCAGTGGGTAAAGGAAATGCATATATTCATAATATTCAGGTCGGTATTCGTTTGGGAGCATTTCAGTCCATATGACAGTACTTGTTTTAGTAGTTTGTGTGAAATCATCCTGCTAAAGTTTGTTTACTAATGACAGGAAGTGAATCAACCCGGGGACGCACAAAGACATTGTAGAGTGTTTCAACAGCGAAATATGAAGAGAGTTTACTCTGACCCTCAACCTGTTTAGAAAAAATTGTTCAATTCACAAACTGTCTTTGTATTTCACTGTTTAATCGATCACTGTGCAACGTCTTTGTTTGTCCCTGGGTTGACGTCACTTCCTATGAATAGTAAACCAACTTTAGCAGGGATATTATATGGCATAAAGGTGAAATGTTAGCTGATGATAATATTAAGCAATTTTATCAAAAAGTGCCAAAGATTATAGATGTACGGACCTGAGGACCTCTTTCATAATGGCTGTCATTTTAAATATTCTTTTATGCACATATAAATTAGCCTTTTATAACATAATTAGGAAGCAAAGATTCTTTTGAATTGCCAACACACAAACAAGGCCCTAAAGGCTAATTAAGATGCACGTAAAGGAATATTCAAATTGGTCACCATTGTGAAAGAGGTCTATAGAAAGCCTTTGGAAACACTTGACAGACACTTTACCAAAAACAAAGTTGTGTTATCCAAAGAACTAAAGACAATGCATGGATATAGAGAGAATATTGGATTTTATGCATATTCTGAATATTTTAATTTAAAATTTGTTTTGTGTAAAACTCTTGCTAACATATAAGCTGGTTTATGATAAGTATAACATTTAACCTGCTTTTTTAATTCTGTAGATTCCGTTATTAACTGAAATTGATAAACTACAAATTAGTACTATTATCAGGTTTTTGGTTGTAAACATCTAAATTTTTATTATACTATTATAATAATTTAGGATGGGAAACAATTATTTTTAAATGTTTTTATAACTGGTAAACAATTAAAGGGCAATTCCATGTAACGGACATTACACAGTTTGTCAAATGTTGAAAACTAATTTGATATATTTCTTCCACTTTTACCATTGTTTCATTTTGAATTAGAAATTCTGATAAGTGAACAACAATTGATGTTCAACTAACTAATTTTTCAGAGTGTTTTGGAAAATGTCATATATCTACAATCACAATATTTTGCGTAACGGACATTACTCCAGAAAAGACATGCTTATTTTAGTACTTTTTCAAACAACATATCTTCTCAATTACAATGATTGTTACAACAAAACACCTAAATTATGAATCCATTTGTACATACTTTAAAATTATTTGTACATGTTGGAAAATGTTTTACCTTTTTTTGAAATAAATAACAAATTTGTGTGTAACAGACATTACACAGAAGCCGTAACGGACATTACACTTTTGTCTGATGCTTCTTCTTTATTAATATTTGGTCCCAAAGTTACCCAATTTGATAGGGGATTGGATTTAAAACAAATTTAATCCATTGTAATATTTTCAACAATCAACAAAAATAGCTTTTTGCTTGTTTAAGCATAGTATGCACACATTGTAAATGTTGTGTAAAAACCTCAATTACATGTCAAATTGTAACTATGTAGAGGTAAATTTGAAGAATTACAACACTGTATTTGGATGTTGGCAATAAAGTTAGACGTTTTTATAGCTAAAAAGCATAAAGAGGATAAAATTTCCTTAGCCACTAAGGGCTCTTGCTTAATTTAAGAAATCACAAAAAGTGCATTTAAACATGGAATTGCCCTAAAGTAACATTTAAATGTTAACCTGTAATTTTTATTTTTTATATTCTCTTAACTGAAATTGATAAACTACAAATTAGTTCTAATCAGGTTTTTTGGTTGCAAACTTCCAAATTTTTATTATACTATTGTATAATATTATTCACTGTTTTTAGAAAGTTCACAATGTCTTTAGGCAATAATGTTGTGTTCATTAATGTGTTTGTGGAAATTAATTAATTGTTTGTGGAAATTGTCAACGTCCTCTTGATGTACAGTAGTGCAGTAATGGTGTCCTTACAACGTAGTGTAAAGTCTTACAAAATAGTGTACATTCTTACAACATATTGTAAAGTATTCCAAAGTAGTGTAATTAGTCTACGACCAAAGTAATGTAATTAGTGTAGTTTTCCAACATAGTGTAAAGTCTTCCAATGTATTGTAAAGTCTTCCAAAGTAGTGTAAAGTCTTCTAATACAGTGTAAAGTCTTCCAATACAGTGTAAGTCTTCCAACATACAGTAGTGTAAAGTCTTCCAACATAGTACTGTACAATCTATTCCAACATAATGTGAAGTCTTACAACACAATGTAAGTCTTCCAATGTAATGAAAAGTCTTTCTGGCATAATGTAAAGTTTTACAATGTAGCTTAAAGTCTTCCAATGTTTTTGTAATGTCTTAAGCCTGGTTTCCATATGGTCGCTACGCTGTCTTTACGGTCGCGGAAGTGAAGCAGTGAAGCGTGTTTCTTTTGTCATAACAAAAGAAACACGCTTCACTTCTGCGACCGTAAAGACAGCGCAGCGACCATATGGAAACCAGGCTTTAGTGTAAAGTATGGTAACATCCAATTAATTAATACAATTTGCATTGTTCTATAACTAAGTTCTCAATGGTTTTAGGGGTTCTCAAATGATTGTCCACTCCTTTGATGCATAGTGGAACATGGATTAAATCAAACTTCTAAGACATAGGGAATAAATTTAGTAATCTTAGGGGAATTTAGGAAAGCTGAAAGTGATGTGTAGTGAAAATGAAAAATCGATAAGGAATGTGATTGGCCATGTGGAAAGCATGTGAAAGTGATCAAGTGTAGGGTGTACAAGAGATAGTGTAAAGGGTTGTTTGAGAGAATAGATGGTGGTGACTGAGTTGCAGGTGTCCAAGATGTAAATGTGAGAGGAATTGGGGAGTGGCTTTCAAGATGGAGAGAATATTGTTATGTTGACTGATGGATATAAATGCAAAGGTGCAAGTGAATTTTGCTATCTGGATGACATGATAAATGCTGCAGATGCAGCAGTGATGGCAAGGACTAGAAGTGGATGGAAAAAGTTTAGGGAGCCGGCTGACTACAAGAGGCACATCATTGAAGTTGAAGAGGGAAGGTATGTGGCATGTGTAATGTGTATGCCTGTGTATGGAGTGCGATGATCTATGGTAGAGAATCAGGGACAATGCAAAGTGAACTTAGATGATTATTTTGATGGAATGGAAAGAGATGAGGATGGTCAGATGGATGAGTGGGGTATCCATTCCCTGAAGGAGAACATGAGTAGTAATGAGGGAGAGAATGGGTATTGAAAGGATAGGCGAGGTATTGAGGAAAGAAAGATTGAGGTGGTTTGGGCATGTGGAAAGGAAGAACAATGACAACTGGGTGAAGAGATGTGCAAGGATGTAGGTGGAAGGGTCAGCTACAAGAGGATGACCAAAGATCACATGGCAGAAGACTGTGCATGAAGACAAGGGATACTAGGGTTAAGGAAGACAGGAGATATTGAAAGCTGAAGACATGGTAAGGGCAAATCCCAACATAAGCAGTGTCAGTTTACTTTTAGAAATTTGAAACTTTAGAAAGAAGTATCTTATTTAGTTTAACCTAGTATATCCATGTTCCACTTTGCATTATTAAAAAATTCAACATGCCAAAAATTAATATTTAACTGCCGACTTGATTAGTTGAAACATGCAAATTAAGTTATGTTTTTTATTATAATAATGCATGACATAATTACTGCATTCAGATTGGTCAATAGGAATGTAATTATTGTGTTAATTGCAGTCAAGAAGGCACAAATTAATGTTACCATGGTAAAAAATGACTGCCATGTGTAATGGATTTGTTTTAAATCATTTCCTAGGGATTGTGTTATGGTAGTAATTAAAATTCTCTAAAAAAATTTGAAACACAAATGTAGTCTGAGAAATTTTGGAGTGAAGCTTTCCCATTGTTATGGGGAGACTAAGTCATTTATAAAGGTATGAATTAATGCAAAGCATATGTAGTAGTACCATTGAAACTCTCAAAGAGTTTTTGTTCTATTATTTTTAACATGCAACATCAGTTTTCTCAATCACATGGAAAATACCTTTAGGTAACATTAAATGTATATTTACCATAGTAACGTCTGTGTTCAATAACTTTGATTACTGGTAATAAGAGCTTGACCAAGTTACAGGTAATTGATGTTGAGCAATGTGGTCACTACCCAAAAAAAAGAAGAAAGTTGTTACAATTTTAGGCCTATACTACAGGTATCTACATGTGCAGTATATTAAGTAAAATATATTAAGTAAACTTACTCAATGTGTTAAAAAATTAATTATCCATTTGTTGCATCTAGTCATGAATCAATTGACAATCTAAAATCAGGAAGTAACATATAAGTTACAGAAATACGGTGAAACAGACGTTCTATTGTACAAAAAACAGGATTCTCAAGTCAGATACTTTGGTGACATTTGATCTTTTAGGGATCTTGAGCCAGGTTAAGGCCCGATCACACTTCACAATGATAACATAACAATAATAATACATAAAAATTGTTAACCTATATGTATGTTACCACATTGCAACATACATTTTATAGGTGAACGATTTTTATGTATCGTTATTGTATCATAATAGCGTTGTGTAGTGTGACCAGGCTTTTAGCCCAGTTCGTAATTTTTTGCTATATTTTTTTGTTGTGCAATTTTTGGGAAAATTTTGTGGCCATGAAGAATGCAATTTTTCACATGTGGAAACAAGTCATTTTCTGGTGAAATTTTTACAAGCTGTCCATGCGAAATGGCAACTGAAAATTTGATATCAGTTGAGCATTTTACAAACTTCAACCGCCTAAAAACAACATTCCACGGAACAAACATGCGGTTATGTCTAAACTTCATCTAGTTTAATAAGCACAGTAAATTAATAATACCTTTAAAATACAGCACGAAGACAGCAAGAATTTTCAAAATCATCCGCCATTTCGATTTAGGAAGGCGCGCGAAGAACGACGGGAAGGGGGCATCACCATTCGTGGGACTTCGCCAAACGGTCGCGACCTTGTCGGAACCACTGGTCGGATTTCCAAGACAAATTATTTATGTTTACGTCGTTTTCAGCATTCGTACTAAATAATTGTCTGAATAGGTATTGATAATAATATATAGATAATCAAACTTATAAAAAAACGTTTTTACTGGGGGGGGGGGGGGGGGGGGGGGGTATACATCAATATACATCAATACACATCATTATATATAATTATTTAGAATATGGTCACGCCCCCCACTCAGCCTCCATAAACTGTCTGAATTGATGTAAGATATACTCATCGAGTATGATGTCCAAAAAATGGCCAAAACCCAGAAATTTGGCCAAAAAGTAAAGGGATTAACCTTAACTTTTTGACGATTTTCGACCATTTTTAACTTTTCAAAATAAGCTTAAAATATGAAAATATAGCCCAAATAATGCGCTAGAAATTAATATGAGTAATACCTTAAAATTCGGTCATTTTTGGACGCTCTCTTAAAGTCATAGGCGTACCAGAAGGGGCAATTGCAGGGGGGGGGGGCAAAGGGGGGTATAGATGTGAGGGAACTGCTGAGAAATCTAGCTTCTGACGATCGACAATCGACTCTTAATATTTCGGGCAAAAATGTTTTGCACCCCTGGTCAGGTACGCCTATGCTTAAAGTGCCTATAACGTCTGCGGGGATTTACCATATTTGTAATCTATGGATTCTCCTGAGATAAATTGTAATATATCTTGTCAGCTGAAAATTTCATCTTCATAGACTTTTTTGCTGTTAAAGTTGACGGAAATGACGTCAAATCAGGAATCTGTCTACACGCGTAAAAACGCACAGCTTGTTTTTGCCTGTCAACAGGCAAAAACAAGCCTGTTATCGACAGGCTAGAACATGCTTGAGCTGGCCAGCAAGAACATGGCTGTTGACAGGCTTGTTCTTGCCTGTTGACAGGCTTGTCCTTGCCTGTTGGAACAGGCTGTTTACGGCTTGATGAATGAACAGGCTTGAACAGCGTTGTTGAAACAGTATGTTTCATGCATGATAACAGCGTTGATTTAGCGTGATGAAATAACATCCAAGAACATGGTTGTTCTGACAGCGTATTTCAGGCATGATATCAATGCTGTTTTTGACTGTTGAACTCGAGATTTTCTCGTGTTTACTACGCGTTCTTCTCGCGGGGCCCCGTGTATCGTGTGTTGCCATGCAAAAGCACGACGAACAAAAAATATTGACAACACCTGAAAATATATTTGGGCTTTATTGCAAAAGATAACAAAAACATTCACAAAATAGGCAAGCTTACAATACTTTTTTATACAAAAATACCCTGTAATATAATCAGTCTTCGCTTCCACAAACATTAAGACCACAGGTCATTATTCAAACGGCATAGGCCACAACCTCGTACCCAGGGTCTTATCCCTACCCAGGGTCTTATCTCCGCTCCCCGCCCCCCCGCACGCTGCAATAAGACCCTGGTTGCGGCTGGTCACGTGCCCCCTAAAAAGTGGGGGGTTTTTAATTAGCGTTTAGAAAATTACTTAGGGAGGAGTGGCAAAGATGAATAGAGCACAACACTAAAAACATCAGAACAAAAACTTCCGTGAAGGTCTAAATTTTAATTTGTATAACACGTGAAGTTAAAATTCTTATAGACTATTGCAATACGCGTATGCACGTCTGTAACATAAGGAGTGATTAATATCAAATTTCGTTCCAACAAAGGTTGACATAAACTTAACAAGCGCTTCAACCGCATTTACGCTTTGTTTACTCAAGTCTTTAAAATAATATTACAACAAAGAACGTTTTAATTAGCAGTCTAAAGTTCTGATTGATACGTTGATTTAAAAAATATTTCCCAAGAAATAATCAGTGTAAAGTAAAGTTAATGCTGAAATAATAATAACATTCAATATAAGATTCATAATAATAAAATATTAACGCTTGAAACTTTCATAACTGAAACCTGCGCATAATCTCGAAATTAGTTAATATATTAATCTGAGGGAATACAAAGGTAGGACGATAAAACAAGCTGTTGAATGAGTCCAACTTCTTTCTTGATATTTCATTTTTAAATGGCTGGTTTCTTGCGACAAATAATCAAAGCCCCCGGAGTGTGCAACGATGTTTCATATCCCGTTGCTACTTGAACAACATCAAGAACTCCCAGTCTCAAAAATAATTTCTCCAGGCAAAGTGTTAAACTATAGAACATTTCATTACACACTGGGAACGATATCGAAATGGAGACTTATTAACACCTACATTTTGTCGACTCGTGGCGCGCGTGATACGTTAGACTTTCTCAAAGCCCGTTTCGCTCGCCCGTCTTTAATACCAAAACTCGAAATAAACCGGTGTAAACAAACCCAAACCACTAAACTCGTTTTAACCGAACCAAGAGGCGGACTTGGAGCAAGTCTAGTGATACGTGTAAATAGTTGTGATCTTTATCCCCTCCCACGGTGTCAAAAATGTTGTGTTGACACGTGACCAGCCGCAACCAGGGTCTTAGCGTGCGGGGGGGCGGGGAGCGGAGATAAGACCCTGGGTACGAGGTTGCATAGGCCACTGCTTGCCCGTCTCAAAAGTTGGTTTCGCGAATTTGAATTGTGGGTCATGTTGTGAACGCGATCCCTAGCGATCCATCTTTGAATGTCAGATATCAGTTTCACATTCTGCAGTGCATGGCCTGGTTCATTCACGTCGATTTTTTCAGAACTTGGTCTAATGGTCTTGAATACGGGTAATAGAGTAAAATTTCCAAACGTGCATCTAAAAATATATAAAAAATAGATAAATACAGAATGTATAATATTTACAATGCATTCAAACCACAACGACGTCGATGTAAGTTAAGCTTAAGCTTTATTTTATATCATTCTGCATGCAGAGACTTGACTAGTATATTGTTTTTTACGTGTTCTCTTTTAAGTTAATACATGTGCATCCTGTCGGAAAAGGCAAATCTCAAACTTTTTTCCCATTTTTAAAATACTTCCCTTTAAGCAAGAAACTAGAAAACTTTACCACAAATAGTACTTTAGAATATCTTTTGATTGATATATAGATCAAGTTTGTGCGTTAAGCATTGTGCAAACAATATCTAATATCCTAAAACACTTGTGGAAAGTCTATTGGCCATTATAATTATTTGACGAGCAATGGTGCGAACATTTTAAAACGTTACACAAAACTCACAGACTTGAACTATACATCAAATGAAAGCTTATGAAATTTCTAACAACATACGTACATGATGTATTTCAACAATCCGTAGTTCGGAAGTTATTCACCATTTTCCTTCATGAACAAACATGGCGAGATTTCCGCGGGATTGTGAAAACTTGCCCCAATAGGCAATAGCCTCGTTTTCACTTTCGCGAGTGTTTTCTTAATTTCTTCCTTCAGCTTCGTGCCTATTTCTTTAAAACAAAATAAACCGAAGTGACCATGTAATTACTTAAGTTAACTTACTGTATGTCGTTGGAAAAACTTGGAAGCCTTTTTAAAGACTGACTTCCGCCTTGGAAACAGGAAAAGACTTTAACTGGAAATATTAATCGAGCTAAAAAGGCAAAGTGCCAAAGAAAAATAACCGCTTACAGTACCTCCTACAGTCTTTGACACGTTGGCAACTTGGCACAGAATATGGTTATTTTCGGATCTGCCGGTGAATTTCCACTCAGCCAAAAATGCGTTGTCGTTTATAATCTCAATTTCCATTCGCTAGTCAGCCTATATGTATATAGTGGCAGTCGAAAACAATCTCCAATGCCCAAGACAATGTGGAAAGTTTCAGCCTCTTTTGGCGGCGGGATATCCAGTTCTGTTTCTTCGTCTTTCTTGGTATAAATGTTAGGAATTAAACCATTAAATTTCGTGAAAACAGCAGCACAAAAATATTAAAACTGTCTTGTTCAAATTTCGCTCTCGGATGGCGTGGATATATATGTATTTAACAATTATTCCTGATTATAAACTGGTTCAAACCGGTTGAGTACTCACAACAGGCATGAACAATGCTGTCGAACAAACAACCTTGTTCATGCCTGTTGGAACAACATAAAACTATCATGTCAAATCAACAGCCATGTTCATGCATGATACAACATGTTGTCAGAGCATGATGAAATAACATCCAAGAACAGCAATGTTACAACAACCATGAACTTGGTTGTTGTATCAAGCTTGTTTTTGCTTGTTGTAACATGCATGAACAAGCATTGTCGATTCGCCAAGCTGTAACATGCATGTTGTAACATGCTTGAACAATGCTGTTATTTCAACAATCATGTTCTAGCATGTTAACAGGCTGTAACAAGGTTGTTGAGCCAACAACCTTGTTACAGCCTGTGAGATTTTTACGTGTGTACATGAAAACCTCTTTACAGATGTCCGATTTGACGTCATTTCCGTCAACTTTAACAGCAAAAAAGTCTATGAAGATGAAATTTTCAGCTGACAAGATATATTACAATTTATCTCAGGATAATCCATAGATTACAAATATGTTAAATCTCCACAGACGTTATAGGCACTTTAAAGTTTGTGTGCGTCACGACGCACTCTTGAAGTCTGTGTGTACGTGAAGCACATGTGCTTGTGTGCGTGCGGCACGCATATGATGTGCGGATGTGCAGCGGCACGAAGTTCAACAGTATGTAGAAAGTTACAGTATGTAGAAAGTTACTGTATGTACTGTTTAATATTCTTGTTTCTTCCAACTAACTTCAAATAGGACATGGTTAAATTTGGATAATGCTTTATTAACATTTAATACATATGTTGTGAAACAACTAAAACAAGAAAAAGCTTAAAGGGGAACTGTAGTTAAAAAATAAATTGCTCAATGACGTCAACATTGAAACGAAAATACCCGCTGAACATTGAGTTTGAGCCGTCGAACAAAATCTAAAATGGCGGCGTCCAGAAGCATAAAATACGAGAATAAAAACGTTATTTCTCGAGTACAAGAGAGCAGATACGGTTGAATTTCCATATAAAATCCCGAAATGACGTCACATAGACTATCGGTAGTAAAAGTCGAAATTAAAATCAGCTGTTATTTCTAAAATAAAACATTATCGTAAGATTTAGGGTTAGTATATATTAGGTGAATGGTTAGGGTTAGGATTAGGGTAAGGTTTTGGTTAGCCACTATGTTTTAAATTTGGGGATATTTATATGGAAATCGAGCCGCAGATACCGTAAAACTATTAACATTTCTAAATATTATACTAAAAGGCCTTTTATTTAAAAGTAAGTTGTTGTTTTTTATTACATTTCCCCTGTAAGCTACTCTGCTACTGTACAATGCATAGTAGATGGATAGTAGAAAGACTGGATAGGAAACTAAGATCACGTGTGATATTTCCAGCGTGTTGATTGGTTAAGGCACCAGTTGATCGCGTTTGGTCGCGTGAAAACCTAGTTAAAAATCGTGACGTTACAAAATCTCCATAAATCGCAACTTTTAGTAATACAGCTAAAAATGATAGTCAAACTACCAAAAATATAACAATGCCACTTTACGATGGAATATCCGAATACCATGAAACGTTCCAACTTTAGACGGTGAAAAAAACAAAAAACAACAGTAGTTTTTGCGACGTCAGTTTCTTCACAACAAAACGAAAACAGCTGAAACAAAGACGAACAACATTTACCTCGAACACTTAGTCGTGGCTTAGGCATGTTTAAGAGACGATGAAACTTTTTGGAATCTCAATATAGCTACCTGAATACAAAAATACGGAGAAGTCAAAGAGAAACTCAGCAAAATCTACATACTCGTGACATCTTCACGATATCACAAATTTCAACAAGGTTAGTTTGCTGGCGTCAGCTAGTTTCCTATCCAGTCGTTTTAATATCCATGGTCACTATGTTGAAGTATTTAAAATCTAAGAAGCATGAAAACATCTGTATTTATGAACACAAAAACTTGAATTCTTGAGATGTCATCTGTGCCTGGAGTTTTGCAAGATATAAAAAAAAGCAATTGAATATAATATCAGTAGAATTTAAACAGTTGCAATCTGATCAGTTATTTAATGTTACCTTTTGAACAGATCGTTTTAAGAATAGTTTTATTACCTATAATTCATTAAAATCGTAGTTTTAATCTCAATTTGTAATTTAATATACCATATATGTTAAATTGTACATAAATAAGCATGTAAATGTAACGTAATTCAGCCTATGGCTGCAAAGTTTTTATGAATATTATAAAATCATCTATTTATCTATCTGTATGGTATATTAAAGTTAATTAGGGTATATTGAAGTTAATTAGGGTATATTGAAGTTAATTAGGGTATATTAAAGTTAATTAAAGCATATTAAAGTTAATTAAAGCATATTAAAGTTAATTAGAGTATATTAAAGTTAATTAGGGTATATTATGGTATTTTAAAGTTAATATTATGGTATATTATGGTATATTAAATTTAATTAGGGTATATTAAAGTTAATTAGGGTGTATTAAAGTTAATTATGGTGTATTAAAGTTAATTAGAGTATATTAAAGTTAATTAGGGTATATTATAGTATATTAAAGTTAATTAGGGCATATTAAAGTTAATTAGAGTACATTAAAGTTAATGAGGGTATATTAAAGTTAATTATGGTATATTAAAGTTAATTAGAGTACATTAAAGTTAATTAGGGTATATTAAAGTTAATTACGGTATATTAAAGTTAATTATGGTATATTAAAGTTAATTAGAGTGCATTAAAGTTAATGAGGGTATATTAAAGTTAATTATGGTACATTAAAGTTAATTAGGGTATATTAAAGTTAATTAGAGTATATTAAAGTTAATTAGGGCATATTAAAGTTAATTAGAGTACATTAAAGTTAATTAGGGTATATTAAAGTTAATTATGGTATATTAAAGTTAATCAGAGTATATTAACGTTAATTATGGTACATTAAAACTATCAATAGGAATATATTAAAGTTAAATTTGTTTTCGACAAATTGAAGTTCTCTTATTTCATAGCCATTGTTTGTGTACTGGGAGGTCAATAGATTATTAATATAGTAAAAAGCATTATCTACTTACCCCTTGTTTAATATACGAAACATCTGTACATAGTGAATACTGCTGGAATATCTACAGTTATCAGAAAAATGTAAAACCATTAGGGTTTTCCTCAATAGAAAGAAGCATGTTATATATGAATTTCACGCTCATTAATAATTCATGAGCCGAAAACAAAGGAAATCAGCACCGAGACGGTGGTTTGGATATCAGAGAAAGAAATTACATAAATTAAGCCAACTTTCACCTCGATTGCCAGACAGTATTATCCATAGAGATCATAAATAAAACTAGAGCGGGCACTTTGAGGAAAATCGGGTAGCCAATTGGGCGCCGCCATTGCTCAGTTGGCGGCAAAATAGCCCACCCGGATGTACAATTACTAGCTCCCAGACCTCTGCCTAGACCACAAGTAGGAGGAGAATTTTAATGTTTCTAACATTACGTCTGACGTCTATAACTGAACAGACAACGGCAAAATGGAATCAATTTGTTTTATACAATAAAAATTGGAAACAAACCATTCAAAAGGCTTATTAGCTCTTTGGCGATTTCTGGGGCATGACAAAAGATAAAAGCAGTCGGCTGACGTGATCTGGCGTGAGCTGACGTGGCCGTGCATCTGTCCTCTATTCTCCTGTCTACCTGTTTGAGCAGTCTACAAACGAGCATGAATTTACCATGGCTGGTTTCCGGGAAAAAAGGTGTATTAGCACATGTGCAGTTTCAACACGGTTTTTGTTTTCTACAGTGTCAAAAGACATGAAAAACAGCGAGCGACCTTTGACCTCACGACAATCACCAGATATTTTTTACATCCGGGTGTGCTATCTTGCCGCCAATTTATCCAAGATGGCAGCGTCCAATTGGTTACCCGGGATTGACTGAAATGAAGATTGGATGCCCCCTCTAGTTTTATTTATGATCTCTATGGTATTATCGGTATATAAAACTATTCAATAGGATATTTATTATATGACTGTTTAAATGAAATAGTATTGACATATAGGGACTTTTATTGACATATAAGGACTTATATTGACACATAGGGACTTATATTGACATTTAGTATAAATTGACAAGTTTATATCACAAATTCTCAATTTTCATTGGCTATCGCAAGAGTTACTATCCGCTGATATAAACCTCTGGGGTAAAAGTCGCGTGATTTCGAAAGAATATTTACTTTTTTCCCATGAAAAATGCGAAATAAAAGTTGTTTCTTGGGTTAGAAAGTTGTAAATTTATACTAAAACAATTAGACAACTCGCCCTTGTTTTCTATGAGCGATAGTCAACTCGGCTCCGCCTCGTTGACTATCTGCTCATAGAAAACGCGGGCTCGTTGTCTAATTGTTAAATAGGAACTTATATTGACGTATAGGAACTTATATTGACATATAGGGACTTATATTGACATATAGGAACTTATACTGACATATAGGAACTTATGTTGACTTATAGGGACTTATATTATTACAGGGACTTATATTGACACATAGGGACGTATATTGACATTTTCTACAAAGTGGTTAAGAACAAAAATTAAACTTACCGTCCAAGTGCATTAAACAGTGACACAATCTCGCTTCGTTCCAACCTGAAGGCCTCACTCACACTCTCTTTGTCAAAATGGTGGCTTGAAAAAAGAATTTTTAGGGCAGTGCCAATGCCTTGTGTCTGTCAAGATTATTAAAAAAATACATGTTTTATTACGTACAGTAGGAGTGTAGAAATACAAATTGAATACTCTGAAAGATTGGTATACTGTTAGTACATCAACATTTTAAAGTACTGGATTTGTAAAATCTAAAATATCAGCTAGTTGAGTACGAGCATAATTTATTTAGAGTCGATCAAGCATACAGGATAGCTAGGATAATGCCCTATTTATTCGAGCCAGAGGCTCATGTTTTAAGCGCTCGACTATTCAGTTTATCACTCTTAGGTGAACGGAAAACCTAACTGATAAGGATTCCGAGGGCCTACGATTTAAGGTCGTTTTCCGAGAAGACCCAAAAGTCTTACCATTTGCTGGTGTTGTTGCAAAGGCAGCACTTTCTCCTCAATTATTTTTAGACCTTGAGTGGTGATCCGCCCAAGGATTGAACCCGGGTCTCCCAGCTCAAAGACATGTGTGGTAACCACTAGACTGCACAACAGCTGGTATAACTTATCAAATGAATATAAAAATATTGTACAATATATTATAGAACTGCTAGTAGTGTGTTATATCAAACTAGAGTGCTGCGTAGACAGTGTTTTGGAGATATAGCGAAATACTGACGTTTCGAGCGGAGCCTTCATCAGAGTAAGACATGCTGTGTGAAGAGTAATGTGCCTATACCTGAACTTTGCCCCACAAGCGACATTTTTGGCAACCAACACAGTCCATTATTTTGGTGATGTTCCGGAATTTCTTTCTAAATTCATTCTGCAAAGGATTATAGTTAAACAGTTTAACGTTTGAATCCAGCAGGAATCCTGGCATGCAAACTACAAATCCTAAGATATTGATGGTGATCTTTAGAATTACGGAGCGTTTCCGCACATAACATTAGACGGAAGCCTTCCGAACTTTGTTCTTTAACACTTTATTTCCGAAGTTGGTGGCGAACTTCGAAATGAAGTTGCCAATTTCATGTGACACCATTGGAAGTTCGTTGTTGTAAACGAATTAACATAATGGGGGCGTCTGGATTTTAAGGACAAAATTGATAAAAATTCATAACTTAATCTGATACTAACAACAAATCAATTTGCCAATCGATCTGTTGTTTGAAATTAAAACCAAATTTCCAACTTTTGATAGTTCGAAGAATATCCAGCCACATGAAATTATATTTATTTAATTTAATATTTATACAGTATGCTCCGCTCACCAATGGTGGTTTTCAGGGAGGTCCTGTCGTAAATATATAAGTAATGTAAATACATGATAGATTTTAAGATATAAAACAAATAAAGTAATTTGAAAATTGGAATGATTATAGAATAGTTTTTTTGGGTTTGTTTTAAAAATTCTTTCTTAGCTCGGATGACAACAAATTCCAATCGCAAACAGAATGATATTTCATTTTGAGTTTACCCAGTTAGTACGTGGTCGCGGTAGATGGAAATTGTCCTCACCGACTTGTGTTAGTGGTTAATGTTGGAAGTCTTCAGAAGTTCAAAATCACAGTCTGCGATATGGTTGACATGCTTAAAAATTGAGAGACAACGATGGTAGCGACGACAAAGACATAGCGGTTTCCAGTTAAGAGATTTTAATGACATAGTAGCAGAGGCGAAGTTAGGAAGATTGAAGATAAGTCTGGCCGCGTTGTTCTGTAAAACTTGCGCGTGTTCCATGAGTGTGGGATTATTTTTGTCTCCCCACACTATGTCACTGTAATCGAATAAATGAAGTACAAGGTTGCTGTAAAGGGTGAGTCTAGCATGGAGAGGTAGTAAGTGTTTCACACAACGGATGATGCCAAGGCGTTGGTTTACTTTCTTGCAAATGGAATCAATATGGTCTGACCAACACATGGTGATCAGAAATTTGTCAAATTGGTCAACGGCTTTGGAAATAACTAATTTCGGAAGACTTTCGTCAAAAAGTTACGTGAAACGCTCTGTAATATGGGAGCACTTCACATGCACTTAGTACAACTGTATTGTACCTTAAGACCTCTTGATTTTACAAGGTCACCAGTAAACATAATTTTCTCGTCAAAGGTGCTTGGACAGTTTCTATAAAAAGGAAACCAAGAAAAATTGTTGTGTGACAAAATTGAGAATCTTGTCTTTTTTTGTACAGAACATTAAGAGAATGCTTTCAAGAGGAACAAAAACGTATCAATTATCAACATGTACTGAATACTAATGATCAACATGCATTAATAAACAATTACTGGATGAGGCTGAGCATGATATCAAGAATTATCCAGACCGAGGTCAATGTTATCTGCAGAAGGCTGAGGTGGATAACATTGACAGAGGTCTGGATAATTCTTGATATTATGCATGTAACTGTAAGCAGAATCCAATAATTGTTTTATTATACAATTATAAATGTAGAAGCCTTTAGGGAGTTTAGGAAGTAAGCCACGTAAAGACAATTACGTCACCTACAGACAATTTTTGATATTGGTGGCAAGACATCAAGAATTGTCTGTAGGTTTTTTAGCCAATCATAATCGAGATCATGTATGAGTATTGTATAATAATACTATAATTATCAACATGTACTAATTATAACATGTTCTAATTGAAGTGCCCATCACCTCAAAACATTTTATTGTCTTGTTTGGAAGAACTTTTAAAATGATAAAGTAACTTCTTTTGAAGATTTTCGTTTCTTTGCTTTCTTTTTGAGATATATCAGTTTGTTTGATATGCAAATGTCTGGAATTTCGTCACACATGCATAATGACTTATTGGAGAAATGTGTATATCTCTTTCATTCTCGAACGAAATCCTTTAAAATCAAGAAATTTGGTGTTGTGGGAGAAACGCACACACGTGTTATTCACACTTTAGTGTTTTTATTGCATGACCGCAAAGATATATATAACATTCTCTGATAACTCATGCATGTGTGACGAAATTCCAGATATTTGCATATCAAACAAACTGATATATCTCAAAAAGAAAGCGAAGAAAAGAGAATCTTCAAAAGAAGTTACTTTATCATTTTAAAAGTTCTTCCAAATAATACAATAAAAAATTTTGAGGTTAGCGGCACTTTAATAACATGCACTAATTATTGTCAAGCTCAAATTCTCAGGAAAAGTTCAGACAGGAATCGAGTCTGTAAGCTTGGATTGCGGTGAGACGCTCTAACCATTGAGCCACAGAGTAAAACATTTTTCTGAGGATTTGAGCTTGGCCATCGTCCATGTATTGTCTCTCACATTCACTACATCAGTGTATACAATACATATAACATAAACTAATTATGTAAACAAATGTAAACACATATATAAACACATGTAAACACATGTAAACACATGTAAACACATGTAAACACAGGTAAACACATGTAAACACAGGTAAACACATGTAAACACATGTAAACACATGTAAACACATCAACATGTGAACGTATGAACGAATGTTATGTAAACAATGATTCAAAATATTTTTGCTTGGCATAAAGCGTACTAACCTTGACTGTATTAATAAATCACGAACAAAATCTTTAACCAAGGCATCATCTTTTGTATCTCCAGTAAAAAATCCTTCTTTCAACCAGTAAGCACCAGCTTTGACAACTGCACGCCAAACAAGCAAGTAAAGAAAATAAAGATTCTTGAGCCAACTAGGACCTGTGAGGAGAAACAACAGAATAAGTCAATCAATCAATCTGTCAATCAATCAATCAATCAATCAATCAATCAATCAATCAGACAATCAATCAATCTATCCCTCGCTATTCTTCAAACAGCATTTAGGTGCCTCTCTACTAGAGTAGGCTACGAATCAACCAGTTTATGGATGGTTCTATTAAAGCAGGCCTTTCTTATCTGCAATTTCTTGTAATCTGCTGAACCGTTTAAAAAATGATCTCTCTAAAGTCTGTGACACTTTTCTAATTTATTCCTTCATCGTGGGTGTGTTTATCAATCTGTGATGATACGTCCTTTGTTCTTCCATCGTCTCGCTTTTAATTTCCTTTGTAACTTTCTATTTATGTAACAGTTTAGCTATATATATGCCTCCTTCCTTTATTGTAATTTGTCACTGATGATGTTACGAGTTTACTAACGAATTTTTCTTTTCCAAATTATGTTGTTATGGCTCTTTTTAAAGCTATTTGCTGGGCATTAATATTCCTAAATAGATTACGATTCCCGCCTGGTTCCTCGATTTTGACATTTTCTTGTTATTTTCATCTGTAAAAGTCAGCTTTTTAATTATTATACTGTAGGTTAAATTGCACAGCTGAGTGCTGTATACACGAGTTACGAGTACATTAACTTAATTTAGTTAATCTTGATTTCAACTTTAAATTCAATTATGATATACATAACTAGTCTATGACACTCGGCGAAAACGTGATTTCTATCTGCCACGTGCTAAAACTAACTGGGGTAAACAAAAACTATCCTATCAAGGACTAGTCGATTGGAACACTTTACCAGATGAACTAAAAATGCCTTCCTCTTTCAAATTTTTCAAAACGAAACTTAAAAAGTTGATGGGTATTTGAACGGAAAGATGAACTGCTTAAGTTTATTTTAATTTATTGTATTTTTATAAGTGTATTATTAATTGTATACTGTAACATTTTATAGGTTGTTTTTTGTTTTGTTTTGTTTTGTTTTGTTTTGTTTTGTTTTGCTTTTGTTATGTTATGTTATGCTATGTTATGTTATGTTTTGTTATGTTATGTTATGTTATTTATTGTTGTATATATTTTTAATGACGCAGGGCTCCTCTAAAAACCACTTCTGTGACGGGGACACCCTGATTAAAGATTGTTATAATAATAATAATAATAATAATAATAATAATAATAATAATAATAATAATAATAATAATAATAATAATAATATAATAATAATAATAATAATAATAATAATAATAATAATAATAATAATAATGTCCGGGAATGTAACCGTGACTTTTACTCGATTAAGAAAGAGGCAATGGAGAGCGTTCGTGCTGTGGGTCACACAATAGACTTTGAGAATGGGGTAATCACACTGGATGGTGTAGTACTGGATGTTGACTGGAAAAAGAGCTGGATAAAACTGAAAGAAATATATCAGCGAGCTGTTATTAATAAGAGATGCAATGATTACAAACAGAAAGAATGGCAAAGCTCAAATTGGGCCAGACAGGAACAGGAGTGCCACAGTTGGCTTAGTACATGGCTGGATCCACACAAGACAGCTGCAATATTTGAACTTCAGGAGCAAATGATAGAAACACGCGAATGGAAGAGAATTAGAGGTTTAGAGGTTGAATCAAATCTCTGTCGTTTATGCTCCCGATTCCCTGAAACTGTAGAACATTGGGTCGCAGGTTGTCCTGTTCTTGCTAACGTAGAGTATCTTACGAGACACAATAACGCTCTGATGATTCTGGCTGTTGCCTGGGCTAAAAGAAAATGTCTACTCCCTGACGATTGTAAGTGGTATAAGCAAAAATGGAGAAGAGGAGAAGTCTTTGAGAATAGAAATGCTAAACTTATCTGGGATTTTGAGTTTAAAGTTCGTAAAGAGACTAGCCATAGACGCCCGGATTTAATACTCGAAGACATAGAAGCTAAAACCATCTGGATAGTTGATATGACCTGTCCCATGGAACGGAACCTGCAAGCCGCCTTTAGGGAGAAGATGCAGTATTCCCAGTTGGCATTTGAAATACGCGAGCAACGCCCAGGGTTTTGTACCTACATCCTTCCACTGGTTATTGGTAGTTTGGGTGGTGGCACGAAGATTCTTATTGAGGAAGTTCAGAAATTATGCAGTGACATAAAAGAAGTTAATTTTATCACCAGAGAGATGACTAAAATCGTCCTAATGGAAAGCGAGTCCATAGTTAGAAAGATTTTGAGTGGGTTAATTCAAAGACGTTAGTGACTGTTCACTTTTGATTGTATGTTTATCATGCTTTGTTTATGTATATATATATATATATATATATTAAGACGGCAATATTTGGCGTTTTATGAACTGGCTGGGAACCAGAATATGAGGTCCGGCTATCCTTTACAATAATAATAATAATAATAATAATAATAATAATAATAATATGAAATAATAATAATAATAATAAATGAAAAAATTGTGCTTGCCGAAGTCAGTGAAAGAACAGAGTGCGCAAATATGTTTGCGTGCACGTTGTTGTGCTAGTGAGTAGTGGGATGTCCGGCTTACTGATCGCAAGATAGTTTTTTGGCGTGATTTTGCGTGAGACACTTGTAGAACAGGAAATTAAAATATAACGAAGACAAGGGTAACAGATGTTGATTACATTAATCCCAATTTATCTAATAATATAAATTGGCGTATAAAGCTGAGATCTTGTTACCTTGCCCTTTCGTCTTTTCTGGATCAAATCTTCTATGAAATTCTTCAACATTAGCAGTCCATTGTGGCTTCAGAAGTCCATTACCTGCTAAATGTCACATATGTTTAGTGCATAAATGTACAGATACCAGCATGCTATAGAAATGAGTAAGCTAGTGGCCAAAAGCAATACTGTACCTTTAAATAAATACTGTGCTGAGAGATGGATGTTAATACTGGCATGCATTCCAGAAATTACACGATAAAATACTCTTTTCTCCAAGCATAATTCTGCAAATAATACATGGATTGAGATACACAAGAAGTGATACACAAGAATAAATAATGAAAGCTGCTAAGTTCTCCAAAGAACTGGATATAATATGAAAAGGAGAAATAAGAGAACTTCAATGTGTCGAAAAATACCTAAGTAAGTATGACGTTTCGGATGATGTGTCCTTCAGGTGTGACCTTCTCCAGCTGACCTGAAGAAGGACACATCGTCCGAAACGTCGTCCATTAATATACGTAAGTATACTCTAACTTAAGTATTTTTCGACACATTGAAGTTCTCTTATTTCTCCTTTTCATATTATATGAAATCATACAGAGACAAGGACTGGTTCAACAGGTATAGGATTTAGAGAAAATATCGGATTGGCAAAATCTGGCAAATATGTATACTGTTTTTTTTTTATTATCAATATCCAATTTAGTTATATGTTTTGTGCTAGTACCCTTCGCTGGCTGCAATAATAATAATAGTATTCAATAATACCAACGGCCTCTGCAGTAACTACAGTAGATATTACTCTACAGGTAACACATTTATATTGCTGCCAGTAAATTTTAAGCTCTATTGTTAAATGATAGTTCAACTTACGACTCAACATTAATGATGTGAAATACTTTTCATTGTAAGGATTAGCTGCCCTGAAACAGAAGCAAAATGTTTTACTGTGAATACAATGGTATGGTATACATGTAGAAAATATAAACTGTGTGTTTTATAGACTGTCTGGTAATAATTTTTATAAGATTAGCAAATAGAAATAATTATGCTGCTAAGCCAGTTCGTAATATCGACTGCATATCAAAATGACGTATTCTGACGTATTCTGCGTCGGGATAAAACTTATTTCAATTCATAACATCAGGCTAAAACCACAATAAACATTTGCATTTCTATAAATTCGTTATACTGAATTCCCTAACCTGATGTTATGAATTGAAATAAGTTTTATCCCGACGCAGAACGCGTCATTTTGATGCGCAGTCGACATTACGAACTGGTTTATCAAATTTTCTGATTGGTTAACAAGTGGTACGATTTTCTGATTGCCGGCTAACAAGCGGTACGTGTGAGCTCATATATGGTCCGCTCGTACAGACCACTCAACATAATTTCAGTTTTAAATGCATTTTCTAAGCTGTAAATATTCTAAAAATATTTGAAAATGAACTCAAACGAGATTGAACATATTGAATGACATATAAGTGAGTTTTTTATCCGAAAAGAGACTCAATTTCCTTTGACAAAGGTAAAAGAACAGACTTTCCTTTTTTGTCCACTAGAAATACTGATGACGACCAAGAAAACAAGCCTTGATATTAAGAGAACAATAAATCTGAAATTATTTACCGTTTTTGTCACTCGGCCTTTTTATAAATGAAATATTTCTCCATATGGACGATCCCAGCCGGTAAATAATATATACTGTATGTATATATGTATATATGTATATATGTATATATGTATATATGTATATATGTATATATGTATATATGTATATATGTATATATGTATATATGTATATATGTATATATGTATATATGTATATATGTATATATGTATATATGTATATATATGTATATATATGTATATATATGTATATATATGTATATATATGTATATATATGTATATATATGTATATATATGTATATATATATATATATATATATATATATATATATATAGTACAATATCTACAGACACGTGTTTCGCTGTTCCACAGCTCATCAGTGTAGCTTGGTACAATCTAGATATAGGCATGAGTACTAATTATACACAAACGATTGCCAGTGACAACCGCTTGTGGGATAAACAGCGGTCATGCGCACATCCAATAACATATATATATATATATGTTATTTATCAGGTGGGAGGTCTGTATAGAAAAATATTTGTTGAGGTTGCAGAGAGCGACGTTATGGATTTTGAGTAAAAATCGCGGGGAATTGACTTATGCGGAACGTTTAACTTCACTAAATATAATCCCACTTGTGTATGATAGAGAAATGAAAGACTTAGTCTTTTATTATAAATGCACGCATAATATCACAGATCTAAACATTTTACAGTATGTCCCTATCACTGTAAGTAGGACTCGTGCAGGCTCCGTATCTCTTCTAAAAACACCATACTGTAAAACTAGCACATTCCAAGGCTCGTATTTCATCAGAATAGTAAAACTGTGGAATTACGTCCTTAAGTCTGCTGCTCCTAACTCCTTTCACACCATCTCCATGTTTAAATCGTACCTACGAAAAACTTATTTTAACTTAACTGTTAGTAACTTTAATCCTCACATGTTCAGTTCACACTCAATAACTACATTTTGAGTATTTTGTGTAAGTTTTTTCCCCTTCTTTTTCTCCCTTTCTTCCACTCCGTTGTAAATCATTACTTACATCTTACTGGTGAGCACCTTGCATGGGACTTAGTCCCGTTTGTGCTTTGCCAATTTTTGGCATATTGCATTAGATTTACCCTTTATTATTACCTTAGATTTATATATCCTCTGTACATACATACATGTTTGTATTAATAGTGTATGCAATTATTAGTTAATTTAGTGCCAACAATAAAGTTATTAAAAAAAACAAAAAAACAAAACGTAGGTCGTTTATGAGACCAAGGGCAAATATGTTTCTATACGGACCAGCCAAAACGGTAAATAACTTATTTATTTTTCATCATGAATCACAGGAATTTTATTGCCTAATGCCTGGTTGCCAAAATCCATAATTTTCACATGTGAAAATGAGATAAGCATGAACCTACACAAAGCAGTTCTCTTTGTAAATGCTGTGCCAAACCCTATTCGCAGAGGTTCCTTTGTAATTGGTGAATCGTTCTGGGTTTAAAAGTAGATTGACATATTTGGAATCAGCAGACGACTCATCTAAACAATAAAGAATGACATACTGTAAATTACAACAACTAAGCAGGCTTGGTGTTATTAGAGGGAGAACATTACTAGGTTACAGTATTACAACATCGCGACAACATGGATTTTAAGAACAAAATAGGCAAAATTTTATATAGGGAGAGATTGCAAACTTTAGATAATGTTACTGCTCTACTATGACAGAGAAATTCGAGACTTGGTCTTTTTACAAGGCACTCTATGGTCACATAGACTTTTGTTACCGGACTGTTCATATATGTAACTCAGTGTGCAAAACAGCTTCACCTACTAGCTCCCTGACATTATCTAGTTTTAAGAACTTTCTTCGTCGCACTTATTCGTCCTTACTTATTTCAGTTTTTGATGTAGACATGTCATGTACTTGGTCTCTTGTTCGTGACTGCCCTTGTCACAGATATTAATTAGTTTTTCTTGTGTCATTGTTTTTTATGTAGATTTGTATATAAAGGGGGGTGCCTCGCATGGGCTATTAAAACCCGTCCGCACCTTTCCCGTTTGGGTTATATAGTAGTTTTATTTAATTTTCCCAATAAAGTTATTACACGCCCATTTGCTGTATATTTCTGTAATTATATCATAGATTATGCAATACCTTCCAGTTCACAAAAACTATTTTCGACATCATCATACTGTTTCCATGTTTTAAAAGCTTTCTTATCTGCATCACTAAAAAAGTACATTGTGTCTGTCAAATGAAAGGCATCAAATAAATATGTGTTATTGGCTGAGAGCAAGGCCCAGATCAAAGGATTGATATATTCAGGTTGAGTTTGAGTTAAAGGCTAAGGTTCATACAAATGAAAAAAAACAGAAAGCCAATATCCTTCAATTTGGACTGAACAAGCTTGGACCACTAAGGACCAATCAGAATGCTCCACTTTTAAGATGAAATGCCTGGCCATATAATTACATAGCATTCAATGGTTTAATATATTATATATATATATACTGCTGTCACATTTTTACCTCAAATGAACATTTACATTTCCAAGTGTAGAATTATCTTTGCAACTCTCTGATGGTGCCTAATTTCAAAAGGGAGATATTACAATAATTTAGAGATATACTATTGAAAATCCAAAGTAATAAATCTGATAAGATAATATTCTCTTTTTTTTATTTATTTATGAACATTTGGACCAAACGTCACAGGAGGACAGAACAACAGGACACAAGGTCCCTTAATAAGCAGATTCAGGATTTTTTGCAGTGTAATAAATTATATATAAGAGACTATATATAGGGTGAAAGAATGCCATGTACAGGTACCTCCTTGTAAATAGCCCCTTTAACTCCAACAGGTACTTCTTCCTACATGAAGTAAATATAGACGCACAATGTAGCAAATCAAAGTTACCAAATTAATATTAATAGTGTTCAGGTCATATTATAGCCTTGCTATTTTGTGTTGCATGCATAATGCTGTCATATACCGTCATGTACGTGCAATGTAGTTAGTCTGCACCAAGTAATTTCAGAGTTGACCTGGTAAATATATGCTGTTAGCTTTAGCTGAGCAGAGCTCAAACTAAGGTATACTATAGCCATCTGTTACCTAAATATTATGGATCAACTGTTGGAAATACAGTAATTGACACTTATAGACTTGACTCAAACAACAAAACACAATTGTTATTTTTATTAATTTAGTCAGTACTTCATTATTGTAAACTGAAATTCTGTAAAATATTTCAATGTTTTAAACAATCCCAAACATAAATAATTATATATCAAATGGTCGAACCATAAACTACCAGTAGTAGCATATACTTGGGTAATTGCCTCGGCTCAAATCAGAAAAATATTAAAAACAAAAATATTAAAAACAAAACAAATTTATAAAAATTAGAGATCAGATATTTTTGTAACATGTGGTTTAAAACTTTAAAGTCGACGCCCAGCTGTCAAATAACGCTAATTATGAACGAAACAGTGTCATTTAACTGATTGTTGTTCCATATAAAGAACAGAAGAATAATCGACAAATACGACAAACTGATATTAAGCTAAAACGAAACAGTGTAACGAGTCGGCTCACGGCTGTATTAAATTGGCGTTGCAAAATTTGATTCAGCTGCATTAAGTGTGGTAAGAGTCACTTTAGACATCAAAGTTGCGTCGAACTTAATTCAATAAAATGCGACGGAACTGCTATGTCCAAAGTCTATATCAGGCTTAAAGTGTTTATGCAGTGAAAAATTCAGTTGGAAATAAACTATCTTACTTGAAAGAACTATATAAATTATAAAGATTGGCATTTACAACTCTTCCATATCTCACTTTGTTCTTGAGATATTAAGATTTGTTTGATATCCTCACTGTGACATCACACTGCATAATAACTTACTAAAAAAACATGTATATCTTTGGGATTATTAAATCAAATCACTCGAAACGTAACTCCGTACGTCTAGTATCATGGGACACACACATACAGATACACACTTTCATAATTTCGTGACATAATTCCAAAGATATACAGGGTTCTTCAATAAGTCATTATGTAGTGTGACGTCACAGTGAGGGCATTTACATATCAAACAAATCTTAATATCTGAAGAACAAAGTGAGATATGGAAGAGTTGTAAATGCCAATCTTGACAATCTCTCTAGTTCTTTCAAATAAGAGAGTTTATTTCAAACTGAATTTTTCATTGCATAAACACTTTAACTGATTTGAAATGTGTAGAATGTCGATATTACTTTATGGCATCCGCCGCCGGAAATACAAGCGTCTGCACGCAGGCTAATATTACTTGTGATCAACAACAAAGTTTTTTGCTGAAAACACAATGGAATTTTGAAATTCGACCGCAAAAGTTTAAAATTGGATATCGGTAAAACAAATCGGATATACTTGTCGAATCTTGCCGATCCGATATTTGGCCGATATTGCAAAATATCGATCCGATCCGATATGCCGATCCGATTACCGGTTGACCTCTAATAAAAATGTTTTTGCCCACACCATTTTTATACTGCAACTAATGCTAAGTTGGGCTCTTTGTTTTAAATATGCCTAAATATCTACTTGTAATTATATAATATCAAATAATGGTATTTTACAATACCGGTAGTAAGTCCAAGTATGTACTGTATATAATAATTATTTATAGCAAACCTCTTCACACATCGTTACTGAACAGTCTTTTAAAGAACATTCGCCATTATCAACCCAATATGGACATGATCTTATCAAATTAACCTAGATAGAACCATGAATAAATTACATTTTATTTTATTAAATAGTAAGTTTGACCAAATAATGCATCAGCAAGCTTGATATAATAATTATTGAGAAAGTCGGCATTGAAGTACAGTATGCTATGGTACCTTGCAAATTTATATTACTGTACATTGATTGCCGGTATGAAAGTACATTATGCTATGGTACCTTGTAAAACTTAAAGTAATTTTTCTTCACTAATTCTGTGATTCTTGGGAATACTTTATGGTTCAAACTATCCACAGCCTCTACATCACAACAGCAATCGTCCACTATTCCTGTCAACTAAATTTGAAATAATTATGATATTAATGACAATGAAGATAATGGTAATTATGACAATGATAATTTATGACAATGATGATGAATAACAAATTAGTATAAGACATTATAAAATAACATGTATGCTACGCAAGCTCTGATTGGTCAATACCCGTGTTTGGATCAGGCGATCCAAACACGGAAATTTCCCGCCAAAAGTTTACTCAAGTTTGTGTTGCTCGTTCGTTCGTATTATTTAATAAAAGAAATACCTAATGGTTTTTCCGTGTTTGGATGGCCTGATCCAAACACTTGAGATGTTGCTCGACTTTCGAAAAGCTAAAGCTTTTCTCAAGTCTCGCAACATCCCGCGTGTTTGGATCAGGCCATCCAAACACGGAAACCGTTAGGTATTTCTTTAATGACCATAATAATGATGATGATGATAATGATGATAATAAATGAAACATGGCTCCCGATCCAGGCAGCGTCCTCAAGATTAGTGTGGTTTGGTAAAACTAATTGTTCGTCCATGCAATGTTTGGGGGAAAAAAAGAAAAAAAAGGAAAACCGACCTACAATACCTACAGTGTAATTTTTCTCAGCATGAAATAGGAAACCTAGGTATTTGTTTTTGGCAAAGTGAAAAGGTGGTAAACTGCCAAGCTTACCACCTTTTCACTTTGCTATATATATCCAAAACATTGTCTACACAGCACTCTACTATTTGTTTTGGCCTGATGAGAATGATGATGATAATAAATGACGATGGTCAATGTCAATGATGATGCACGTAATCTCTTGTTGAAAGTGTACTGGTATACCTTTGGCCAGGAGGAATAACAATAGATCAACACTTTCATGTTGGTGGAAAGATGACCAGAGGTTTTCAACAAACATACTGTACCATGCAGAGATATAGATGTTATCTTTGAGTGTTGGTAATATCTCTCATGAGTGAGTGAAGCAAACAAGTAAGATATATTATATTATGTTGAAAGGATTTATGGTGAAGGAAAATTTCGAGTGTTGGAATACATACATTTTAAGACCAAACCGGGACCAGTTGCAAAAAATGCAACTTCAAGGCCTTCCGGCTGGAATTGAGCCCGCGACCCTGCAATGCTAGTGCAGTGCTCTGACCACTGAGCTACGGAAGCCGTTGCCGAGAGCCTAGTCACGAGTTCTGTATATATGGTGGTGGTAATGCCGGGATAAGATTCTGGGTATGTAGTTTGATCGAGTGAAATGCCAAATATTACCTAAGATATATTATAGCCTGTGTAGCTGGCTCAAAGGGGCTGGGGAACTGGGGGGGTTGGGACAGGCTGGGGAGCGGCTGTACTGGCCCGTCTCAGCCCCCAGCACAGCCGCTCCTTAGCCCGTCCCAACCCCCAGCCCCGGCTACGCAGACTAGAAATATTATTATCACAAGAAGATAACATTAGTTATTATTTTTTATCAATTGAGAGCGGCCAGAACCCTAGGCCTTCCCACAATTTGATTGGCTGTCAGAGCGGGTGGTTTTTTGCAATATCTGACAACGGTCACAGAATCCTATATGCTAAAAAATGTTATCGCAATTTTTGCTAAGTTATCATTAAATGGAAAATGCAAAATTACACATAATTTGATTCAACTAAGCTGCAAATAACTGTATAATTATACAAAAACTAAAGTATTTGGTTGTTTTCCTTTCCTTGTCCAAATAATGCAGTTTTACCAAACTAAAATAACTCAAGTCTTTCACCTTAATTGTTTAAAAAAAAAACAAATATGTTATTTACCGTTTTGGTCCATCCGTATAGAAAAATATTTGCCCTCAGTCTCACAAACTTGGCCTACGGCCTCGGGCAGTTTCCGAAACCTCGGGGCAAATATTTTTCTATACGAACGTCCCATCCAGTAAATAACAATGTAAATAACATATATATCTCCACACGGTCGTGTAATGTTGTGTTTATTATATTGAGATCAATGAAATAGCCATGATTATGATAAAAATTATATCTTCACTGCTCAAAGTGAAGATATTATTTTTTCCGAATAGGCAAAAGTATAGTTTCATAAATATCAACACAACAAATATATATAATATACATGTGTCACCACAATAAATATGTTTTACATACACATGGCAACAACAAAACTTACGGCATATGCCATAAGAAATATTTGATTTATTAAAGCTAAATAGTTGATTCACATAGGTTTTTGTTACGGTATAGTGATAAGGCGATCAACTTAATATGCGCCCAAATCGTCTCTATTTTTCACAGCTGTTCGACAAGAGCCGATGAACATAATAACAGTTGTCAAAAATTACAAGTTTATTCCAGTTTATTTCTTTTATAAACTGAGCTTCAAAGGAATTCCTTCATACCTGACAAAAACATTGATCTTTAGTCGAGGGACTGTCCGTTATGCCAGAAGAGGTGAAAATTGAAACAAGGAAGACTGTAGAATACAAAACTTTCGTCATTTTGTTGAAAAACACTGCGAAAAGGCGACAAACCCAGTATGTTTTGATAGAGCCATCTTGTCACCACAGTATTAAAATATTGCCTCCTATTGCCTCCTATTGGTTCCTATTGGCTATAATTTTTCATGCACAAAAGCCCGCGGGCTCAGGTTCGTGGCGCATTCACATTGGACAAAAGATTTCGATGGTTTACAATTATATATGTCACTCTTGCAAAAGCTGGTTACACAGCTGTTTGACGTACAAGTACCTCAAATTGGGATTGGGGACTGATCAAGAATCTCAATCCCGAACCCAACTAGGGTTTTTAACAACAAAAAAACACTTTATAATAATTTTTATTCATCGAAATCTTCGCGCCACATGGTGTTCAATACTTCAATCAATCAATAAAAGTTCTGCTAACAAAAAAAAGTCTGTAGTTTGCAGTTGACCACTATGATGTCGGTAATTACGTGATGGCAATCGACGAAGCTGAACCGTTTATTAATTGCCGATGGCATCAACCATGGCGTCTGAGAGCAAGTAGTGATGAAATAAATTATTTGGTCTGCACTTCCGTAGAGGCGGGGCAACCACACATTGACATCAGTTAATGCTAGCGTTAGATTTTAGTGGGATTATCTTTCGCAGTTTATCGCATTCTCGCTCAAACAATAAGAAGGGATAGCGCTAGGGATCAGGGCGCTAGGGTCATGGCGCTACGGATGGCGCTTCTTCCCTCATTTTCCATCGATAATAATATTTTGCCAATTTAATCTATTGAAAGCGCAACCTCGTTCCCAGGGCCTTATCTCCGCTCCCCGCCCGCCGGAGATAAGACCCTGGGTACGAGGTTGTTGAAAGCGCAACTGCGCCCAGGTTTGAATTTCTCGTACTTCATTTATAGACAAAAAGTACCTGGTATTAGGTAAGGTAATTTATATCGTATTTCGTTTTCTTCGTGTTTTCCGATCGTTGACTCTCAATATAATTTTGGATACACCAGTTTTCGTTCGCATTTGGCTGGTCTGAATGGACTAAATTTCCAGCACTTGCACTTGGGACGTCGTCTTGGGGATAACAAAATTCCCTCTCGCTATGCTCACTATCGTCGGAGTACATTTTCCAGCACTTTTTTGGTTTGAAAACTGTTTTTCACCCCATATTAGTTTGGCCGGAAAAACGAGAGATCCGTACTTGTGTGATAACGGACCTCGTATTTAGCCAATCAAAAGCCGGCATTTTTGTTACGGACCTGCAGTTATGGACCTGGGAAAAATAAATATATGTTATTTACCCGAAGTCTCAGAAGCGGCCCGAGACCGAAGGTCGAGGGCCGCTTCTGAGACTGAGGGAAAATATTTTTCCAGTACGGACCGACCAAAACGGTAAATAACGTGTTTATTTTTTTCGAGCAAAGTAAAAAAAATTGCAATTTTTTGGCGCGAAAGGTTGCGAGAGGTTCGTACTGGTGTGATACGGACCTCGTACTCAGCCAATCAAAAGGCTCTATTTTAGTTACGGACCTGAGTACGGACCTCAAAAAAAATAAATGCTCTTATTATAAATGTTCGCGCGAGGAGGCTAGTTCAAAAGGCCAGATATAACTTATATACGGATAAACTCGATATCAAAATTATAGAATATAGGACAGATACTACGATTTATCCGCTTTGTCCAAAAAAAATTTTCATAACAATGTTCTATGGTAAATTAGCTGTAAATTGATATATATATATATGATATATTGTGGTGATTGATATATGATATATATGATATATGGGTGACCCCATACTGCTGTCGATACAATCATTGCAGTTTTATATAAATGTGTGTAATCACAGTGTAAACATTAACTATATTCTGTCATATCTAGCAGCAAAGCCTGTAACTATATTACATTGCTGGGACTTTTGACAGATGTGTATACTGATATACGCCTCTGATATATATATACATATACATATATATATATATACATATATATATATACATATATATATATATATATATATATATATATATATATATATATATATATATATATATATATATATATATATATCGTGATTATAAGAAAAATACTTTTTAGTCTTGGAACATACTTCTGGATTTGATTCAACTAACTACGCGATTTTCCATTACTATTATCATCTTGATATTCACACACAAGCGTGTAACTGGATAGCCCGTGTAACAACCTGAATATACACCTGCACGCACGATACTTTATCGACCCCCCGCTGAGCTACTCAGATCTGAGCAGTAGTAGATTCACAACTCCTGTTTTATTCCAGTTACAACTGGTTCTCTGGGAATCCTTGTGAGACCAGATAATCTAATCAAATAAACAATTATAAATCATATGAGTATTAAACGACTCAAAATCTACTGCTCAAATCTGCGAAACTCGGCGGGGCTCGACAACCTATTGTGCGAGTTTTCACAGACTGAATTACAGGTGTATATTCGGGCTGTACACAGGCTAGTAAGGTGCGTTTTATAACATTTCTCATCGACTCATGAACAAAGATTTGTGAGACATACACGCAAGGCAAAATGACAATGGCAAGAGAAAATAGTATCATGCACTTAAATGCGCCTTTAGCCAATTGAACCAGATCGTAATTCCACGAGTGAGATATTTAAACAAAGCGTTGCTTATCTCATTTCAATTTGCTCAGATGTTTTTTCCCCACGGCAACTTTGACGCGAATTCTATGAACGATTGTTTTCATCCTCCTCTTCTGGCTCATGTCGACTTGTCGTGATTCCGATTGTCTCACCGTCATTCCTCGAGCTCACCCGCTGATCATCGTCTTGAGGCTCACGCACACTTTGGCGGGAACGATTGCGATTGGTCTCTTCGGTTGTTGATGCTGCGTGGTCACCATCATGATCTTTGGTGTGACTCATCCGGGAAATATTTTGAGTCGTTTCTTTGATTGCTGACGTCACTCGTACATCGTCTTCTTTATCTTCTGCAGCATGTCCTCTGTACTCCGCCAGTTCATGTTCAGTTTTGCGTGAATCTTCCACCTCCACGACTATCTCGGGTGTCGCGCCCGTATCTTCGTCCCCGTCCTTCGATTTGGGCTTACTTTTCTCGCTAGCTTCCTCCTTTTTAGCATTGAGCCAGCTTTTACGAGCAGGCGTTTTCGAAGGTTTCGCACGTTCTTCCTCTGAATTCATTTCTTCACGTACAGCAACATTTTCGTTCATGGCATCAACATTTTCCACCGTTCCAAAATTTTCCATCTCTACCCAATCTGGAAGAATTGTCTCTTCTGGGATCTCAGCTTTGGCGCGGTTCATTATCGTCGCAGTGCTAACGGCAGACCCAGGCGTAGTTAGCAAGACGGGTGTACGCAGATTAGACTGATAACCGTCAGCGGTTGGTACATTTCGTTCTTTCAACAGGCTCAAAATCACGGATATGTTTTCCTCCAAGTGGTTCATCTTGCTGCCCATGACTTCGATTTCCCGGCGTACTTCTGATTTCATGTCCGAGATTTCGCTGAGTAGTCCATCGTGATTCGCGCGCCTGTCTTGGTACTCGTTCCAGTGTTTCAAATCCTCGTCTCTTCCCATCTCATTCAACTCGGTGTCTTCGGAGATTGCCTTCATGCCGGTGCTGCCTTCTAGACGTGGTTGGATTTTCTTCACGGCGGCGAAGGATTTGCTGGGCGGGTCTGTGTCGGTCATGTTTTGACTGTTCGGGGTGCCCATGTCAAAACTTGGCGGCGTCGAGTCGCTGTCGAAGTTGTTCTGCATTTCTTCGACGAAGCTGAGTGTGGGACCTCGGCACACTTCTCCTATTTCCATTTCTTTTTTAATGTGGTGGGATTTGGTGCGAGGTATCGACGAGAACGTCCTCATCGTTATCTGAAATTGTAAAAATATATAGATTAGCTGAAGTGATTTGATTCGGCACAGACAGACGTTTGGTTTACTGTCAAATAACGTACAGACAGACAGACACACAGACACACACAGACAAAACGTCGGACGGACGGACAGATAAACAGACAGACACACAGACAGATACACAGACAAACAGACAAACAGACAAACAGACAAACAGACAAACAGACAAACAGACAAACAGACAAACAGACAAACAGACAAACAGACAAACAGACAAACAGACAGACACAGAGAGACATACACAGACAGACAAACAGATAGACACACAGACAAACAGACAAACAGACAAACAGACAAACAGACAAACAGACAAACAGACAAACAGACAAACAGACAAACAGACAAACAAACAGACAAACAGACAGACAGATACACACACACAGACACACAAACAGACATACACACGCATACAGACGGACAGACAAACGTCTGACAGACAAACGGACGGACGGACAGACAGACACAGACTGACGGACGGACGGACTACAAACCTCATCTCTCAGATTATATGAAAGCCGGAACACTTTTGCAAATTGAGCGCCATACTCAGGATAAAACGACAGTGCACCCAATAGCTCATTCTTTCCAAGGGAGTGAACATCGCCATACGTCAGAGCAAACACGTCAGCGTCAGCAACGGACCTACCTATGTCAGTTGTCCGACACACATCATCACCAAACACGTCACCTTCACCTGAAAATGGAATGGACATGGACAAGAATGAGAAGACCGCTACGCGTCATGTGACAGCTCATTTAAGCCAAATAAGTCTCTGGTTGTTCATCTTACCTACAAGTCCAACAACGTTTCCTTTCTGCGTGATTTCAAAAGAGCCAGACACTACAAAGAAAAGTGTGTCTAACGTTTCTCCCTCGTGAACGATTCGTTCGCCAGGCGCCACGCGATGAATGGCAAAATTACGAGCAATCGCTCTGAGGACGGCATTTGATAGTTCACCAAAAGCTGGATTACTATCGATCACCTTCCTGTTCAGATGGATGCAAATGTCTGATTGTAAATCTTTAGGGCAATGCTGGAGCACCTATTGATAAAAATTAAAACAAATTTAAGGCCTTCCGCTACCTTGCATCCACCCATCCTTCCTTTCCTTTCCTTTCCTTTCCTTTCCTTTCCTTTCCTTTCCTTTCCTTTCCTTTCCTTTCCTTTCCTTTCCTTTCCTTTCCTTTCCTTTCCTTTCCTTTCCTTTCCTTTCCTTTCCTTTCCTTTCCTTCCTTCCTTCCTTCCCTTCATTCCTTCCTTCCTTTCCTTCCTTCCTTCCTTCCTTCCTTCCTTCCTTCCTTCCTTCCTTCTTTCCTTGCTTGCTTGCTTGCTTGCTTGCTTGCTTGCTTGCTTGCTTGCTTGCTTGCTTGCTTGCTTGCTTGCTTGCTTGCTTGCTTGCTTGCTTCCTTCTTTCCTTGCTTGCTTGCTTGCTTGCTTCTTTCCTTGCTGACTTGCTTGCTTGCTTGCTTGCTTGCTTCCTTCTTTCCTTGCTTACTTACTTGCTTGCTTGCTTCCTCCCCTCCCTTCCCTCTTCTCCTTCCTTCCTTCCTTCCTTCCCTCCCTCCTTCCCTCCCTCCCTCCTTCCCTCCCTCCCTCGCTCCTTCCCTCCTCCTGTACCTGGTTTGTGTCAACTCCTTTATTCAATGCCCAGGTGTACATGTAATAATCAAGAATCCTTGTTGAGATTTCTTTCGGAAAGTTATATAGTTTACAAAACGAACGCATATTATCCAGTGTCTGATGATAACTTTCAGATTTCTTTTGCGATTGTTGAACGATGGCTGTAACTTGGCCAAATATTACGGCGTAACAGAGACCTAAGAGGTAAGATAACTGACGATTAATAACTATTCTAGTGTACTTTCGAATATTAAGATCCAAGGCTTGACCTCCTATTCGCTATTTTGGAAGCACACCATGGTAATAAAACTCAAAATGGCTGCCATTTGTACTGGATTTGTTTTGAATCATTTGCTAGGGCTTGTTTTTCACAAGTTATGAAAATTCTATTAAAACATTTTAACATTAATGCAGAGAACATTCGTTGTGAAATTGTAATATGAATCCTAAACAAATGCTTTTCGCGTGTTTCTGACTGTGTTTTATTAGTCTTTTAACTGTACGCGTGTGCATCTTTTTGAATGGTCCAATATATTTCTTGCCAATCAAGATGATCGCCAACACTGCTTTTCCGCCGATCACAGGCCCGCCGAGAGGGGAGGGTAGCCGGGACAACTGCCCCGGGGCCCGGCCATAATCTAGGCGCCATCTCCCGCCATCTGGGGCATTTAGGGGCCCGCGAGACTACATGCCCCCGGGCCCGTCCTGCCTCTCGGCGGCCCTGGCCGATCATAAACAATTTCTTGCCGATCATTGATCGGTGATCGGCGCTTATTTCGAGCCATGTAGCTACTAATAATAATGCCTATACATGAATGTACAAACCTCCAAAGATCATTGTAATACAAGAGAATATCTTCTCTGCCGTTGTATTGGGAGCGATGTTACCAAAGCCAATCGAGGTCAGGCTGGTCAAGGAGAAATACAGCGAAGACATATAAAGCGAGGCTAGGGTTGGTTTTCTAATTACCGTGCCGTTGATGATCACAAGTGGTTGTTCGGTCGCGTCGGACATTGCTCGTACCCAGCCAACGTTGGCATAATTGTCGTAGTGTTCTGCTATAAGAAAGAATGTGCATGCCATCCAATGGGCACACAGACAGAAGAACAGAATCCACAGGATGAGCGTGATGAAGCCGTATTCCAAATACTGATCCACCGCACGCATCACACGGTTAAGACGCAGTAAGCGAATGGCTTTCAGGAAACTAATCATGTCTGTGACACCCTGGAAATGATCAAGTTTTAGTTTTTATATACACAAGATACGCTTTATACAAAGAAACCCTTCACAATGGCATGATAATTACGTTATTATTATTATTATTATTATTATTATTATTATTATTATTATTATTGTTATTATTATTATTATTATTATTATTATTATTATTATTATTATTATTATTATTATTATTATGAGAAGTTCGCACAGCATAGATGTTATCGCTGGAAGAGCGGAACTGTCTACTGCCTGTAGACTAAGCCACCTCTCAACCTTCCCGTCTTCCCTTGTTGCTACTTTACCGTCCTCAGGGATTGCCACATCAACTATCACACACTTATTCTTCTTTTTGTCTATCAACACAATGTCTGGTTCTCTATGCTTGATCTTTCTATCTGCACACTGCACCATAAAATCCCACAACACCTTCGCCTCCTCATTCTCCACAGAGTTGCAAAAAACCTCAAACCTGCAAACTAGGTTTGGGGACATTTTTTAGGAATTGGGGACATTTTTGGTCCAATGTTGGCCTGAATTAGTGTTCAGGTCAGTCATGAACAAATCTCAGGCCAGACTCTGGTAACTGTCTCGACTTAGAAGACACCTTGGAGAAGGAGGAGACTACCCAGGTGAAGGTGGAGAAGTGTCTGAGGAAGGTGATGAAGAAAGCAAAATATGAGGAGGAGGATGTGGAGAAGATTGTGAAGCAGTATGATACCTTCAAGTAAAGGTTCAAGGACATGGCCAAAGCTGGTGGTGAGAATGAACTCAATGAAGAGAATCAAGAGATCATGAAGAGGTTCCACCAGCACCTTATCTTCATGACTCACACCTGTATTCCTGATTGTCAAAAACCTGTGAAGAAATGCCCAGAGAGAGGCAAAGTGAAAGTGTGTCCAAAGAATGGTATTGGATAGGCACTTCGGGAGGGAGAGGTGGCACTTCATCACCCTGCAGAACAAGTTCGAGCGGAGGAGCCCAGCTTGCCTTTTTTTCTAAAGTCTAAACACTGATAATGACTCAACTACCGTGTACCGACTGTGATATCACATTATCACCCGATATTTTAAATTTTAGCAGATAATAGCATTTAGCAGATAATAATCCAGCATGAGAAAAAGCAGTCAATGTAAATTACAAAATTGGCAACTGCCAGATAATACCAATGAAAATTCTGATAAAACTCGTTTTATTGATAATTGTTTTGTGTCGAACATACGGTATAACTGGGGACATTTTTGACTCCCACAAATCAAGTTTGGGGACATTTTTTGTCTTTTTGCAACTCTGATTCTCCACGACTCCCTCAGCCTCGTATTCGTACCACTTGTCAGCTCTCTTCAACCCATATTTTCCACTCATGTTCCAGTGCACAATCCTTGCCACTGCATCATATATGCCTCTTCTTATACTCCGTTTGTACCAACTTACTACACCCGTTCACAATATGCCACACTGTCTCCCCTTTCTCACCACACATCCGGCATGATGGGTCCTGCTCTGTCTTGTCAATCTTGTTCTTCACGTATTTTGTCCTCAACGCTTGCTCCTGTGCTGCACATGCAGAGTTAAAAACTAAAGACCTTGACGCCCAGGACAAGTGTTGCTTTAGAGAAAGTTTTAGTTTTAGAGAAATTTGCTCCGTGTTTGACAAATAACTTTCATTTAAGGAACAGGTCCTTGTATATGATGCTGAACAAGTTTAACCTGTTTAAAGATTGTTATAATAATAATAAATAATTATAATACTTGTTTTTAGATGCGGAGTACTGTCCCTTACCTTTGCAGCTCCGCTGGTGATAAAGGCCAAGAGTCCATAAGGAAGCGAGGTGATAAAATCCACAAAGAACCAACTTCGGAAGTACGTGCTTCGTATTTTTTTCAGGTCAAATACGAACGAGCCATCTTCGTCGACGTATGAAGTATGGAAATTTAAGAACATGTCGATCAAGAACATCATGTCAACGACGGCATCAGCGATGTTCATGTGAAAGGAGTCGAATTTGAAGCAGACGATGAACGGCACCGAGGTTGCTGTGTACAGGATGAAGATGAGGATCATCCAATCCCAAATGACCTTCGGTGTGGAACAGTGAAGAATGACAAAGCGTGGGATGTTGGGTATGTCTTGTTTGTACTCTGGTAGAGTGTCGATTTGAACTTCCATTAACTAGAAGATATTAAACAGAGAAAACTCTTTGGTTATGAAGGGAATCCAGAGTCCAGAGACGAGCCACCAGGTGGATTCTGAAATCCAAGCCAGGCGAAATGCCCTACAAACAGAGGCTTTTGGTGCATGCATTCATAACATCAAAACTTGACAGCTGTAATAGCATCCTATATGGCCGTATACAAGAAGCTGAATTGAGCAAGTTACAGCGAATTCAAAATACAGCAGCAAGACTTGTAACAGGGGTTAAAAAATCGGAGCATATCTCCCCTGTGCTTCGTAATCTTCACTGGTTGCCGGTGAGATCAAGGATTGTATTTAAGATACTAATAATTACTTTCAAGGCTTTGCATGGCCAGGCGCCTGTTTATATTACTGATTTGCTAAATAAATATAAACCTACTCGTGCTTTGAGATCATCAGACCGTAATCTGCTACTTGAGCCAAAATCCAAAACGGTGACTCATGGAGACAGAGCGTTCTCAGTTTCGGCACCAAAACTGTGGAATTCATTACCACAGGAAATTATAGAAGTTTTGATATGTTGGGTAATTTTAAGTCAGCAGTTAAGACTTTTCTTTTTTAAAATTAATAGTTTTTTGTTCATAGTGGTAATATATGTAGTAGGCTTTATCTTATAATGAAACTGTAATAAGTTTTATCAGTAAATTTAAGAATATATTGTTGTAAGAGCATTGAGACTATTGTATAATGCTCCTAATACGTCTATTATTATTATTATTATTTTGACCTCAAGCTGCTCCCTTTATGTTATGTGAAAGAGAAATGAAGGACTTATAGTATTTTTTACAAGGCTCTATATGGACACACAGACCTGAACGTCCGTAATTTTGTCTCTTTTGCTAGCAATGGCCGCACACGACTTACTCAAAACCCAAGCATCATTCTTAAAATTCCTCTATGTAAATCCACCACTTTTCAATTACTTATTTTAATCGTATAGTTAAACTCTGGAATTCTGTGTGTAAATTGCCCCCCCCCCCCCTACTAGTTTTTCCATTCCCTCCTCTTTTAAACGTTTCCTCAAAGAAACATATCATAATTTATGTAACTCAGAATTTGACGTGGAAATCCCTTAGTGTCACAATTCTTGATATTTGTAAATCAATGTCACGGGGAGCGCCTCGCATGGGTCATATACTGTCCTGTTCGCGCTTTTCCGGTTGCAGGGTCTACTACCTTTGTGTGTACTTTTGTTATAGTTTTTATTGTACTATTTGTTATAGTTTATTTTGTACTCCTTGTTGATAGTTTACCCAATAAAGTTGTTAAATTGAATAAATTGGTTAAAACGAAACATTTTCATTCATGGATCGTCTATTTTATGATTACTAAACATTATGGGTTTGTTAAAATTTTAAATTTAAATGTTAAAATTTTAAATGTATAAAAGCCACAAACAGATTAAAATCTGTGATATCTAGTAATCTACTGGCCACGAAAAGACATGAGCTGCACGTGAAGACAGACGGACCCTAGTATACAGTGGCGTAGCTACACCCGGGCCTACCCGGGCCTGTGCCCGGGTGAAACCTGCGTGTGCCCGGGTGAATCTAGCTCAGCTCGTTGGGCAAAGTAATTAAAGTATAGAGTATAGCCACTACGAAGATTATGTATAAGTTTACTGTCTACAAAAAGACGTTAAATATTTCCCTAAAAATGACGGTTTTCGCGTGAAAATTGAAATTCATCGAGTGCCATCAGTGGTTTCCACCAATGTTTTTGACTGTTACCGCTAAAGCATGTGTCAGTGGGCGCGGATGAGTAAAATGGTGAAGCGCAGTCGTCGTTGTTTTTCACTGATTTTTATTTTATCTCTTTTGTTGTTAAAACTGCCCCCAAAATGCAGGAAATAGAATATCCGTGGCTTAAAAAATCAATTTTAAGCTTAAAAAATTTCCGGGGAAGCATGTTCACACCCCAGAGGTTTCTCGCATATTTGGCACTCTGAACTGCCACTACCAACCGGACATACTTCAAAATTGGTGGCTACGGCCCTGTGACTGTAATAACAAAAAACGCACCAGAGAATGTTGACACCTGTGCCCACATGACATCTGCTTCCTGGCTACGCCACTGCTAGTATAGTTTTAAACAGCCGTAAATAAATACCTCGACTTTCGAAAAGCTACAAAACACACGCCTAGCGGCTCGTGTTTTTTACGCTTTTCTCCAGTCTCGCAATTTTCAAGTGTTTGGATCACAGTATCCAAACACGGAAAAACCATTAGGTATTTCTTTTATAAAATAATACAAGACTGAACGAGCAGCAAAACTATCTAAAACTTAAGGACATTTTTGGCGCGAAATTTCCTTGATCCAAACACGGGTATTGACCAATCAGAGCTTGCGTATAGCATACATGTTATTTTATAATATAATATAACATACTTGACTGATTTGCATTCTATTTTTTTCTTCTTTTGCCTTTGAAATGGCATTATCTGGATTTTTTTTGGAGTGAAGGCTTTTGTTTAACTCGGTCCATCTATGCTTGCGATCTACAATGCAATTATAAATAACATGTTTGTCGTAAGTGGTTAGCACTGACCCCATAATCGCCATGTTTTGTGTGTAGTCATAATAACTGATGTGGTAACACTTGTAAATGTTGGTGATCTTCGTCATGGGAATGGTTTTTATCATGGTACGATTATGGTAATTTGATGGTTGTATTGCGTTGATGCTGCTGGTGCTGCATGGTGTTCGAAATATATGGAGAAAATGACCATGATAGAAAATGTATGGTAGCGCACGGTACTTATGGTGATGGCGATTATTGTGATGCTTGTCACTTTTAACGATGATGGTGAAGCTGATGGTCACTGATAATGCTGAGGCTTGCCATTAATGGTAATACTGATGAGGACGGATAAGCGATGGTGCATGGGTGACGATGATGGGTGACGGTGCTGATATTGGTGATGGTCACCTCAGATGGTGTCGGATGGTAATAAATGGACAGTGGCGGTGTTGGTGTTTGTCAATTAGTGTAGCGATGGCGATAATAATGACGATAGATCGTCAAAATAATGGAGATGGTCACTTGTAATAATGGTGGTAATGCTGGTAAAAAATGGTGACTGTAATGGTGTTGGTGTTTCTCGATTATTGTAGGTGATAGTGATAGTAATGGTGATAAATCGTCACAGTAATATAATGGTCACTTGTTGTAATAATGGTGAAAATGATGGCGAAAATGGTAACAGTAATGGTGTTGGTGTTTCTCGATTATTGTAGGTGATTGTGATAGTGATGATATTAGAAGGGAAGCAACTTATATGGACAGCTCTAATAAGAAACAATAACAAGATAAAACGCCTAAGACTAAAATTCAGCTCATACCAATGGTCAAACTTAACTCACAATTTGGATTGATTGGCTCCTTAAATGCTGAGATATCTTGAAAAGTTATTAAAAATAGAACTTTCTCATCCAGCTGGTCTTTAATTAGCGCGACGTTTAAAAGCACCCAAAATGGCGTTCCTTTGAAAATAAAGAGACACGACGTATAAGAAGAAATAAAAATATATACAAGTTCAAAGCAAGTGTATTTGAGGAAAATGGAGATACAGGTATGTATGTCAAGAAATATTAAACAAATAATAAATATAACTTCTTTTCTTTTAAAGGGAAATGGCAATAAAAATTTTCTTTGTCTCATTTGAAAGAACATTTAAAATAATATATGAAGACCTTTTAAAATTTCCCCGTAACTTCCTTAATTTTTGAAATATCTGTGAACAAAAATATCTGCAATCCGCCATCTTGTTTTATAATTAGATCTAATTAAGTGACGTCAAAACCAGGGTAAACATTCTAAAAGTTGTAAATAATTGCCCAAATATCAGTGGAATGCGTTCAAATAGATTGCTAGTTCACTTAAAAGTATACAACATCCAAAACAACTACGATTTAGCATCTATAATGACTCGATAATTGCTGATATAAAAAACATTTCTACCCTGGTTGTGACGTCACGCATATCCAAGGATGGTTATGCATATCCAAGATGGCGGAATGTTCAATGTTCTTTGTTAAAAAGAAGTGAAATATTTACAGAACCAAGAACGATATGGAAAATCTGTAAAAGGTCTTCATATATCATTTTAAAAGTTCTTTCAAATAAGATAAACTTAATTTTTATTGCCATTTCCCTTTAAACATAAAATTCCCTTACGTCTTAGATCACATGTCGTATACAGTTTTACGTGTGGAAGCTGCGGAGCTTCTTACATCGGAGAAACAATCCGATATTTACATACACGTGTGTCTAACCACATGGGAATCTCGCCTCTTACTGAGAAGAAGTATATGCAACCCTCCTCTCACAAGTATCCTCTCTCGCCACCGTGACACTGGTCACCCTGTCTCGATTTTCTTACCGTCTCGTTTGTAGAAGAGTATTTCAATTTGAATGGAACTTTTTTCTTGCAGCGCATTTCGGAACTGTCGCACAGCATCTTTTGTGGTTAAGGAGCCGTACATGAAGCTGCAGTTTGTTTTCCTTCTTATCACTTGGTTCTTCTTGTAACCTGTCAGATGAATGAACCCATCGCTGCAGTAGACGATGGGGGCGTCCATGATTTGAGCACTTCCCAACAAGAAATGTTGATCTGCAAGATGAAACATGGAGGAATTATACTAAATCTACTCACGTACTATATATAATGAATAAAACTAGTTTTGTGTATTCTGATTTGAAGAGTTGAAAAAGGGTTTGTACATGAAAATGTCATTAACTTTAGCTATGCATGTCGAAACAACCAGTTTGATATAGGTTGTCTCATATTCATAACCAATTTGAATGGTTACAATAACCAAATATTTTGATTGAAATGATCGTAGTTTGGTTGTTTCAACCAATAAATTTGGCTATTTCAACCCGTAAAAAAAGGGTCAATTGATGAATCTGAGACAACAGAATTGAATTGGTTGTTTTAACCGATCTATTTTTACAAAGAACTACGCCGCTAGTTAACGATTAAGTTAACATAAAGTTGACTTTAAAAGTTAACATAAAGTTGACTTTATGCTGGCGTAACTATTTTATCAAACCATCTTTTTAACTATAAAATAAATTTAACTATTCCGCATAGAAACGTGCTTCAATGAACCATGTTGTGGTCTTGTTTACTGAAATGTTTTATACCCTCAATGTTTACCTGAGTGACGAAATCGTCGTGTTTCCAATAAATCCAGAAAACTAATTTGCATAAAATCTGCCACTTATCATAAACACAATTTCTCTAGATATATAAATTAGTGTTAAAAGTGTGAAACGTTTCAATCGTCAAGACCACCGCTAAAGATATGCAATGAACCAAAATAAAGCTCAGATCTGCATTACAAAATATTTTATGGGGAAAAATGCAATTTCTCATGATTTAGACTATCGAACCACCTTAAAGTGTTTTTCCTCAAATTCTGGAATTTGAAGGCCACGAGATGCTATTTTTGTGATATTATCAAAACTATTTTACCTATATGCATGACATTTTCACTGCGAGTTCATACAGGTGATTATCTGTGCAATGACGAATTGGTGTGTTGTTGTTAGACTACTCCAAAAAATATCTAGGGCCTTTGGAAGAGATGTAATTGGACATTTTTCTCCGTCATTTTTGGGAAAGGCTAAAATATATGAAGGCATTGACATATCTGCAAAATAATTTGTGACGAGAATTTAGTGACGAGATACTGACGTTTCGAGCGGAGCCCTTTATCAGAGTAAGACGAGATGAAATAAAATAAATAGGGCTTATATATATGCCAAAAGGGTGTCACAAGTAGAAAGTAGCCAATCAAATGCACGGGAGATAAACAAAGTAATAATTAATGAGATGCGAAAAGTTAAATCATTTGCTATTTTTACCTTCGATCAGAGGGGGAGAGGCGAGAAATACAGGTCAAATATTAAGGCCATTAGGCGATATTAAAGCAGTAAGAAACAAAACTTGAAATGCATAAGCTAATTATAAAAAAGTTCCAAGCAAACTAAAATAACAAAAAACTTGTGGGAAATTAAATAAAAGAAAAACGTTCGTTAAGACCAAGAGGATGTGTGGTGCCAAGTTTGAAAATGAGACGCTTCTCTTGTCGTTTGCGGTTATAGTTACCACCTGAGATGGGAAGGATGGCACAGACTTTTATGTCTGAAACCAAATGGTTAGAGCTGTTGAAATGGCGGGCTACAGGTTTGTCAATATCATTGATCATGTTCAGCAAACCTGTCTGAAAGGCGTCGCCCAGAAACATGGCCGATTCGTGGGCCGTTGTGAAAACCCGGAACGGCGGAATATGCCAGAATATCATGAATAATATAATAAAAATCCTTGACAAGCAGTATTCTCGTTCATTGCTTTTGACAAAATTCTGCCTCGTGTGTAATATGGACAATTATAATCATGGTTACAAACCCTTCTTCGTCTTGTATATATTATCGCCTTGACATTTTGTAACATGTAAATATGACACGTTCTAGACAATTATATTTAAATAGTTATGCTTGAGTAGGTTTTGCAAACTATTTGTAAGTTGCTGATTTATTTCAAGTACCTGCAGCGTAATTTTAATGCCTTTTTAGAATTTAGGTCTTTGAAGAATTTAGGTCTATGAAACGAAACGAATCTATGAAACGAAAGGAATCTATATATGAAACGAAAGAATCTATGAAACGAAACGAATCTATGAAATGAAACGAATCTATGAAACGAAACGAATCTATGAAACGAAACGAATCTATATGAAACGAAATGAATTCATGAAATGAATTTTAAAAGGTCTATGAAACCATGGATAGTAGAAAGTCTTTTTATTATCCATGATGAAACGAAACGAATTGGTATAACATTACGTGTTGGTATGAAGTTACGAAACGAGTTGTATCAGTAACCTGCATGCTTCATCCGAAATAACTAATCTTTGAGCGCGGCGGATACTGATAGCCTGTGGCTGTGCCGCAGACGGAAAAGCTACGGAGAAAGGGCCGCTCATGAACCTTGTCAATTTTGTTTGAATAAGCCGGTAGTTAATTATTTCAAAATTACATGAAAGGCAAAGACAAACTTTTAACTATCATTTGTGAGTTTTTCCTTGAAATGTTTCTTGAAGAATCTCTTAAAACTTGTGGCAGAATCAGGAAGACTTTTCCATAGGATGATGCTCGTTCTTTTGCTAGCGTGGTTGAACGAGACATTATTATGAAAAGGTTGGGGATGAACAGGTTTTACAAACAGCGTGGAGTGACATTGTGGGCCCGCAATATTGTTCATTTTCAGACTTTGTTTCCATCACTGCAGCTCTTATATAAAGCGAATTGGTATAGGCCTATAACCCTCTTTGCCGAGATACCGCTTTTCATGAGCCAAATCCTTTGAGTAAAATTTGTTTTCGTTTATATGGGAGGAGACTCACTTTGTAACAACCCAAGATCTCGCCGAGCAGGCGCCAGCTGCGTTCAAACCGACTAAAAGCTCCTTCTTTTGATTTCTCTACAAGTATATCAATGTTTCTAGTTTAATTTTCAACAGTATTACCTTTTAATACTTTGGAAAATTAATGAGATGAACAGAAACACCCAGTTATTTTATTTGCTTTAACGTAGCCTACTTTTTTCCTCAACCTTCCTGGGAGGGCCAGCCTGCTTGAGTTCCATGTGAGATCCAGCACTCTTGCTATTATAGGGCTAGACCTGCCAAGAGGGCTTGCTTGCCTCCATATATATATACTAACACCTCATCATACAATATATATATAAGCCTGTCATATGGAAGCCTGTCTGGTGGATATTATGAACTGGATGTCAGAGAATAAATTAATGCTTAACACTGACAAGACAGAACTTCTCATTTTGAGTTCAAAATTTCGGCTGAGCCTGTATTCCCTGTGTTGACTGTGGGCTCCGATATAATTACTCCAACATCCCACGCTCGGAACATTGGTGTCACATTTGATAAATTTCTTACAATGTCTACAGTCTACACATATTAATAACATATGCAAGTCAGCATTTTACCACCTACGGAATATTGCTCGTGCTAGAAGATACCTGTCGTTTCATACTACCAAACAGCTCATTCATGCTTTTGTGACTGTTAAACTAGATTGTATGGTCTTCCTAAGGATCAGATTGGAAAGTTACAGCGTGTTTTCCTTATATTATTGCCATCCCATTGAATTACCTCATGCCGAGTCGAATTAAACGACGTATACTTTTCCGAACTGATTTCCACACGACATCTAGCTCTGTATATACGACAGGCGTAAGGAATCATTTATCCCACAAAGTTGCTTCTCAACTGACGCCACAACAATTCTTTGGTCTTTTAATACTAAAAAAACTGAACTGTTTTACTGAATTGTTGACTTGAAGCAAGCAAGAAACCGCATGTGTTTGCTCAAAGGTTTAATACGACCACCGTTTCCATGCCAGTGTACGTTTTAGGAAAATTTTAACGTCCTTTATAAGCATTCGCTAAAAAATAGGGGTACAAATAGACGTGTATATATTATAAATTGGTTCGCTTTACACGTCGTTTGCAGTCGCCCGGTGTAAAGCAATAAAAGCATGTTTATCGTTAAAACGAAACTCGAGTCTAAGATAAAGATCGACAAGAAAAGCAATTTCACTTTGACTTATTTGCTTAACGAAACAAATCGTATTCCCAATATTTAACGTCTGACATATGTCATATGCCAATTTTGAATTTTGAAAATTAAGAAATCGTTTAAAATTATGTGTAGGTTTCTCGTGGCGTTTGGTTGTTAGTAACAGTGAATACATGCAGCAAGTTCGGGTAACTTAAGCGGTTTTTATGAGCAGAAAACGCGGTATATACGTTGTACATGTTCGTGTGTGTTTATCTATCAATGTCTGTCATAATCATCTTTATCAGTAAAACCGTTTACATTGCTGATAAATGTAGATTTGTAGTGGCCTCAGTTCACACCATCCGGTTTAACCACTGACCTATATATATATATATAGTAGTAAAAAAATAGAGTGCTGCGTAGACAGTGTTTTGAATATATAGCAAAGTGAAAAGGTGGTAAACTGCCAAGAATTTAGTGACGAAATACTGACGTTTCGAGCGGAGCCCTTCATCAGAGTAAGACGAGCTTACTTCGAAACGTCAGTATCTCGTCACTAAATTCTTGGCAGTTTACCACCTTTTCACTTTGCTATATATATATATATATATATATATATATATATATATATATATATATATATATATATATATATATATATATATATTATATATATATATATATATATATATATATATATATATACGTGTAGGTTTTGGTCTACGAAATGCAAAGAGTGCTCAACAACATATAGTTAGAGCAAACTATATATATATATATATATATATATATATATATATATATATATATATATATATATATATATATATATATATAAATATATATATATATTTCTCTATATAATTTTTTCCATGATCCATGTGGTCTAGAGAGTATTGAATCCCAAAACACACAAGAAGCCGTTTCAGCAAATGTCTGTTTTAAACAAACTAATGCTTGTGACGTCTTAATATGACGTCCGCGAATTCGGATTAGAAAAACGCAAAGTCCGAAAAAGTTGTGTCTTTAATTGTTCAAACTAGCCGCCCTATAATCTAGCTATAACGATCTGATGTGTTATTTGACTACAGCGTGATTTGTCGAATTACTCCAACGTTATCTTCGTAATTCTGCACAGTGTTAATCAATCCACAATATATATAGCTCGAACGACCGTGGCTAAACGTAAATAAACGTTGATATATACTACTTACGAACTCCATTAGCTCTCTTAATTATATTCTCGAGAAAGGTGTTTTGAGGGACCACCAATCCCCGACGACCAGACATTATCGAACCTCTTCGGCGTTCCGCAAGGTAGAGTTACATCAGTGAGCGTCGTTTAGTCGCGAGTTCTCCTTCATGCCGAACTTGTTACAAATTCTCACGTTTGTTATAAAGGTGAATATTTCAGCGTGAACGCATGCGCACGTCCACGGTACCTGTAAAAAGAGACACCTGTTTTTAACTACGGTGAAATGATGGAATATGCCGGAAAGAATGCAAAACATCAATAGATGTCTCCAAGCTATATGTATATATATATATATATATATATATATATATACATATATGTATATGTATACGTTGAAGCTCAATTTGTTGCTTTCGTTTTACCCTTGCGAGTCAACGAGAGGCTTAGAAAAGGAGGAGAACCTCCGAACCTTAGACGAAACATGATCAAATGTGGTATTTATAAATAAATTTAACCTGCTATGTAACGTACCGTGTGCGGTTGTGTGCGTATACATATGCAAATCCAAGACGAAATACACTTTTAAATATTCTAAATCACTACGCAGAATATGTCAGTTTTTGTCGTGGAACATATTAAGGAAAAAAACAATAAAATCAGTAGCTTTTCAATTCGTTTTCATCGAATCGTACCGAAAAGAGTTCATTAATTATTAACAATAACCCATATTTGTTTTTATAGCATTCTGTAATAGTAAGGACAGGGACCGCAATGTTTAACTTTTCCATGGGATGTTTATGGAAGTATATGATATATATAGATATGTACTGGCAACGTAATTTTATCTCCAAGTGTATTTTCCATGAACACATGTTGTGAAAGATGTTTGTTGTCAAAAACATTTATCCTAAACTTTGTCGTTGCCAGGATACAATCAGGGGCGGCGGAACATGGGGGCTAGGGTGGGCCAGTGAACTCTAATAAGGACTGGAACGATAACTCGGGGTTGAATTTTGAAGCCAGTCATGGAGGCTGACATGTAGGTATGCCCTAGTCCTTTTTTAGTTGACCGTGCGATAAAGAAATTAAATTTGATGAAATATAGGTTGTAAAAAACAACATTATGGCAAAAAACTAAAATAATATCACACTATTTCAAGTTTAGATTTATTGCTAGTTCACAGTATGTAATTTCAATGGTGAAATAGCCAATAAAAGCAAGAAATATAGGAAAGATTAACCCACAAACAAATGTAAATAATGCAAGGTCACAACTTCTTTTTTGATCAAGAATAATTTGAGGAAAAAACATCGAGATTCACATTGACACATTTTCAAACTGAAAGACATTTTAGAGGAACAATAACAGAAGAGCATTGTCAAATATCTGTTGTGAAAAACGCAGAGAAAATGTGTTTTACTTTTACATAAACTGAGGTAGTTACTGGAGGTACTGAGTTATTTTTCGTGTCGTCAAAGATTGGATTTAGCAGTAACACACACAAAAAGTAACCTTAAATTGTATTTTGATATTTATCTTAATAAATCATTGTCATAAAAGTCTTCAAAAGTTCAAAAGACAGCAAAGAAAATCAAGAGAAACCTGTATTTTTTCAAATTTCGGTGCATATTTCCCCGTTTGTTTGAAGGATATTTTATTTGTTAAGCCACATCCATCGCTAGAAATTCTTGAAAAGAAAGCTCAACCAACGTATCGCATTTTTCCCTTTTAAAAAGCAACTGGGAAACAGCCTAGCTCCAAAAAAGTTGAACATTTTCCGTTCAGCAATCCTACCGCTCCTACGATTATTTCCTGGCCACTGCCGTTTCGTGCACTACACGCAAATTAACACGCGTGTTTTATACCTACAACGTCGCCGAGTGGCTGTTTCGTACACTACACGCGGTCAACACGCGTGTTTTATACCATGTCAGCCCCCATGGCGGGAATTTTGGCTTCATCCAATCATACGGCCGGGTTAATGGAGTTAGCGTTCCAGTCTTTATAGAGTTCACTGGGGTGGGCTAAGCCCCCCCCCCCACACTTTTTTCGCCGATTATGTTTATTTTTATATGCTTGCGTATTTGTCCTAATCTTGGTCGAAACTTCCGAAATCAAAACCACATCACAAGTAAGCTGAGAAAATCGCGCGCAAACCGACGCTGGTCCCCCAAGGGTCCTCTGTGATAGTACGCTGATCCGAACTAAAAGTTGGCACAAATTTAAATTTCGCAATAGCTTGCGCTGGACAGCGTTGTTCATCATTAATATATACTCGAGGCTTTTATAATTTGTTGCCAGAAACGCTTTGTTGCCAGAAACGCTTTGATAGTGTTTCAATTTTGAATAATTATAAGGAGCGCACTGCAGACAAAATTGATTTTTCAATTAATCGTGAGAGGCATTTTGGAACATTTACTGAAAATGACTTCTCAAACTCATTAATAATTCATGAGCAAATTATTCAATCATATATTCTAAATTGAACCACGTGATGACACTAGAAATGCCAGTAAAGTACTGGGCAGAGGAATAGAAATATTTTTTCCAGTCCAAGGACAAGAAATAATATTTCCAGTCCGGTGCTGCGAATATGACGTCAAGAACTAATAGGGATTACATTTATCATTAATAATCCACTTAGGGATTACACTTAGGGATTACACTAATTGATTTTGAGAAGTCATTCAAAGGCCTCGAAATCGGACTAGACCGAGTCCTCTTTCTCCGCCTTTAAATATTACTTCTCGTCGAGTGACTAAATTAAGTGCTTCATAATGCACTTACAAGCCCTCACAATGATGAATGAGTATAACTGTATTTTGAACTGTATTCCATAGTTTATTATATACATGACAAAATTACTGGATTCGAATTGGCTGAGAGGAGTGCAATATAAATCATTAATTGCACTCGAGTGCTAACCTCGTTCCCAGGGCGAAAATGGCCCTGGGATCGGCTGGTCACATGACACCCAGAATTTCTGGGTGTTACGTTTTCCACTATTTACCATTTTATAGAGATTGGTAAGTTTTACCTTGTGGAAACGGAAACCGTATCCCTGAGCCGCCTCCCCTTACGACTGGTTGAGAGATGATCGAAAGAGTCGGCTCCTTTAAGCTCCTAGGTGTCAGTCTGGCATCAGAACAATCTGAAATGGAATACCCACATCGAGAAAATTGCCAAAAAGCTAGCGAAAGGTTGTTCTGTCTTAGGGAATGCCGTAGGATCAACCTTCCTACCGAAGTTGGTGTCATGTGCCATCAGACGATAATCCGATCCTTATTGGAGAATGGAACACTAATTTGGGGAGGGGGATCCCACCATATCTAATTGACGAATTAGAAAAGCATCCAAACCAAGAATCTGCGAATACTGGGCCTCCCCAAAGACTCACTCACTGTTGGGAAGAACAGTCTCAATATCGTCCATCATGGCGGCTGTGAAATTTCTAGTCCTGAATTGTTTCGTGTTTAGTGTGTTTTTAATTTCTTTTAAACCCCAAAATAATACTCGATTTACTGATGTAACACAACAGAGCCCTGCTCTACTCGGTTATTTCATCAAACCGACTTGTATCCCTCTTGGATCTGAAGCTTTTCTATCTGATGTACTTCGAAATCGTTCCGCCATCTTGGATTCCATATTACAGTCAACTCGTCCGAGGTCTCAAGCCCTCAAACTTTTTGCGAACTGTCTGCTCTTGCTAGCTGGAGACATAAGCTTGAATCCTGGTCCATCTGCCTCCTCGAACTGCGGAATATGTACCAAGTCTGTTCGTGATAACCAGAAGGGAATCCAATGCGATTCTTGTGACCTATGGTTTCATACATCATGCTGTTTCATCGATGATTCCACATATTTCCATCTGGCGAAATCGTCATGTACCTGGATATGTCCACACTGCGGCCATCCGAGCTTTTCCAGCAGCTCAGTATTTTGTAGTCCAAGTACTTCTTTCAATTCTAATAATTCGTTCTTGGCTTTGTCACGTGACCTTGGAGACCACCAACTACCGGACATACTTCCTGTATCATCAAGCACTCCAAGTAAAAATGCATCTATCAATTACCACCACCGTTCCAGTCTACGCTGCATGGAAATTAACTGTAACAGCATTAAGAGTTCTGAACGATCTGCTGTTTTCGCTAGCCATATTGACAACCTCAACCCTGATATAATTTTTGGCTGTGAATCGAAACTCAGTTCTGAAGATCCAACATACTCATGCTTTCCTTCAACCTACACAGTGTTCAGGAAGGAACGATCTGGCTGTGGTGGTGGGGGCGTTTTCATTGCAGTGAAATCTGACATCCCAGCATATGAATTACCAGATTTAGCTGGTAACCCAGAGGACGAATCTCTATGGGCCTCCATTCATCTCGCTAAAACGAAAGCGCTTTACATATGTGCATTTTACAAACCACCCTCGTCTCGAATTGACTTTCTTTCTGAGTCTATATTGAAGGTGTTTGATATCAACAAAAAATCCCACCCGAACATTGTGGTCAGCGGAGATTTTAACTGTGGGGATATTGACTGGAAGTGTGATCCCCCAATGGTCACTAGCCATTCTACAGCTCCTCTTATGTACAGACTTCTAGACTTTATAAGTGACCACGCCCTAACGCAATGTGTTACTGTTCCTACTCGCCCAGCATCCCTCAAGACTCTGGATTTGGTCCTGTCCTCTGTTCCCTCCCTTGTCTCTGATATCCAGGTTAAACCAGGCATGAGTGACCACGATATTGTTTTGTTTAATATCAGAGTTAAGCCCAAACGGTTCTCACGCCCACCTCACAAAGTGTATTTGTATGACAAGGCAGATCTGGACGCACTTCGCCAAGACATCTCGAATAGTGCAACTGAGTTTTTTGTCCACTGCTCTAATAGAAGTCTGGAAGAGAACTGGGACTTCTTTAAAGATACTTTGGCCAAGGCAGTTGACAAGCATATCCCTTCAAAAATGACAACAGCAAAAAGCTCTCTTCCCTGGATCTCAAGAGCTATAAAGCGCCAAATGCGCAGGCGTGACCATCTACACAAAAATGCTAGACGTAGCAGTGATAAAAACTCCCCTGCATGGTCAGCATATCGTCATCAGAGAAACAAAGTGGTGAAACTGCTAAAGACATCCCATAATAGATATCTCAACCAGGAAATTGGAGGAAGCTTGAAGGAAAATCCGAAAAAAATTCTGGAGCTATATCAAACACTCAAGGATAGAAAGTATGGGTATACCAACATTGCGTCAAGACGATTCGATATTCATATCTGACAAGGACAAGGCTGAACTCTTAAACAAATACTTTGAGAGTGTATTCACCAGGGATAATGGATTACTTCCTACAACCACCTCTACCTATTGTGATAACATTTCGAACATTGGAGATATCTTGTTTGATGAATCGGGCGTTCAGAAACTTCTAGCTAACCTAAATATATCAAAGTCAACTGGCCCCGATGGCATTTCACCACGCTGTCTGCGAGTCCTGTCAACAGAGATATCTGGTATGTTGACATTCATCTTTCAACAGAGTTTCAACTTGGGTACCCTACCGTGTGATTGGTCTAAAGCCTTGGTTGTACCAGTTCATAAAAAATCAAACAAGGATAATCCAGCAAACTACCGACCAATATCCCTTACATGTCTTGTCTGTAAAGTTATGGAACATATTGTTCTCAGTCATCTTAACAAACACTTGTCTACTAATGGTATCCTGTCTCCCTTACAGCATGGATTTCGCGCAGGCATGTCCTGTGAAACGCAGTTGGTGCTGACCTGTCATGACTGGGCTAACATCTTGAACCAGCAAGGCCAAGTCGACGCACTCCTACTAGATTTTAGTAAGGCCTTTGACAAGGTCAGTCACACTAAGTTATTACATAAGCTCGATCATTATGGAGTCAATGGGAAGACCCAAAAGTGGATATCCGGGTTCCTCCATAACCGCACCCAATTCGTGGCTATAAATGGCATTCACTCCAGCACTACTCCTGTTACCTCTGGTGTGCCGCAAGGCTCCGTACTTGGCCCGACCCTATTCCTACTCTATATAAACGACATTGTTGATGTACCGAAATCTGAACTGCGGCTCTTTGCCGATGACACTGTGCTTTATCGGGCCATTAAATCCCAGCACGATCATCAGATACTTCAGGAGGACTTACACAACCTAACCAAATGGGCATCTGATTGGCAGATGGACTTTAATGTGTCCAAATGCCACCTACTCCGCGTTACGAACAAGCGTAAGGCACACGAATCTACATACTCTGCTAATTCAGAAGCCCTTACGAAGGTTTCCCAATGTGACTATCTGGGCATAAGGTGTTTTGAAACTCTTCGCTGGGATGCGCACTGTTCTAAAGTTGCCGCTAAAGCCAACAAGACTCTGGGACTAATAAGAAGAACATTGAAGCCATGTAGCAGCGAAGTCAAGGAGAGAGCCTATATGATGTTGGTGAGACCTACGCTTGAATATGCATCCTCCTCGTGGAACCCTCACACCGACACAGATGTAAATCGTCTTGAGCAAGTCCAAAAGAACGCAGCCCGCTTTGTATGCAATAATTATAAACTTACAACAAGTACTTCTGGTTTAGTTAGATCACTTGGATGGGATACTCTAGAGCACAGGCGTTTGTTTAATCAGTCAGTCCTCTTTTATAAGTTTCATAATAGTCTTGTAAATTGTAAACTTCCCGACTCGCTTGTGCGCTCTAGTTCTCTTAGATCTACTAGGAGACATTGCTTAACATACCAACAACAGCAGTCAACTGTATTAGCTCATAGCTATTCCTTTTTTCCAAGAACAGTCAGAGTCTGGAACTTACTTCCCTCTGAAGTAGTGACATCTGCAACCTTAAATAGCTTTAAACAGTCAGCCTTGCCTGCTATTAGATCACTAAAAGTGCCAAGTCACTTGCGCAGGCTTTAAACCGCGACCGACCCGCCCAGTATTAGAGTAATCTACTTGGGTGTAATTTATTCTAAGTTCTAAGTTCTAACACTCACTGTTGGGAAGAAGAGTCTCACTAACACTCAAATAATATGAACGTATCAAGAATGACAGTTCAAACCCATGTAACAAGTACATACCACCTTCTGTTGACAATCCATACAGCTTAAAGACAATGGTAGGTCATTCCCATGCTGTCTCTTACACCTAGACATAAAAATCCTTTATCCCTAGGGCAGTGGCATTGACTTTGTAATTACTGTTTTATTCTACCTATGGTTTTAATCTGTATATATAATGTATTAAGGATTTATGGTGAAGGAAAATTTCGAGTGTTGGAATTTATACATTTTAAAACCAACGGCATTACCACATTTACCACCACTATATATACAGAACTCGTGACTAGGCTCTCGCCAACGGCCTCCGTAGGATCAGTGGTCATGAGAGCACTGCACTAGCATCGCAGGGTCGCGGGTTCAATTCCAGGCGGAAGGCCTTGAAGTTGCATTTTTCGCAACTGGTCCCGGACCCCCGGTTTGGTCTTATTTTTCTTTCACATTAAATCCTTAGATGCACTCTCTTCGCGTGCAGCGAAGGCAAATTTTTAACCAGCTAAGCAAACTGAACTGAGTTGGTATAGCGAAAGGCATGTGCAACAATACTGAGTATTGTTGAAAGCCTGTCTTATTTAATATACTATTAAAATCACAAAATATTAGTGATGTGCATTACACTCT
>JAYKKM010000517.1:540000-560000 GCA_035772405.1 Chrysogorgia sp. JL179-B06 | reverse complement strand
AAAACCTGTTTGAAACCGGTATTTTCCCGCTCTTTTCAACTGTGATCATTTTGAAGACCTTTGAGGCTTTGTTTGGCTAAGCTTGGAAAGAAAAACTCAGAAAAGAAAGGTTTTTATAGAATTGGATAATAAATAACTTATTAAAACAGTTTACTGTACAGTACGTCTTGATATTTTACTCATTGTTTGTATTTTCACTCGCCTTACGGGCTCGCCAAAATACAGAATGACTCGTAAAATATCTAAACTGCCTAATAAGGTATACTATTATACATTTAAACTTCATTCTCGTTCTTTATTGGTCAACATGTTCCAGTTAATTCACAATGTCCGGCAGCTGTTGCGTCATTTCCGTCGAATACTGTGAATCATGGTGTCCAAAAAAATATATTGGATGCTGATGACGTCATTACCTCAAAGCGCGCGAAAATTACAAAATAACAAAATGGCTTGCAGTGGATTTGCCTGACGATGAAGACAATAGTGACGACAATGATGAAGACAACAGTGACGACAACGATGAAGACAACAGAAGGTCCCTTTTCGTGAACGGCTCCCCCACTGAAAAATCCTTAAAAGAGGTTCTGGGGCTATATGTAAATCCGAGCTGTTTGGTTTTCAAGTATTATCATTACATTCGATATCGTCATATAATAGTTAGGCCAAATAAAAAAATATTGTGTGGTTCTGGTTACCCGACCGAACCTTAGTTTAGCTCCACCACTGCAGGTACTCATTCCCAGCACTCTCTTCTTACGCGGTTGCGGAGTTCGGAAAAAGAAAATGGCGGGGATTGTGGCTTGCCATACACCCTTGTGCATATTTAAAGTATATGCATAACCATCTAATGGCGATAAATAAAATAGCAACGTACTCATCAAAATCCATAATTGTGGACGTCTTTGAAGAAGAACATGGCAAAGTTGATATCGAAAAAAACATTGTGATAGCTTGGGCCGAATGGGACAAACACAAATATGATCTTCAGTTGGAGCATTGGCATGATACTTGGTTAGCATTTTTTCTCGGAACTCCGTCAATCTTCCACGCAGCGAAAAACCCAACACAAGCCAACAGTCTGTAACCAGTCGTTCTTTCAAAAAAAAAAGAAAAATAGAGAAAGCCGACCTACCTACCCCCTATTTTTTTATGATGTAACCAGAACCACACAATTTTTTTATTTTGCCTTCGTTTATTGTACATGATTACCGTAAGTATCATACCTCGTCCGTATCGACACCTTTGGTCAGAGCCCAAGTTGACATGAAGTAATCGAGGATTCTCGCGGATAACTCGACAGGGACTTTGTAAAGCCTCTGAAAAGATTTAATGTTCTCCAAGAGGGCGTGATATTTTTCCGACTGCTTTTGGGCTTGCTGTACAATCGCTGTGACTTGGCCGAAGATTACGGCGTAGCCAAGAGCTGAAAAAGAACGGATTGGAGAAGAATGAGATGTGGTAATCCCCTCACAAGCGAGGGTGATAATCTCGCCGCGGCAGGGATCCATTTCTCACCAAAGGTTTGTATATATATATATACAAACACTACCCTTGTGGCAGTTTGAGCACTCTGGCCCCATGCGCACTTCACGCTATCTGGATGTTCTGAATGCCGGTGTTGTCCCACAAGCGGTTGTCAATGACGATCGCAAGTGTATAATTACCGAGTCAGACTCATTCAGATTGTTCCAAGCTACACTGATGAGCTGTTGTACAGCGAAACACGTGTCTGTAGATTGAATTATATATATATATATATATATTTGAGCAGTTGGGTGATCCGTTTGAATCGGACAATATTTGGATTTTAGGCGAAGGGTGGCCATTGGTGAGTGGTGATCTGACGAACAACATAAAGATGTTTTTACGAAGGGTATACGCGTTTGCGTAATATAATAGGTACGTGTGTTATGTATTTAGACTCGCTAATTCCAAAACTGTTTTCAGAATTGAAATCGAGTAAATATTGGCCGAGATAACGTTCAAAATCTACGTACGACTAACCGGCCTTTTGGGATTTGTTATCGCCAGACGCGGTCTGGGCACTGGGGACCATGGACGGGGAAGTGGGGTGGGGGTTGGTAGAAAAGGCGGGTGAGGGGTTATTTCGGAACGTATTTCTAGTTCATGAATATTTGCATGCAGGTGACATCACGTTTATTATTTATTGAGCTGAGCTTTCGACCTATTGACTCAGGTCTTTTTCAGAGCATAGACAATCCAGAGGCATTGGTCCCATACATAGGAAAGATACTTTAACAACTGACACTCACCTCCAACGATCATTGTGACGCATCCGAACATTTTCTCTGCTGTAGTATTTGGCGAGATATTACCAAAACCTATGGTCGTTAGACTTGTTAAACAATAGTACAGCGACGAGACATAGAGGGAGGCCAGTGTAGGAAGGACGGTGTCAGTAGTCGAAGTATTGAAAGGCTGGTTGGTTTGTTTTGCCATGGTGGCTACCCAACCCACTTCGTGAAAATCGTCGTATGTTCTGGCAATCAAATAAAACAAGCAGGCCATCAAATGAGCACAGAGAAGAAAAACGACAAGACAGAGCATTAGAGTGATGAAGCCATAGTTGATGAAATAGTCGAGTTTGCGAATAACGCGGCTCACACGTAACAGACGTATGCACTTGAAGAAACTGATGAGGTTTACAAACACCTAAAAAAAGAAGAAAATGTCAGTCGCAATAAAGACAGACAGACAGACAGACAGACACAGACAGACACAGACAGACAGACAGACAGACACACACAGACACACACAGACAGACAGACACACACAGACAGACAGACAGACACAGACAGACACAGACAGACACAGACACACAGATACACAGACACACAGACAGACAGACAGACACACACACAGACACACAGACAGACACACAGACACACAGACAGACAGACACACACACACAGACAGACACATAGACAGACACACACACAGACACACACACACACAGACAGACAGACAGACAGACAGACAGACACATACACACACCGACAGAGAGAGAGAGAGAGATCTTTATTTAAATTCGGAATTTTTTCAGTTACCAACTGCTTTACAAAAAAGCCGAAATAACTAAAAATATATACAAATAAAAAAAATAAAATAGGTTAGAAGCATGATGCAAGGCTTCTTTTAAACTTCAATATGTTTTCGCTGCATTTTACATTTTCAGGTAAGCTGTTCCATTTTAGCTCCTGAATATGCTAAACTTTTCTTAAAATATTCAGTGCGTGCTTTAGGTAGTACTAAACACAATTTACTGTTTCTTAACGCATATTTATCGTTAATGGTAGAGAGTTTAAAATGGTCTCGTAGATAGAAAGGAGCCATGTTATTTAACACTTTATACATCATTATTAGCTTGTGCATAGCTCGTAATTCCGATAGATTTTTCCATTTTAATTGTTGCCTTATTTCATTGGATCTGATCTCATAACCTTGACTAGTAATCACCCTTGCTGCACGATTTTGCAGCTTCTGTAATCTCTGGGCTGTGGTAGAAGGCATATTGTCCCAAACAACATCACAATAATCAAACAGAGGTTGAATTAGTGATTGATATATTGTAATTGACGTCTGCATTGGGACAAAATGTCTTACTTGTCGAAGACCAGAGATTCCAGCACTTACTTTTTTAGACATATAATTTATGTGATCGAACCACGATAATCTTTCGTCTATATATACCCCCAAAGATTTGGCTACCCTAACTCTTTTTATTGGCTTTTTATCAAGGTATAATAACGGAGTATTTCTTATTTTGTCAAGATTATGGTCAGACCCAATAAACATATGCTCTGTTTTAGTTACATTTAGGCTAAGTTTGTTTGCTTTTAGCCATTCACTAATATTGTCAAGATCTTTGTTGGCAAATGTTATTATTTCTCTAATACATGATCCTGTTGTGGTGATATTAGTGTCATCAGCATACATTCTAGCTGTAGAATACTGCAGACAATGTGGAAGATCGTTAATGTAAATGAGAAATAATAAAGGTCCAAGGATAGACCCTTGGGGAACACCACAATTTAGTGTGCGTTCATTTGAAAGATATTCATTTACATAACATTTTTGTCGGCGGTTGTGTAAATACGACTGGAACCAGGACAAGGAATTTCCAACAACACCGTAACTATGGAGCTTATTAAGTAATATATCGTGGCTGACAGTGTCAAATGCCTTTGCTAAATCTAAATAGATTACAGAATTGAGGAGTCCCAGGTCCATGTTTTTAAGCCATTCAGTCGTTGCATCTAAGAGTGCACTCGTGGTAGAATGTAATGGCCTAAAGCCAGATTGCATATCATGCAGTAAATTATTCTGATTAAAGTATGTGTATAATTGGTTATAAACAATACGCTCAAAAATTTTAGATACGACACTCAGAACAGAGATTGGTCTGTAATTGTTTACGTTGTCTTTAGCATCACCTTTGTGAATTGGTGTAACCTTTGCTAGTTTCCATTCATCAGGAAATACAGCCGTTTGTAAAGAAAAGTTGAATAACTCACAAAGGGATTCAGAAATTGTAGGTGCAGCATGTTTTAATAACTTGCATGGTATTTCATCCAGGCCAGTGGCCTTCGTGTCAGAGATTAAACTAAGTAGTTTAGAAACTACGTTTGGTGTTGTTGGATTTATAGTAAATACTGTATTAGTTGTTTTCAAGTAATCACTATAAGATTTCGAAGATTGGAAGTCATGATTGGAAGTCAGTTTGATACCGATCTCAGAAAAGTGCTTGTTGAAATTTTCGGATATGTCCGCATCGTTATTAATTTCTTGGTTATCAATTTTCAGCAAGGGAATGCTGGAGGATTTTGAATTGCGTGACATTAGTTCGTTAATTGATTTCCAAACTTCTTTTGGGTTCCCCGAGTTAGCTTCAAAGGAGCACACACAGACAGACACACACACACACCGACAGACACACAGACACAAACAGACAGACAGACAGAATTTTGAATGGAATTTGTTATGTGTTGTTCGCCATAGCAAAGGACCCAATGTTACTGAAATTAACGGAATTAAAAAGTAGAAATATTAATCTATCCATACAACGCAGTGTCTGCTGAATGAAACTTAAACATACAAAATATAAAACTGCCATACACATAGCCTGCGTACAGACGCTCGCGGGCGCAAAAAGGCGGCGCTAAGTAGCGTCTGTGCATCAGAGCCAAATTGTGTGTTCTGTAATTTATGCCGATTATTCGCAATAGATTGTGTTTATGCCTTATAGTATAGACTTGCTCCAAGTTTGCCTCTTGATTGTTTCGGGTTTATTTAAAGACGGGTTTGTTTCGAGAAGACGGGTTTATTTCGAGAGTGGTTTGGTTTCAAAGACGGGTTTGTTTCAAGGTTTTGAAAAGAACCTGTCTCGAAACAAACCTGTATTCTCGAAGCAAACCCGTCTTTAAACAAAGCCGAAACAATCAAGAGGCAGACTTGGAGCAAGTCTATGCTTATAGCAACTAACGAGTATTCAGTAAAAGTTTAAGAAATCATATGAAGAGCAAACTTAGTTCTAATAGACAAATAGGACAAGCTGAAAAGCTAAAACGAAACAGCATATTAAACGAGAATCGGCACTCGACGGCTACCTGGAAATATCGTATGATTAACAATTCGATTCCCGCATCTCTTCGACTGTTTGATCATCCTTGAACCAAAATTATGCCGACTATAAACAGTCACCTTTGAAAGTATAGCAAACTCTTTAATAGTCTCGTTTAATACAAGGAAACGTTGAGGCGGCTGAGAAACTGTCTTCGTGGTAAACAACATGCATGACGAACATTGAAAACGGAAGTAGTTCTTAACCAATTGAATATCGCGTATTAACTAAATTTTCTAAGCGACCAATCATGGTCTACTATTTAAATTCCTTATAGTAGCTACGTCACAGAACACGATTAACGGCGCTGGTTCATAGTCTGTGGTTTTCAAAATTTCACAGACTATGACGTAGGCTACCATACACATGAATTTAAAAAAACTGCCATACACATAAATTAAAAAAAATAATCTGTGAAATTTTGACGATTTAGTTGTCAATTCTGACCTTCGTTAGCAACGGATACAAGGTACGCAGATCTAAATTCGTGCGAGCACCGCTAGCTTTTACGTAACTGGTCCACGAGATGATCAACCTACCGTATTTGAACTTCCAACAACGGAGATCAATGAATACGGAAGAGATGTAACTAAGTCAGGAAGGAACCAAGTTCGAAAGTAGTGTTGTCGGATCTGCTTCAACTCGGTGATCACCTCCCCATCCACGCCGACGTAGGAAGTGTGGAAAGTTAGGACAATGTCGACGAAGAAAAATATATCAACCAAGCTATCGATGATGATCATCGTGAGAGACTCGTAATTAAAGCAAAAAACAAAAGGCACAGCCGACGCAGTGTACAAGATGAAAAAGAGGACGAACCAATCCCACGTGACCTTTGGGAAAGAGTAATGCAAGATGACCCATTTCGGGGGCCTTGGGATTTGCTGTTTGTATTGTGGGATGAATTCGGAGTTTTGGAACATCAACTAGGAAGAAAGTGAGAAATTAGTAAAGGAAATAACACTGTAGTACTACTACTACCTGCTCAATATTACGTACTCCTGATTGGCTAAATATCATTAATATAGTTTAAGTTGCCTTTCGGCCTGCATGCATATATAGGCCACTGTTATGTACCAATCAATTCGAAACATCACCATCCCCCACGGGCAGACCCCGGGAATTTGAACTTTTAGAAATCTGGTTATTCAAATTCCCATCCCCCTGGGCGAAAAAGTGTTCAAATGTCCTACTGCTGGAATTCTTGATTGCGGTCTAACTAAAGCTTTGTTACGGCCACCATTTTCTTACAATTGTTATTGTTAGATTTTAAAGGGAAAGATTCCGCTTTCGTCAAGGACTGGTTTGTCAAAAATGGAATGGAATGGAATTTCTGTACTTCCAGTTTTATAATTTGTCCATGGAGGTCGGGCATCTGCCCGTTTAATTTCTTGCTCCCGAAAACACGCGAATTCTAGACTTCTGGTTCAAATTCCCACCATCCCGGCGAATACCCCACTCGGCAAAAGGCCTGGAAGGTCAAATTCCCGGGGTATGCCCGGGGGGATGGTGATGTTTCGAATTGATCAGTACATTACCTGAGCAATTCGAATTTTATTTTTCTCCTCCTTCGTTTTTGAAAAAGCAACAACAAACGCGCTCCGTTCTTTCTTCAACGATTTCTTAAGCTTGACCCACTTTTGGACTGCACTGCCTTCTACAAAAATAGCAATATTAATGTCTTTAAAACATTCTCTGCCAGTTACATGCCTGTGAAAGAGAGAAATATTAAAGTGGAGAAAAGAAGTTTGTCACACGATATCGAAACGCCATCGGAACACATCGGAACGACATCGGTATTGCAACAACAACGTTTCTTCGTTGTGTTAACACGGTTTCTGCTTAAGTCTAGGAGACGATTCTGAAAAGAGGCTTAAATAAGGAGTTCGCCACGACATTTGATAAAGAGACATATCACTCACTATAAAACATACCGTTTTCGCAAATGGGTTCTTTGAACTCAGATATGTCTCTTACGGTGACAAGAAATAAGACAACAACATTTTCTTCGTTCTCCACGGCAGCCACGTTGAATAAATACCACACAGGGGTACCTAGAAGGATTAAATGAAAGGATTTCGCACATAGAATATGAACATGAACATGAACGTGAACATGAACATGAACATGAACATGAACATGAACAACATGAACATGAACATGAACATGGACATGAACATGAACAACATGAACATGAACATGAACAACATGAACATGAACATGAACATGAACATGAACATGAACATGAACATGAACAACATGAACAACATGAACATGAACAACATGAACATGAACATGAACAACATGAACAGCATGAACATGAACATGAACATGAACAACATGAACAACATGAACAACATGAACAGCATGAACATGAACAACATGAACATGAACATGAACAACATGAACAGCATGAACAGCATGAACAGCATGAACATGAACATGAACATGAACAACATGAACATGAACAACATGAACAACATGAACAGCATGAACATGAACATGAACATGAACATGAACATGAACATGAACATGAACATGAACATGAACATGAACATGAACATGAACAACATGAACATGAACATGAACATGAACATGAACAACATGAACATGAACAACATGAACAACATGAACATGAACAACATGAACATGAACAACATGAACAACATGAACAGCTTGATGAACATGAACATGAACATGAACATGAACATGAACATGAACATGAACATGAACAACATGAACATGAACAACATGAACATGAACAACATGAACAACATGAACAGCATGAACATGAACATGAACATGAACATGAACATGAACATGAACATGAACATGAACATGAACATGAACATGAACAACATGAACATGAACAACATGAACATGAGCATGAACATGAACATGAACATGAACATGAACAACATGAACAACATGAACATGAACAACATGAACATGAACAACATGAACATGAACATGAACATGAACAACATGAACAGCATGAACATGAACAACATGAACATGAACATGAACATGAACAACATGAACAACGTGAACATGAACATGAACATGAACAACATGAACATGAACATGAACATGAACAGCATGAACAACATGAACATGAACATGAACAGCATGAACATGAACAGCATGAACATGAACAACATGAACATGAACATGAACAACATGAACATGAACATGAACAACATGAACATGAACAACATGAACAACATGAACAACATGAACAACATGAACAGCATGAACATGAAAATGAACATGAACAACATGAACATGAACATGAACATGAACAACATGAACATGAACAACATGAACAACATGAACAGCATGAACATGAACATGAACATGAACATGAACATGAACAACATGAACATGAACATGAACAACATGAACATGAACATGAACATGAACAACATGAACAACATGAACATGAACATGAACATGAACATGAACATGAACAGCATGAACATGAACATGAACATGAACATGAAATGAACAACATGAACAGCATGAACATGAACATGAACATGAACATGAACATGAACATGAACAACATGAACAACATGAACAGCATGAACATGAACAACATGAACATGAACATGAACAACATGAACATGAACAACATGAACAACATGAACAGCATGAACATGAACATGAACATGAACATGAACAACATGAACAACATGAACAGCATGAACATGAACAACATGAACATGAACATGAACAACATGAACATGAACAACATGAACAACATGAACAACATGAACAGCATGAACATGAACAACATGAACATGAACAACATGAACAACATGAACAGCATGAACATGAACAACATGAACATGAACAACATGAACAACATGAACATGAACAACATGAACAACATGAACAACATGAACATGAACATGAACATGAACAACATGAACAACATGAACAGCATGAACATGAACATGAACATGAACATGAACATGAACATGAACATGAACATGAACATGAACAACATGAACATGAACATGAATTGCATGAACATGAACATGAACAACATGAACATGAACATGAACATGAACATGAACAACATGAACATGAACATGAACATGAACATGAACATGAACAACATGAACATGAACATGAACATGAACATGAACAACATGAACATGAACATGAACATGAACATGAACAACATGAACATGAACAACATGAACATGAACATGAACAACATTAACATGAACATGAACAACATGAACAGTAACATGAACATGAACGTGAACGTGAACATGAACATGAACATGAACATGAACATGAACAGTAACATGAACATGAACATGAACATGAACAGTAACATGAACAGTAACATGAACAGTAACATGAACAGTAACATGAACAGTAACATGAACAGTAACATGAACATGAACATGAACAGTAACATGAACGTGAACGTGAACATGAACATGAACGTGGACGTGAAAACGTGAACATGAACGTGAACATGAACAGTAACATGAACAGTAACATGAACAGTAACATGAACAACATGAACGTGAACATGAACATGAACATGAACGTGAACGTGAAAAATTTTCGGCTGACAAGATATATTATGATTTTGTTCAGGAAGACCCACATATTACGAATATATAAAATCCCCATTTTAAACCTACCATCTCTTTTACGACCAATGAATTCCTCTTGACATGCCGTCTTTTGACGAAGAGCTCCTTGAATTCTACCAAGAACGTCTTTCCTCGCAGTACTTGTCCCGAGAAGAAACCTTCCGTCACAACTCGATTTCATCACCTCTGATCGCTTGAACCCAGTCACCTTAGCGAACCCAGAGTTGCAGTAGACGACAGGATAGTCGGAAATCTCCGCACTTCCCACCATAAAACTTCCATCTGCAAAACAAAGGTCAGATTCAAATATGATATTAAAATAATGTAATTATTGGTACAGAATTTCGCTGCCAGAATGGCACCAACTTATCTTTAGTGCCCAATTCTCCCAACGTATTTCTGTTCATAAATATGTGACTAGTGGTAGACATGAACTTAATATTATCCAGCCTATCCGGGGAATCTCTTGAGAAGAATTGTAAAATATCTTGTCGTGCGAAAATGTTATCTTCATACCTTTTACCTCTGCTAAAGTGATTTACTATTCAACGCAAAAACATTGCACATTGCTTCAGCTGTGAAATATAATGACAGTTTGGGAATTGAGCGTATTTTGTCTAAACAGGTGTATTTAAAGTTCAGAGTCAAACTTTCTTTGTATTTCACTGTTGAATTAACATGCAATGACTTGACGTCATTTTCTGTGAATAGCATAAATCATCTTTAGCATGCAGGGGAAAAAAGGCATGAAGATGAAATTTTTGAATGACAAGATATATTACATATCTTCTTGGTAGAACCCAAAGATTACGAATATGTAAAATTAGATGTGTGAAGTTGATCGTCCAGGTTGTTGTAGTCTTGAGAAAGACTATTGTTGGTGACTGACGTTTCGACGGCCTCAGCGGCGGTCATCTTCAGAGTCAAGTAAAGGTTTGCCTATATATATATATACATCTGGTCACACATCTAATGATACTCCTATAGGTATAAGTTTACTTTAATATGTAAAATTCCCAAACCCACTTTAAAAAATATTAAAATGAAGATTCTACTTATCGAGTAGATCGCCTATACCGTTTGCGGACCTCTTAATATATATCGGCCAAATTGTATTGAAAACAGCCAACAAATATAACTAGGCTACGCGTCATTGAATTGTTGTTGAATTTTGTTTGGTGTTTTCCGAAAAGCGTTTGCGCAAATGTTCGAAAGTCGATGGAAAAACTAAATATCTTACATGTTAAAATTTGAATATTTGGTACCAAACTTGTAATGACAGCAGCACAATGGGTATTTTAAAATTTCCGTCATTAATATAGAAGCACAGGTAATGAAGAAATTATAATTTGGCGGATCTTAGATTGGACCGTTGTTGTATATATTTAAGAGGTCGCCGCCGCAATTTTCCGTTTCGTAAACGGTCGTTGCCACCAGTTACGGACTTACGATCCTTCTGAAACACGATATGATCGCACACGCGTATGAAAATTTCACGCCACGCAAATCGCATTTTCATCACTGATTTTCATACACCGACAATGGCGGTTAATATATTAGGGTTAGTGTTAGGAAACCAGCTTAAATGAACCATCAAACGGCAGCGGACAATTTGTCGTTAATTTCTGGTAATGATCTGTCAAACCCACTGACCTCTAACCAATCAAATTTGTTTGATACGATAACTATGCCGTCAGCTGGAGTCTTTTTTTTGGACAAAAAAACCTTGAAACAAACTGTAGGAGATGTTCTTTATGACCAGAACATTTTCCACTAAATTCTAAAAGCCTTCAACACGAGTTGTCAACACTCGGTCTCGGAGGACGTATGAAATTTTTCGGTTGTAGCTATGACATTTAATCTCTTTTATCCTCAGGTGAGATATAAGTGAGAACTTGCTGCTATTGTTCTTGAAGGTTGTTTATTTATAGAAACTTTTTACAGAAAAGAGAATGCTGAAGTAGATATTAGATACGTGTTTGTTGTCTTTTAAAAAGTAAGCCGGCCGAAGAGCGGTCAAGAGTGGCTGAAGTATGATAAGCATCACCCAGTAAACATTAAAAGACAAATTATATTGAGGAATTGCAAATTTCAAACTCGTTTATTTTGTATTGATAATGTCAAACGTCATCTGGTCAAAAAACGTTGCTTTAAAAACCACCTAGGCTAAAAGCATAAAACGAGAAAAATACTGTATATTTGTATTTAATTTTTTAAAGTAAAAACATTTGCCGCCCAACAATTCGCCAACAGACTGACGCCATCGTTTTTACGATGCCTATATATATATATATATATATATATATATATATAATTGAACAAAAGGCCAGCTTTCTTCAAGGTTCCACGGTTAAAATATAACATCAAATAAGGAACAGTTAAAAAATCTTTATTTACGTTTCGGGGCAAGCCCCTTAATATATATATATATATAATAATATATATATATATATATATAGCAAAGTGAAAAGGTGGTAAACTGCCAAGAATTTAGTGACGAGATGCTGACGTTTCGAGCGGAGCCCTTCATCAGAGTAAGATCTCGTCTTACTCTGATGAAGGGCTCCGCTCGAAACGTCAGTATCTCGTCACTAAATTCTTGGCAGTTTACCACCTTTTCACTTTGCTATATATTCAAAACACTGTCTACGCAGCACTCTACTTTTTTACTACTATATATATATATATACTATAGGTCAGTGGTTAAACCGGATGGTGTGAACTGAGGCCACTACAAATCTACATTTATCAGCAATGTAAACGGTTTTACTGATAAAGATGATTATGACAGACATTGATAGATAAACACACACGAACATGTACAACGTATACCGCGTTTTCTGCTCATAAAAACCGCTTAAGTTACCCGAACTTGCTGCATGTATTCACTGTTACCAACAACCAAACGCCACGAGAAACCTACACTTAATTTTAAACGATTTCTTAATTTTCAAAATTCAAAATTGGGATATGACATATGTCAGACGTTAAATATTGGGAATACGATTTGTTTCGTTAAGCAAATAAGTCAAATGAAATTGCTTTTCTTGTCGATCTTTATCTTAGACTCGAGTTTCGTTTTAAACATGCTTTTATTGCTTTACGCCGGGCGAGCGTAGCAAGTTGTCAAAACGACGTGTAAAGCGAACCAATTTATAATATATACACGTCTATTTGTACTCCTATTTTTTAGCGAGTGCTTATAAAGCACGTTAAAATTTTCCTAAAACGTACACTGGCATGGAAACGGTGGTCGTATTAAACCTTTGAGCAAACACATCCGGTTTCTTGCTTGCTTCAAGTCAACAATTCAGTAAAACAGTTCAGTTTTTTTAGTATTAAAAGACCAAAGAAAAGTATTAAAAGACCGTTTTTAGTATTAAAAGACCGTTTGTGGGATAAATGATTCCTTACGCCTGTCGTATATACAGAGCTAGATGTCGTGTGGAAATCAGTTCGGAAAAGTATACGTCGTTTAATTTGACTCGGCATGAGGTAATTCAATGGGATGGCAATAATATAAGGAAAAATTGTAAGGTTTAGATAGGTCTTTGGTGTAACCAGGTAACACACTTCTGTCGTCGCATGCTCTGCCGTCCTCCGAGTCGAGAGAAATTGCGAAATTCGCAAACTGTGTTGCATCTATCGCGAAAACTTCTCATGACTTGACAGTTCTCATGACTCGAAAAAGATGGTGGAATGAGCAAAGATTTGTAAGAGGACAGCGCGTTATTCAATGGAACCGTCAATCAAGGACTGCCACGCGAATTGGACAGGATAAATTCACGCGTGTATTTTTCTACGATTGACATCATTTCATCAACGGTCCGGCGATGACGGCCGCGAAAGAAATTACCTTTTCCCTCGACATAGACAGACAGCAAACATAGCTCGGTAGCTTATAAAGCAAGCTGTTTTCACAAAGACCGATGTTTATATATGGCAATACTATAAGAGAGTTATTCATGCAGCAAGCAGAAATCTCCTGCGTTCCGCGCTTAATTCATTGATCTTTAGAAATATTTTGGCCGAGCGTTGTTATTCGTTCACGCGGGCACAATTTATCTTACCAGACCGAATTTAAATATAATTCACTTACCAAAACAACATGCATGTGGAGTGTTCAAATTCTGGAAAATGGGATTGGTCTGATCAGCTAGTTTTGTTGTAAATCATTATTAATATCCCAGAAGATAAGAAAGACGATAAGATTAAGAAAGAAGATCAGAAAGACGACAAGAAAGATCAGAAAGAAGATACGTAAAAACAGTAATTGCATGAACAACACGTATACGCTTTGCTAATGTTCGCGGTCTGAACAAACGTGATCAAGATGATCGTAAAATGTTACGCAGGACAGTGTTTTATCAATTTATCCGACCCCTTCGTCCAGATATTCCATGTGTCGTCCAGATATTCCATTAAATCCACGAAAAGCTAGATAGGATCACCGTTAATAAAATTATACTGATCAGTTATCTTGCATTAACCAAATCGTGTTTACGCGCGCGTGGAACACTGCACACCGTATGGCAATTCTTACGGAATCTTATCCCTGCGAAAAGGAATTATCGTGTGCGTAAAAAATCCCCCGGGATACATGATACGACTAACCAACAGATCGAAATCCTAGCTCTGGCACTCAACACGAGATTACAACGCATTTAATCAAGTTACGAGTCGTACTCGGTACCAAATTACTCGAATTTAAGAAACTTACGTAGAACCGTCCGATCTTCGTATGACATCCTCCAAGAAGGTATTCTGTGGCACAATCAGACCTCGTCTTCCTATCGGCATCTTCTCCTCTCGACGTTTCGTATATCCGTTCGCTACAACGCAGAAACAACCGGGTTTGTATCGTGGCTTCAATTAATATACACCTTCCATGCTACATGAAAACATCTGTAGTTTTGTTTCGGTAATTATTGAAAATACCGCGCATGGCAAGAGCTTGTCAACTCATGAGCGTCGTGCATATAGTTATTGGCTGGAAATCACCTGCAGTCACGCGTAGCGAAGATAACAAGCGCGCGTTCCGAAAGGTAACATTGTGAGTTTATGGACCTTTAATTACGACCTATGATGGAATCTCGACGGCAACAGCAGTGACCCTTCGTCAGTGAGTGAAACGTAAAGTAAATTGGAAAGTTTCACTCTCTGACGAAGGGCCTTCGCTCGAAACGTTAGACTACTTACACGCTATTTCAGCAGTGCACCAACCTTTTTAGATATTTGATTTGTGTTTATACACTGCCTACGCACCACAGCACGTTTTAATATAAATTTTATATTGAACAATATAAATTTTACACCACAGACGATAAATGGAGGAATCGAACCTGTAACCTTCTGATGCCGGTGAGACGATCCAACCATTGAGCTACCGAGACTCAGATGGAGAGCGAAAGTTACAATGATGTACTGGTTCGATAAGGATTGATATATATGTATACTGCATCCTATGCAAAGTCACTATATTTCAGTAATTTTTCTGAGGATTTGAGCTTGACGATAATCCATGTATCGTCTGTCTACTCCAAGCTCGCCTCCCACACTCACTGAAATGCAGTGTATATATTACAGAACATACCTGCAAGCATTACCCTACGTGTCTAAACCCTGCAACTGTTTTCGCTGGCGGCGAACAAAACTGCGAAATCATGGAAAAAGTCCTTGACACTCGACTCGATGGATGGTGCAGGACTGCATGTTATAGAACAGATCAATTAAAAGCTGTAAGTTCGGCTCAACTGTGCAGGGGATAATTATTGTGAATTGTTTATTAAACACTTATTGATCGAGCGGGAGGTCTTGCGAAAAGACCAAGGGTAGGATAATTTGCCGTAAAGACAAACCAAACGAGGTTAATTATAAGTATTATTATCCTTTTTTAGACATCATCATAGATCGCTCTGATGGCTTTTCCACCTCAGTTTACGGGTAAACCTTACTTTTACCGGCTTATTCGCGAATTTTGACAGTTTTATTCCGCTATCTTTTTTATTATATGGCTCTCTTAAATTTCTCACATTTCCTCAATTTTTCGAAATTTTTTCAAACATTTCAGTTCATTTGTAACGACCGGTCTTTATCAGTTTGTAAAGATCGCTCAGGAACCAATCAGATTGCAGAAAAGCTGCGTTAAGACCGCTCACAAGCCTAGCCATATAATGAGTAGAAGAATAGGTACGCGCTGCGTACATGCGTCAACTGGACAAAAAAGCGACGGCCCTTTGTCAAGACACTGTTTATACACACTTCTCTCACCACAACGCTGTCTGCAGTACGTAATGTGGACGATATACGTTCAACCATATAGACAGCCTTGAATCTAAATGTCTACAATAAATCGTTATTTTACTTTGGTCGTTGAATAGAAGGTCGAAAACTCTTCGCAACAGAAACCTGCATGTACACATTTAGGAGAATTCATGGCCGCGACCCGACCGAACACGCCTGTGTCACATGATGCGCTTACATGTGCGTCATGTGATCGTCGCTCAGCTTCGCCGCTTAAAATGCCGCCAGCAATGCGTCGTCTGGTTTGCAACCAGTAGACCAAAAACCAGTGACCTGCCAATTCTCGTTATCAATGGCTGCGATATCTCAACTTAGATATAAATCTCATCAACAAATACTTTATGTTTCTATTTAGCTTGCGGATACACCACGCCAATTTGATTAAGAATCTCAAATTTTCAGCGAAGAAAGCCAAATAATTGCTGATTATGAAAATATAAATTTGAAAAAAATAAAATATATATATATATATATATATTAAAACAACGATGTTGTTGTCGTCGAAACCATGGTGAAATGGTAAATATAGTTCTATACAAGAACTGTTTGAAAACACTATTAATATAATTATTATCAGATCCTGACTTGTGCTGACAAAAGGAATTTGTTTTTAAAACCTCGTTATTTTAGGAACACTGTCATATACGCCTTCGCGTCTGACGCAACTGGACTTTTCGTTGATTATAAATACAAACTACCTTATGGTTTTTTCTTTAGCAGACGTAGCACTTGATAAGTTGTCTGCCGAAATGCATCGTGCTCTTTTATTTAAAGCCTATTTATTTCTCAAATCTTTAAACAGTTCTTCTAAGAACTCATTTCTCTTTCTCTTCCTTTGCTCCAACATTACGCCATTGATAGATTTTGGTAAATGTGATTATATATTATACATATATTATCGTGTATAATAATTATATTAGTAGTGATTTCAAACAGTTCTTGTAAGAACTATATTTACCATTTCAGCATGGTTTCGACGTATTTTAAAGCTTTGTTCAAATATATATATATATATATTGAAAGGATTTATGGTGAAGGAAAATTTCGAGTGTTGGAATACATACATTTTAAGACCAAACCGGGACCAGTTGCGAAAAATGCAACTTCAAGGCCTTCCGACTGGAATTGAACCCGCGACCCTGCGATGCTAGTGCAGTGCTCTGACCCCTGAGCTACGGAAGCCGTTGCCGAAAGCCCAGTCACGAGTTCTGTATATATGGTGGTGGTAATGCCGGGATAAGATTCTGGGTATATTATAGGTAATATTTGGCATTTCACTCGATCAAACTACATGTTGAAAGGATTTATGGTGAAGGAAAATTTCGAGTGTTGGAATACGTGTTGGAATACATTTGATCGAGTGAAATGCCAAATATTACCTATATATATATATTATATATATATATATATATATATATATATATATATATATATATATATATATATATATATATATATAATATATATATATATATATATATATATATATATATATATATATATATATAAGTAGAGTGCTGCGGCGTAGACAGTGTTTTGAATATATAGCAAAGTGAAAAGGTGGTAAACTGCCAAGAATTTAGTGACGAGATACTGACGTTTCGAGCGGAGCCCTTCATCAGAGTAAGACCTCTGATGAAGGGCTCCGCTCGAAACGTCAGTATCTCGTCACTAAATTCTTGGCAGTTTACCACCTTTTCACTTTGCTATATATATATATATATATACATGTATATATATATATATATATATATATACATGTTTCTGTCAATCTCTGCGGGCTAATATATATATATATATATTTATAGTTTAACACAATATTGAATAGTATGCGTATACCAAACCGTGTACGCACGGTTTATATTTTTTAGTGTAGTTATTTTCATATTCTACATCCTTTTCTGATCTGCGTAGGCTTCATTGTTTTAGTCTACATCAGAAAAGGATGTCGAATATCAAAACAAGACGCCATGGTAGGCGTTAACTTGGGCTACTATTAAAATGGGCTGTTGTCAGAACTTTCCAGTTAAACAGAAAAATGATTCTGAGGATATGCGAGCTTGACGATCGTCCACGTATCGTCTGTCTACTCCGAGCTCTCCCACATTCACTACAACATTGTGTATATTAACGCATACACTATTCAAGATGGCAAATATGATAATATGTAGACAAATATTGAATTAAACTGTAAATTTATTTTTAGTAGTCTTCGTGGGGTATGGATATATTCATTAACTCGTTGCAAAAAAGGAACGTTTTAAATAAATAATCACGAAATTAAATTTATATTTTCATGATCAGCCATTATTTGGCTTTCTTGACTGAAAATTGGAGATAAATAGCAATAAAATTCGGCGCACAAGATACCCACGTCATCTAATGTAAACTACCCGTCGGTCAAAAGTCGAATTCGACTATTTAGGGGCTGTTTACATGAAACCGGATTGAGTTTCATTCCGGATTGAACTCATAGGGGCAAGCTACCTTAAATGTTATGTTCGCGAACCCATGATGTAATAATTGCTCTATCTTATTATGGTTAAATGTATACGCAACATGCTATATATCATTTTAAAGCTTATAACATGCTCTAAACAAATAGCATTACAGATGCCATCCCAGGCAAAAACATGAATGTAAAAAACCCTGCAAAGCAGAAAACCATCTTTGGATGCTATCTAGTCAAAAACTAAGCATCAAGAATTGGTCATTTTAACTTGTAAAATAGATGACATCCCAGTCAACAAATTAATGGATGCTTTTGGTGTTACACTGTATTTTATTGCCATAGCAACAAATATTAAGTGAGGATCTTATTTGTTAATACCAAATTCGGAATAGAACACTCAATTTTTATTACAGGGTAAAAAGCATCCATTAATTTGTTGACTGGGATGTAATCTATTTTACAAGTTAAAATGACCAATTCTTGATGCTTAGTTTTTGACTAGATAGCATCCAAAGATGGTTTTCAGCTTTGCAGGGTTTTTTATTTTTTTAAATTTTTTTATTTTTTTATTTTTATTTTTTATTACATTTATATTTTTGCCTGGGAGGGCATCTGTAATGCTATTTGTTTAGAGCATGTTATAAGCTTTAAAATGATATATAGCATGTTGCATATATACATTTAACCATAAATGATATAGAGCCATTATTACATCATGGGTTCGCGAACATAAAATTAAGGTAGCTTTCTCCCTTAAAATCCCTTTAGAATGAGATGCAGCTCAATCCGGATTGAGTTCATTCCGGTTCTCATTCCGGAATGAGTTTCGTTCCGGATTGAGTTTCATTGAAATTTCATTCCAGTGTCATGTATAAAAGGCGGTGCGAGATTTCATTCCGAAATGAAAATTACGACCTAGAGGACTGAAACGAACAACACATGCGTGCTTTTAACATTTATAGACGACAGTTTGCGCCGACGTGAT